>CM062806.1:896444953-897044953 GCA_031772625.1 Pinus tabuliformis | reverse complement strand
TTGCTTTGGTCTTGCAGATCTAGAGTCCCACTTCTTCTATTTAAACTTTTGTTCAATCTTGACAATGTACCGATATGCCGCATAGAGCAAGGAAATGTACAGGAACTCCATCACGTCATGATGTAATTTTGTAGATAGCCATGATACTTGAGCACCAAATGTTGCTCTTATCCTTAATACCCAGTTTCATGCAAAGGGTATGGAAAATATTTGTGAACACTGGCACATTTTTTTCCCTTCTTGTCATAGCATGGTCCACTTTATGTATTTGTCTTCATAGCTCCGGACAGGGTAATATTGTTCCTTGATGGCATCTCAGAAAAGATTCCATTGAGTGGGTGCAGCTAAAAATAATGAGGGTTCACTCTTGTCATTTTGTTCATAGTAGGTTTCTCACCAATATTTGACGTGTGGGGCAGTTTTGAGAAGTGCAAAATTAATCTTTTCCCAATTGGAAAAATCATGAACTGAAAAATATCCTTCCAAAAGATTTAACCATTTATCTACGACTTTTACATCTATCAGGCCTTAAAATATGGGAATATCGAAGTTAACTTGTACCTTAAATGGATTCGTTCCTCTAGAGTGGCTATTCGATGAAGATGCATCGCCTATGGGTAGCCATCGAAGGATCTGGGCAAAGTTTTCCATCATCGTGTCCCTCTGTCACTCAAGGGATTCCTCGAGCAACATTTTGAAAGGATCTCCTACCCCCTCTTCTTTCTTTTCTTCTGCCATGGGAGGTCCTCGTGTTTTACAAGGCTGATCTTGCAATGGTTCAACCAGATCAAGCCCCAACTCCTTATACCTTGACCTTATTAGGGACATGCAAAGAAAAACAGATAAAGAGAAGACCACTATGATAACAATGATCCAAAATTAAATAGGAATGCAAAAACTTACAGATATAATCATAAACACAAAGATGCAACAAAAAAACACTTCATTTCATTAATAGAAAAATACTGAACTATGCTTATGAACAAAATGGTAATAAGATAGCTCGGGCGATGGTAGATTTTCTCTGAGAAGGCAGCTACATGCCTCTTAACTGTGTTACAATTAGTCTCAAGAGCCTATCTATTATTAGAAAACATGAGAAAACCTAAAAACCAAAACCCTAACCGCAGGAGATGTAACACCAAGAGTTTGTGGGCCCCGTTGGGGTTAGTTAGGTAGCCAAATTCTCGGGGGCGTAACTTGGTCATATTATCTCTATTTAGCGCCTACAATACCTTATTGGAAAGGTCTTTCCAAGTATTACAAGTTTTACCATAGGCCCCTGCCTATGGATATGGGCCTGTTGAAGGCCCCAAAAAAGCGTCATTTAGGGGGTCAAAATTGCTCCAGAAGTTCAGGACCCGGAAAATGGCTAAAAATAGTAATTGTTGAAATGAACACAGTAACATATAAAACTTACTAGGGGGTCTAGGTGGAATAGGCGGGTGGCCACCAATATCCACCTGGATCAGAAATCCATGTAAATGACCTCCCATTTCCATTTTGGAATGGGAATAAGCTATAGTAGACCACCTTGATGCTTACATTCTGCCTTTACCCTCTCATAATCCAAACATCTAGCAATGAACTTTGCCAATTCCTTCTTCGGATCGAACGATAGTATAAGTTCTTCACCACCGTCAACATATTTTGATATCCTAGGTGACCCGAGTATGGCTTGACGTGAAACCCTCAATATAAGCTTCTTGATCTCATTGCAATCTGACACGTAGATCTTGTCCCTGAATCTCACCAAACCATCTATTGTAAGATGATAGTATACATCTTGATCACCTATAACTGTACATGTAATCTACTATAACTTATGCGTAATCTCCATATACCAATCATCTCTCTATCTTACCTGCAAGATCCTATCATTTAAATTTATTCCATAAGAACTTATGGCTACTATATGATTCACCTGTACCTTCCTGCTAAGTACATATGCAACTTGGTTCTCCTTTCCCTTAATGTATATGATCATGAAATCAAACTGACCAAGGGTAGCCAACCATCTAGATTTCCTAGCATTTAGATTTGGCTGGTCAAACAAGTATCTCAACCCACTGTGATCGCTCATCAATACAAATCTCTTGCCAAGAAGATAATGCCTCCAAATCTTCAAGATGTGAATAATAGTTGCAAACTCAATTTCATGAGTCACATAGTTCTTCTCATGCTCATCCAACTTCTTCGACTCAAAGAACACCACCTATCTCTCATTCATAATGACTCCACCAAGTCCTATTTTACATGCATCTAAACACGCTACAAACTCTTTATCTGGATCTATAATCTTAAGCACTGGAGCATCGGTCAACAATTGCTTCAACTGCTCAAAACTAGCTCCACATTCTTTTATCCATTCAAACTTTTTACCTTTCCTCTACAAAGATGTCATAGGATATGCAATGCGTGAGAAGTTCCTAATGAACCTCCTGTAGAAACCTGTCAACCCCATGAATGATCTCACCTCATCCACATTATTAGGAGCTGCCCACTCCATGATGGCCCTTATCTTTTCTGGATCTACAACTATGTCTTCCTTGGAAATAACTTCTCCCAAGTAATGCACCTCTCTCTAAAATAAGCTTCACTTGCTAAGGTTGTCATACAATTGATGTTCTCTTAGCAATCTCAACACTGCTGCTAAATTCTCGGCATGCTCCTCTTCATTCTTGGAGCATATCAGCATGTCATAAATGAATGCAATAAAAAAATTGTTCAAATAAGGGTCAAACACACTATTCATCAAACACATAAATGTACTTGGGGCATTATTCAAACCAATTGGAACTAAAAAAAACTCATAATCCCCATACCTGGTCCTGAAGGTAGTCTTGTAGATATCCTCTTCGTTCATGCGTACCTGATGATATCCTAATCTCAAGTTGATCTTAGAGAACGCTACTGCTCCCTTCAACTAATCAAACAAATCATCAATCCTTGATAATGGGTACTTTTTCTTGATCGTCACCTTATTCATCTTCATGTAACCAATGCACAATCTGAGAGTGCCATCTTTGTTATTTACAAATAATAGTGCTACACTCCAAAACACTTGGACCAATGTATCAATTTTCAAGCATCTCCTTTAACTACAATTTTAGCTCTACTAGCTTTGGGGTACTGATCCTGTAAGGTGTCTCTGATGTTAGTGCTACCCGTAGTAGCAAATCAATAGAGAAATACACTTCTGTGTGAGGATGTAAGTCTGGAATCTCTAATGGAAACACATCCTGATACTACTGCAATACAAGGTACCTCTTAAATATTTTTGCATCCTTAACATCTTTACCCTTGTCACTATATATATGCACTGCAAACATCGCACAACATTTTCTGCAACTACACTTAGGTTGCATAGTGGAAACCATCCTCACTGATGTAGGCTTCTTCTTTCCCTACAAAATTCTCTTTTCCCCATTATCATCCAGAGACTCAATGTCCTTGTCGAAGAAATTGACTTTGGTCCTGTGAAGGTACTACTAATCCATACCCAAAAGCATGATATACTATCCCAATGGTAATACATTCAAATGTGTTGCTGTAGGCATATGATTTAACTCAAATGAACAAGATCTTACCCAATGGTGAGTTCTCTTCTTTGTACCTGTAGCCAACTGTACCAACCAAGATTCAACATGCACTTCTTTTCTTAAACCACACTTATCTAGCAGGTCAGAATTAATACAACTATTATTAGATCTATGATCAATCAAAATAGAAACAACTTGATCACAAATATTACCTTCCATCTCAATGATAGATGTGTGATGATCTGCTTGCCTATTGTCCACAACTATATAAATCCAAGGAATGCTATGACCAACATCCCCAAATTCCTTAGCACTATAGATTTTGGGTCTACGACCCTAATACTATAGAGAATTCCTCTTACAATGATCCTTTCCACATATCCAACACTACAACGGTGCTCTACCATCGACTCTAATCTCTTGCTCTCAATGTCCCTTCTCAACTATATTAAACTCTTGTAAGGGACCACATTTTCTTTCTCACCTACATATTAAGGTCTTCCCCAATTTGGTGGTTGTTTTCCTTTAACTTTATCATTTCCTTTAAAGGAACTCTTAGGCTCAAGTTTGCACTTCGACTACTCATAACAATGGCTTTCAACTTTCTAGGCTCATCAAACTCAAGTCGGTCTATGCTACTGGAAATCCACTAAACAATCTATGAACCTTGGCCTTATCTTCCTTGAGGTAAGGCACATATCTCAAAAGCTCCAAGGACTTGCTAGTATACTCATCATCTGTCATGGAACCCATATGTAACTCATAAAAATCCATAGCTTTGACATCCTAGTACCTTTCTAACAAATACTTCTTCTTGGAGAGGCTCTCAAACTCATTCCAAGTGAAGTCATCCTCCCAAATACCTTTAACATTCTTCACATCCTCCCACCATATGTCTTCTTTCCCTTTAGGATTGAAAGTAGCTATATTTTCTTTCATGTTCTCTGTATTTCTATGCAATCTTAAGAATTTATTGAACCCAAGAAACCATGCCTTAGTATCTTCTAAATTATTCATCCCTCCATCAAATGTAGGCGGCTTGACTTTCTTAAACTCCTCAGACAAGTACTAACCCTTCCTGTAAGGATGATGATGCTGATGACTATGGTAATTTCTCCTAGAAAAGGAACTAGAATGATTCCATACATACCATTTCTCCTGTTAGGTGTGTCTAATGATCTACCACCTCTAACTATGTCTTCTCTATGCTTCGTGTTCTCAGACTAAGACCTACTACCGTAGGCCCCATTGGTCTTTTTTTCCTTCTCTTGACTGATCCTCATCTGTCCCTATTTCTGCAACTATGACAAGATGTGAAGGACAGATGCGTTAACCTCTATATTCTTTTCCTCAGTCCTCGCAAGTCTTTCCTGAGCCTCAACCAACCTGTCATTATCTGCCTTGAAACTTCTGATTTCAACCTTCAAGCTCCTCAATGTATCTTCCATACCAGGAGAATTCTCATCTCCTTGCTACACAACTGATATGTAAGGAGAGTTACAGGTGCTTCTCATACAAGTATATCATGTCAGAAAAACCAAATAGATACCAAAATAAATTCCATACCTTATTGTTGTTCATGGGAGGCTTATCTCATATGCAAGATCAATCCACATTAGCATGTACATGTATAAACATAAGCATATATGGATAAGTAACATTATCAACACATAACATTATGCATGACTATACCAAAAATATACCCTGACCCCATGCATGACGACAATGACCTTTAGAACATTAGAATTTCCCATAGATAATATAACCCACTCTAATACCACCTTGTAACGACGCATCCCCTCATATTTACCCACTTTCACCGGCTTGTTGTGCTAGTTTAACAATTTTTTAATTTGATTGAACTGGAAGCATTTAACTGTCAACCCGGGTAAGTATGTTTATTTCAAAGGTGTCTACACTATCTGTGTTGATACATAACATCCATGGAAAGAAATGAAAGAAAATGTCGTCGGACACAATTGCAAAACTTCAATCACTCATTCAAAAATTAAAAATACATTCCACAGGATTGAAATTCTCTCATCACACTTCATGTTTTTCTAAAAGGATAGGTGCGCCATGCATCATTAATAAAAATGTATCAATTGATTAAAAATTATGGTTCTAACAAATCCTGTGTAATAGCATATAATGAATCTGAAAACAAAAGTCCATAAGTACTACAATTCATACAACAACATTAATGAATTCACACTTAAAAAGAAAGATAAACCAAACAACTAATCTACTACTACTGCAATCCCTGCTAAAGAGGAGGGCCCTTCCTCCCTAGCAGGATGCAGGGATGAAATGGAAACTAGTTAAAAACTCAACACGAGATATGTATGAACATCACCAGAAGTGTTTTGTATTCAAAATTACTAGAAATTACAAGATCAAAATGGTGATGTTGTTCCTGTGTTTCGATTCCCTTTTCATGGAACCGAACCTTTTTATAAAGTTTACAAGCCCCAAAATTTAGGGAACAGATCAGTCATGAGAATTTCATGATTACCTTGCTGATCAATATTAAGAGAAAGATAGAAAGTGTTACAAAAAGTTTTCCAATAAAAGGCCAATTCAAGTTACACCATCTCCACAATCATAACCGCTGAGATCCTTTGACCATCCATAGATAATTCATGATTCTTGACAACTCTCTTTGAAGACAACTACCACCTTCTTTAGTAGTTGTGGTACAACAAAAATTCGAGGTGTAACAACAAAAATTTGGAATGTAGCAAAAAACCCTCAAAGTGTAACAACGAGCAACAACAATGGATTCTCCTCCTTAGTCCTTAGCTGTAGGCAACACTTGAAAGAAAAATAACCAAAAAACTTCTTCCAAAATTACCTTGCTTAACCATCTCAAAAAGACAACACTTCATTCAATATTTAACAAAAGGTGGAAAAATAATATGTTGAGAAAGCATTTCTCTTATAACTAGGGAAAATGGTAATTGGGACATAAAGTTTGTAGGTTTATAGAGAGAGGATGATAAAAAACGGGGAAAAAAGTGTGTAAGATATGCTTAAAAACTGCACCCAAACTGAAGCGAATGCATGTCCTCATGTAGAATCTTCAGGTACTGTTGTTGTAGCATTGTTGTAAATCTGTCAAGTTATAAGCACCAGTAGTCTCTTCATCAACTGGTATGTAGCCTTGAGTAGCCATCAACTGATGCGACCATGATTCCTCTTCATAATCACACAATCGATAATGGGGATGATATTCTTCGACTAGAAGCCAAATCAATGGATACTTAAATCTAAACCCTATCTAGAAGGCTCCCATTGAATTCACAATCTGAGCATATTATGGAATCCATGTAATAACAACCACAAAATTAGGTAACCCAAAAGGGTCACACTCCTGCAGACTTGCACTACCATCCTCTGTACATTTAAGGAATCCAGTCAAAGCTCCACTCTTTAGCTGTGCAAATAGGTTGAGGTAAAATATTACAATCCTCATCCTGTAGATGGTTGATTGTTCCCTCATATCAGGGGTACTTATAAACTTCCTAAATTCATGCCACAATTTAGTAGCCATGCCTGCTTGACGTCTTTCTATATGGAAGCAAGGGCTATGGCTGGGTGCTGGCTCTAACCCTCCCTTTAGGTGTCCTTCCACCTATTAGCTTTTCCAATGACATTTTATTTATTCTGCTTCCAGAGGATTTCCCTTTCTCTTCAATCACCCTAGCTTCCTTTGGAGCATTAGCGGGGGTTTCAGCTTGCTTCTAGTGTGAAGTCCTTGTATTTCTACTCATAAACTCTTCCCAGCTCCGGCCTTGGCATTCCAAGGCATCCATTATGATTAATTTTATAAGGCCATGATTGGTGACACAAGTTTCTATATCCAAAGAAACCTTCACAGTAGTAGACATATGCTTCAAGTTCTCCAACAGGAAATATGGAAGGTTAACCAATTGCTTATGTCAGAGATGGTTTAACAATGGGAAATGATAATTAAACACTATTTTCTCCCATCCTTTTCAATTAATTTATCTAATAATGTATAAGGAAATTGTTAGACCAAGAGGTAAATCTTCAAATCAATTCATTGATATTCATTCAAGTTGGTCTTTATTATATACATGAGGGAGAGACTGTTAATTTCATCTCCCGGTGACTATTCATATTTTCTATTATTTATTTGCATTAATTTCAGTTATTCACCCAATCTTGATGATTAGGTGTCAACATTCCCCCCCCTTAATCTGAAGGGATGTTGGTGAGTCCAAGCATCATTCTGAATCTTTCAAGCTTTTCTCTTCCAAGCACTTTGGTGAAGATGTCTAAAATTTTCTCATTAGTGGAACAATGGCGGAGATGGATTGTTTTTGGCCTCAACATGATGTCGAATCAGATGGTATTTAGTATTGATGTGCTTCATTCGATCATGGAACTTTGGGTCTTTGGCCAACTTTATTTCCGAGGTATTGTCAATCATGAGTGGAGTCAATTGTACTTGTTTTACCTGCAAATCTTCAAGAATTTTACTGACCCACACAATTTCTTTTGTTGCCTCAACTACTACCACATATTCTACGTCTGTTGTGGAATCTGTTGGAACTGATTGTTTGTGTGATATCCAAGGGACATCTCCTGATCCAAGACTCATATCATAACATGAAGTAGATACCTCAGTTTCTTTGTCTCCATCAAAGTCCGAATTAGAGTATCCAATCAAGCTGAAGTCGTCCACCTGTGTAGACTTGATTCCAAAGTCTTGAGTTCCCTTCAAGTACCTTAGAACTCTTTTTGCAGCAGACCAATGTCCCTCACAATATTTTTGCATAAACCTAGACAGGATTCCAACAGCAAATGAAATGTCTGGTTTGGTAGTAGTTAGGTAGTTGAGACTTCCTACAAGCTGTCTATATTTTGTTGCATCCTTAGATTCTTTTCCTTCAATGGATGTGAGCTTTATGTTTTGTTCCATTGGAGTAGTAAGAGGATTGAATTCTGTCATGCCAAACCTGTTCAACAGATCTCCAATGTACTTCTTTTGAGAAAGGAATATGGATTTTGGATGTTAAGTTACTTTGATACTAAGATAGTATTGAACATAACCCAAATCAATCATTTCAAAACCTTTCTTCAGTTCCTTCTTTATGGATGCAATGTATCTTTCATTGTTCCTTGTCATCAAAAGATCATCTACATATACCACAAGATATACAACTATTTTGCCAACTTTCTTGACAAATATATTTGCATCATCAAGATCATAATGTTCAAAATTGAGTTTCAAAAGATGCTCAGTTAGTTTTTCATACTAGGCTAGCGGTGCTTGTTTGAGGCCATACAAGGATTTCACAAGTTTTCATACTTTATGTTCATGTGCTTTCATAGTAAATCCTTCAAGCTGGGACACAATTTTTTTTTCTTTTAGATCTCCATTGAAGAAAGTAGTTTTTACATCCATTTGATGGACTTTCCATCCATTTTGAGCTACTAGGGCAAAGATTGTCTAGATGGTAGCCAATTTTGCTGTGGGGGAAAAAGTATCCTCATAATCAACCCCTTCCTTCTGTGCAAAACCTTTTGCCACAAGCCTGGCTTTGTGCTTGTCAAGTGAGCCATCAGCTTTATACTTGTTCTTGTAGACCCACTTGCAGCCAATTGGTTTGGTTCCTAATTGACGATCAACCAGCTTCCAAGTGCCATTCTTTATCAGGGCATCATACTCCTTTTGCATCGCTTCTTTCCATTCATCATGAGAAGCAACTTCTTTGAAGGAAGTTAGTTCGAAATCTGTAGACAAATTCAATTCACAATCATAAGAAACATCCACATCAACAAGTGAATCAGAGTCATCTACATCACCTCCATTTTACTGGTCAAGTGAGCCATCAGCTTTATACTTGTTCTTGTAGACCCACTTGCAGCCAATTGGTTTGGTTCCTAATGGAGGATCAACCAGCTTCCAAGTGCCATTCTTTATCAGGGCATCATACTCCTTTTGCATCGCTTCTTTCCATTCATCATGAGAAGAAACTTCTTTGAAGGAATTTAGTTCAAAATTTGTAGAAAAATTCAATTCGCCATCATAAGAAACATCCATATCAACAGGTGAATCAAAGTCATCTACATCACCTACATTTTTCCGTTTTGGATTTCTAGTTCCTGTCTTTCCAAGCTCATCAGGATGAACACTTTCAAGTGTCTTTGTCAGCCACTTTTGGGTACCTTTCTCAGATGGTCTAGGCTGCTCCATTGATTGAGTTGGGATTGAATCAAGATTGAGTCCCCCAATTCTATCAATCACATCACTTAAATTATCATCCGTTGTTGGAGCTTCATGCGGGCGAGAGAGTGCTTCAGAAGAAGATTCCACAGGTTGATCTAGTATAGGAATCCCCCCTTCAATATGTCGAATCTGATTATCAAATTCTTGAAATGATTTTTCATTTGCGAATCTATCCAAGCGATTAAGTTGCTGCTCAACAACATTGTCAGCTTTGGATGTTTCAAGAAAGATTACATTTCTAGATACAACAAACTTTTGATTGACTTCATCATAGAGACGGTATGCTTTGGAGGTGTTTGAATACCCCAGGAAGACACACTTACGACTTCTTGCACCAAGTTTGTTTCTATGTACCTTTGGTATCAAGGCATAATAGGTGGAACCAAAAACCCTGAGATGCTTTACCGAGGGAATGTGCCAATACCACATTTCATAGGGAGTCTTGTTTATGATAGCATTAGATGGACATCTATTCTTTATATATACAGCGCATAGAACTGCATCAGCCCAAAACATCAATGTTACATTTTTGAGAAACATCATGGAGCGCACCATATTTAAGATTGTCCTATTCATTCTTTCAGCTACACCATTCTGTTGGGGATTATAAGGCACAATTGTTTGATGTTTGATCCCATGTTGGTGAAGATAGTTTTCAAATTCATTTGAACTAAATTCTTTTCCATTATTAGTGCAAATAGAGCCAATATGAGATTGTGGATCATTTTCAATCCATGCATGAAGTTCTTGAATGTTTGAAAAGCATCAAATTTGTTCTTCAATAAATAAACCCAACACATTCTGGTGTAGTCATCAATAAATGTCGTCATATATTTATTTCCATTTGCAGAAGGAATAGGCATTTGAACACATAAATTTGAATGAATGAGTTCAATTTTTCTATGTGCTCTTGAACGTGAATCATGAAAAGACTCTTTGCTATGCTTTCGTAAAATGCAAACATCACATTGCTTAAGTTTCCTAGGAATTGTAGGCAAACCCGTAACACCATTTTTCTTCAACAAGCGGAGGCTGTCATAGTTCAAATGTCCAAATCTAGCATACCATAATAAACTTGATGGAAGTGTACCTTCTTCATAATGAGAGTTGTATGAGAAATGTTTTACATGAGCAGAGGTACCTTGTAGCTTGAGAAGCCTTTCTTCTTCTATCCCCCTCATGATAAGTGAGTGTTCAGATGCTTTTCTCACCTCAAGCTTTCCATCAAACATATGAATGGAGTGACCTTGCTGGCGGATGTGGACCAGGGACAACAAGTTTCTCTTTAGCTGTGGGAGATATAGAACATGATGCAGAAGAAAGTTTGGAAGACCAGGCAATTTAAGCCTGATTGTGCCAAGCCCTGATGGCTTGATTTTTGATTGGTTTGCAAAGTATACTGCTCCATCAACATTGTCATTAAATTGTTCAAAAAAATCATTTCTAGGAGTCATGTGGCAAGTTGCTCCTAAATCAAGCAACCAATCATTTTTCCAAGAAGCAAGTGAAGCATTAAATAAGTTTTCATTTACTCCGATATTACATTGTGCCACAACATAATGAGTGGATTCAAGTGCTTTACCATTGTCTGTGTCATTAGTTTTACCTTTGGGTTGGTTTCTTTGCTGCTCAATTTTGTTCCAAGGTAACTTGCATGTAGAGGCATCATGTGATCCATTTATTTTATAGTGCATGCAGTGCAAATATGACTTTTCTCCTTGAGAGTGTCTGCACCCCCTACCTTTGAAATATCTTCCTCTTCCTCTTCATCCACCTCTTCCTCTAGAAAAATATTAGGCAAGATTCTTTTCTTTATGAGCAAGGCACACAGCCTCTTTAGAAGATTCAGGGGCTATCCTCTTTCCAAAATCTTTCTCTCTTTCAGCAAATGTTTTCACAAGAGAGTCAAAGGTAATATCTTTGAGATCTCCATTTGCTTGCAATGAATCAAGATAATTGGAGTAAGTACGATAAAGTGCCTTGAGAAAAGCTATAAGAGGAATATCTAGTTCAACATTAATGACTTTGATATCATGCACTATAGATTTTACTTTTGATGCAAGAGCAAGAGGATCATTTTTTTGTAATTCAAGAGTGAAGAGTTTAATCATGAGTTGAACAACTTCAAGTGTAGAGTGTGATTCATAGAGTTCTTTCAGCTTTTGTAAGGCTTCAAAAGCAGTTGAGAATGGTGAAATATGACGACTCACCTCTTCACTTATAGATGTTGCAATTAATGCATAGGATTTTCTATTCTTACTTTCCCAAATGGCGAACATTTTTTCTGAGTTAGGATGTTCTATCTCTTTGTCTCCGTCTTCAACACACACTCCTTTCCACAACTCATTGAAAATGAGGGTGTGTTTTATCATCCGGGACCACTCAAGATAGTTCTCCTTGCCAGAGAGAACTATTCCCATAATAGATATGATTGAATGCATTATAAAATCTGAGTGCTGTAAAAATACTTCTGCTGGCAAGAAATGCACTTCTGGTGGTAATTTTGCAAAAAAAATTACAATTCAAAGGGGAATTTGTATGACAGTACTATATTGAAACATAGTACTATAATGAAAAATGTAGAGTATTCAAACAGGCAGCGCGGTATTACACAACAGAGGCAGCGCGATTTTTTTTTAGCACGATATTACACCATGTACAGAAGATGTAATGACAAGAGAAAATACAACACTGAAAAAATACCATGTACAGAAGAGCATAGTGCGCATTCATATGACTGTTGAGCGGTATTAACCAGGTAGCGCAGTATTAACCAGCGTTATCAATAATATCGTGTTTGTGATGCCGTGCTCCTAGAGTGGTATGTCGTCGACATTCTAGAAGGCAACACATGTACCATGTCATCATCTTCCACATTGTTGGTGGCGAGCACCGGCTCCATAACTACCTCTCAGTGACTGTTGCTGTGCGCTCTCTGATACGATTACTCCGACCCATGGTTTGTTCTAGTTATAATGCCATACAGAAGAAGCAGAGGTTTAGATCGGCCAATAGAAGAGTTAAGGATCGATAGAATGACTGAATGGAGGCTCCTCCAGGTGATGTTAAGGCCAGAGAGAAAATATCCAAAATGAAATGCGCGCAATGCCATACTGTTGACAAGGGTGCAGGTATCGAGCAATGTAGCAAAGCAATGTTATTAGACTATGTCAGAGGAGCATGGGAGGTTACAAAATTGGCTAAAAAATGCAGGACAAAATTCTAAAAAAATGGCAGAAGGGAGTTACAAAATGGAGATGGAAGCTAAAAATGGCGCTGGATCTAATACCATGTTATACCAAGAGGTAACTCCTCAAATCAATTCATTGATATTCATTCAGGTTGGTATTTATTATATACATGAGGGAGAGAATGTTCATTTCATCTCCCGATGACTATTCATATTTTATATTATTTATTTACATTAATTTCAGTTATTCACCCAATCCTGATGATTAGGTGTCAACAGAAACATCTCCCAATCGTTGAGTAAGTGACAATCGATCAATTCCCCTGCCCTTCTTCTCCAATTTTTCCTCCCCTTGTAAAAATTTCGTCTTTAGGGAAGGATCGTTTTATGTTCTGGTTAAATAATATTTTTCTTTCAGATTGCAATGCTGATACTCTGGAAACTACTTCTCTAGTGAATTCTAACTTCAACCCCCTGACCTCCAACTGATTCCTATTCAAATTCTTGGAAAACTCCAGGGCAATAGTTTTTAACCCCTGACCTCCAACTGATTCCTATTCAAATTCTTGGCAAACTCTAGGGCAATAGTTTTTTCCAACCTTTCGAGTCATTTGAATAATTCAAACCATCCTGCCTCTTTAAAAATCTAGCATGCCTCCGGGGAATTCTCTAATGCTTCTGTGGAATTGCGCTCATGCCTGACCACTTCTCTTGCCATCCCTACTTCAAATAATACCCTCTGTCGTCTTTGTCTTTCGATAATTCTATGAAATGAATATGTAATGCTTCATTGGGATAAATATCGGTGCAGTAAAAGTAGGGAATTAAAAGTAGTGATGTTTGATCAGGTGATCATACGATATGAATTATGGTCTCATTATTAATCCGAGGTCATGGGAGTATGTCTTAAATTTAATTTAAACCTATAACATACTTGACCAAAAGATGATAATGATTGCAGTATTTGCTAATGATTATAAGGTTTGTCACTTTAAGTCTGATTTAAATTATAGATTGTGAAATGATTCACCCTCCCCCCGAGTTTTAATGCGACGACCATCCTTGACCATCATATGGAACATCATATTAATATACATAATCCTTAAATAAAGAAAATAAATATACCTTTTGAGTGACTCACCGACAATGATGTGGCAAAAAATTACTAGTGCCATGATTGATTCCAGCAGGAACATGCTGATTAGGTCATTTATTCTGGAGGCAACATGATGATTAGGTCGTTTATTTTGGTGGCAACATCCTAGTAATATCATTTATTAAGGCATATGATTGTTCGCAATTTTCTATTGTAGATTGTTAGCTATCAGAGGTGTAACAATAGATGTAATCACTAACGTTACTCTGCACAACAAAACTCTTGTTTACAATAATTTCAAAAAGATTTAAAGAAAGAAGGAAAATACTTAAGTGTGTAACAACATAAAATAACATGTATGAAATATATGATGTTGTTATAGGGAAAAAATGTGTAACAACTACCACATAGTGGTTTTGAACTATTACCATTATCTGCCTGCTCCCCTAGAAGAGGTTTTCACAGACATATTTTTTTTCTATATTTTTATTTTATTTTAATTTTTATTATTTTTTCTCTTTTTTTAATTTTTATTTTGGTGTATTAGCTGCCAACAGAGTTTGTTTTTAGTTGTTACACTTATTGAGGATTAAAAATTTGGCAGTGCAGGAGAACACTCCCCTACTACTATAATTTGAAGATCAGATTCCAAGATAATGTTGACAAATGAATCCTTTGAAGCTAGTTTGTGATATAATCAAATACGGTGCCCATTAGCAATTAATGGTGTCCTAGAATTTTTGATGGTAACTAAACTCACAGTCCCATTATCAAAGACTGTATCAACGTCCTAAGGACCTAGTCATCTAGTGCAGAGCTTCCTCTTGAACTCCTTGAATCGTGAAACATATAGTAGAGCCCATTCTCCTTTTTGAACCACCTTCTTTTTTATGAATTTGCCATGCCACTTAACCCTCTGTTGCTAGATGATATATGTTTGTTGAATGGTATCAAACCTCTTCTCATCAAGTTCATTTAGCTAATTTAACCACTCTTTTTGTGTTGTAGCCAAATCTATATTCACTTGTAGTCTTGTTCTCAGTTTCTACATTTCAAACTCTATGAGAAATAAAGGATTTTTACCGTACACTAATTCATATGGTGAGAATCCTGTAGTGTTCCTCCATGTAGTCCTATACACCCACAACACTTCTAGTAGTTTATCAACCCAATTTCTCCCGTGGCTAGCCACAATATTGGTAAGAATTCCCTCAATAACCTTATTGGTTATTTCCACTTGGCCATTTTCATATGGATGATAAGTTGAAGTAATCCTATGACATATTTTATATTTCTCAACTAGCTTCTCGATCAAATGAGATGTGAATTGTGGCCCTCCACCTGTTACTATTTCCCCAGGAACCCCAAGGTGAACAAAAATTTCTTCAAACAAAATGTTTGAAATAGCCTATTCTTGTAGCTCTGGTTAATGCCTTCACTTCAACCCACTTTTTGACATAATCTGTTCAAACCAAGATGTACGACTTTTGTTGAGATGGAGGATTAATTGGCCTTACAAAATCCAAGGCCCACTTCTGAAATGGCTCTAAAACTATCTGAGGGTGTAATAACATCTCATCTGACTGGAGTGGTTGACCCATTCTCTGACATCTGTCACATCCTTTCACAATTTTTTTTGTGTCATAAAATATAGTAGGCCAATAATACCTTGTTGAAAGCACCTTATACCCTATCCTTTTATCTGCAAAGTGCCCCCCACAAGGTTCTTCATGACAAGCTTTAAGGATATCAAATATTTCATCCTCCCTCACACAACACCTGATCTAATGATCTGATCCAGTGTGATAGAGGTTTCCTTTGATCCAAGAGTATCTTGCACTTTGCTGAACAACTCTTTTCTTCTCATGTGAGGATAGGTGTTGTGGGAGTCTTCCTACAACAAGATAATTAGCTATGTCTACATACCATGGTGAGTGAGTTGAAATAGAAAAAAGATATTCATCGAGAGAAGAATATTCAAGAGGCATGCATTCATTATCAATAGTCATCTTAGAAAGAAAATTAGCCACTACATTATCTTTCCCATGTTTATCTAGGATTGTTATATAAAATTGTTCTAATAGGAATAACCAACGTGTAATCCTACCATTAGTGATTGGTTTATTCATTAGAAAACTTTTGGCAGAGTGGCCAGTGCATACAAACACTTGATATCTCGTAATGTAGTGTCAAAATTTGTTGATGGAATGCACTGCTGCAAGAATTTATTTTTTTGTCGTCGTGTATTTCAATTCAGCTGGAGTCAAATTCTTGCTTATATAGTAGATAACATATGGTTTTTTGACCTCTAGCTGACCCAACACAACTCCCATTGCATTATCAGATGCATCTATGGCTATATGAAATTACAAACTCTAGTTTGATCCTTGCAAAATATGGGTTGTTGATATAAAAATTTTCAATTTTGTAAAGGCTTGGTCGCATTTACCTGAACAAACAAATTCCATATCTTTAATAAGAAGAGAAAATAAACGGGATACAATTCATGAAAATTTTTCTATAAACCTTCTCTAATACCCTGCATGTCCCAAAAAAGTACGTACCTCTTTTTGCATTTTGGCAGCTAGAATTTTCAAAATTACCTCTATCTTAGTAGGGTCTACTTTAGTTCCATCAGCAGGGATAAAATTTCCCAGTACAATTCCTTCATTCATCATAATGTGACATTTGTTTGTAATTAAAGCAACATTAGTTTGTACACATCGTTCTAGTACTTTTCCAAGATTAAATAATGCTGTTTTAAAGGCATCTCCATAAGGTGTAAATTCATCCATGAATATTTCTAATATTCATGTAACAGATCTGAGAATATCCCCAATATTTCTCATTGGAAATTTGTTGCCACATTACAAAATCGAAAAGGAAGAACTTTGTATGTAAAGGTTCCCCAAGGGTAGGTGTCGTAGCGGCTACAACCACCCTACAAAATTTTACCTTAGCCTTGTTTTGGAGGCTCCATACCGACCATCCTCAACAACATGTCTTACACTCTCAAGCACATCATCCTCAACTGTTTCATAGAGTCATGTCAGCCTGTGCATGCAAGTTTGTTCCACCCCCTTCACAGGCTTCTTTCTGGACTTAGTGTCAGTTGCTATTTGAGCAGCTCCCTCTGGGAATTGCGCAATTCTGGAGGGGAACCATCATTCCCTCCAGAAATTTCATAAACCCAGCTGGGCTCCAGAATTTCGAAATTCTTCATGACAATATTCCTCTAAAAAAATACGAGATTCAACCCAAGACAGCTGGTTAGCCCAAAAATTGCATAATTTTGGGCAACAGCCACTTGCTTCTCCCAACAATTGCACAATTCCTCTAGGAAAACCAGCTTAGCAGTTAGCAGAAATTGTGCAATACAGTCAGATAGGCTTCCTTCAGAAAATTGCAAGGTCCGACCTAGGATAGCTTCTCAGCTCAGAAATTGCGAGATACAGTGAGAGAGGATTCCTTAATAAAATTACGAGGTCTGACCCAGGACAACTACTTAGCTCAGAAATTGTGCAATCCATGGATACAGTCACCTATTCCTCTTAAAATTTGCATAATCCCTATGGGACAACCATCTCTGTTCAACTTAGAAACTATGCAGGTTTTCATCCCAGGCTCGCAGACCGATGCATGTACCTTCAGGATGATCGGTTCCCTCTGGGACTGAGTAAAACTGATTCGCATGCATCGACTGCTTCTCCCAAGGTAGCATGCAAAGGCCTCCCTTGATTCAGGGATCTATTTTTAGTAGATGGAGGTTACATGCAAGGATCATTTCGGAAGCCTCTCGCAAAGTGTCACTTTTCCTAGATTTGTGGCATATGCGTCACAACCTCAATTTTATCAAAACTCATCGACTAGACATTATAGAGCTCATTCCTCACATTGACCTTGTAGCTCTGACATCCCACATTGCATCTAGGATTCGTTGGCACATTCAACTCAGCTCTTTCGAGGTAAGCCCACTTTTCATGTATTGCATGGCATTTCTGTCACTTTATGTGTCTTTCTTTTTGTGAGTGTTGTCTTCTTGGTTTCAGTGAGAACTTACTATTTTTTCCATATATGTTAGCTTGTAGAAGAATCGTTTCAATTTTCGTTCGCATCTCACTAATTTTGCATGCATGACACTATTTTTGCACGGACGGTTGTCATTGTGGCGACTTTCTTCACACACATGCATGCTTTCCCATTTTTTGAATCCTGCACTTATTGTTTGCAGGTATAATCATTCACTCTTATTTTCACTAATCTCATAATGCATTTAGACTTCTCATGATTTTAGCCCATTGGCCGGTCTGGGTTGCCTTGGCTTGGACCAGGCTTTGCCCAGCTAGTACTATGCATTTCCGAAAGCGAAGCCCTGCCTTCCCTCTAGAAATTGTGCAAGTGTGGCCTAGCACTGACCTCCAAGCTTTCATTGCTTAATTCTTGAATGAAGTGTCCTATTGGCCTGAGAAACTGCACAATGCAATTTGTTGGTTGCATGTCACTGCTGACTGAATGTACGCAATGTGCAATGTTAGTCCTTAGCAAGCCAGGCTAGACAGTGCATTACACAGCTCCAGTAATCAGTTAGCCTCCTGACATCGTGGACTATGCCTTGTGTAGTTTTGGCGGTCAGTCTCTTGACTTCCTAGCAAGAATTGTGCAACCTTCACGATCAATCACATAGGTATGTTGCAAGTCAGTTCTCAAGTTTGTTTTGGTTTCTCAATGACATATTTCTTGCCATGGCTGTTGCTATGTCTCCAGGAATCACAGGTGTTTATCTGTTTCTCAGCAGCACATGTACAATGGTCTTCAAGAGACTAGAGTCAAAGGAGACCTTTGAGATCACAATGGGGGTTGCAGCCAAGAAAGTGTCTATGTGATTGCCTACCTAGGAAAACATCAAGTTGTTTGTAGACAAGGACATCAAGATAAGATGGCAACAACATCACAGTGAGAAACACCATTAGCAACAGTAGAAGGAAACACACCCACATGTGGCGAGTGCAAGAGGAAGGTTGTTGACAACATAGAGGTGAAGCAAAGCTACAAGTTCAAACTAGATCGACTCATGATCAAAGCAACTTTCGAGACTGAGGCTATGAGGTGATGGCATGACAAGATGATTGCACGAAGTCATATAAAGAAACAAAGAAGGAGGTGCATGTACTGAAGCAGCAACTCTAGGAAGAACAGGAGTTGTATAAATGAGAGGATGAGTTGCAGCAGGAATAGATACAGCAGGGGGCGCAACATGCATGGATGGATGAAACTATGCCCATACAAGTTATAGATCCACCCCAGCAGTTGGCACAAAGAAAACAAGATGAGCAGTGATGTTGATCACATGCAAGGGAATTTAGCAGCATGCGTGTCATTATGCGCATGCATGCCATCCCACCCATTTAACATACTCATCGAGGTGAAGACAAGAAGCACGTCCGACTGGAGCGGAACATGTAGTCCAACAAGTTGATGTGCACGACCACTAGCACATGCTTGGAGATCAGCACAGACACTATGCACCAACATGCTGTCAGTTTGGTCGCATCTAGGACGACCATGCACATGTCATCAGACAAGTTGGATGGAGGATCCATATTAGTGTACACGAATGCAACAGAGGAAAGAGTTCTCTTTCAGAAGGATGTTAGCATTGAGCACATGGACACCATCATGAATGACCAATCTTGGCAAAAGTTTGCCACCATTGTACATCACAGGGATGTCAAAGAGTTGGTCTCACCACAATGGTCCGAGTGTCAATGATGTCTTGCATGGCTTCCTCAAGCCTTTCTGTATCACATGGGTACATGTGAAGATTGTATGTAACGTCTTGTCAAGTGGAAGTTCAAGTCTCGATAGTTGAATGTAAGAGTCATAGAGTAGTTGAAGAGTCATGAGGATAGATGAATGGTCACAAAGGGGAATGTCAAGGGTCACCCCACCCTTTGCTATAAATAGTCCCTCATAACTCATTGTATAGGCTTTTGGTTAGCCAAGCTTCCAATAGGAGTATCTTAGAGAAATCTTGGATGGTATTATAATGAGCCTTGGCTTCTCCACTGTGCAGAGCTAGCATATCTCTTTGGATGAGCAGGTGGCCATGACAATAACGTTCTACTATTGGATCTAGTGGTTGGACTTGGATGTATTATATGATTGGAACTTACACTTCTTAATATAACAGAGCCAACACGTTTCATGCATATGTCGTATTGTATTCCAACTATATTGTTTACTCTAAATGATATATGTATTTGTTTTCTTACGCATGCATATATGGACTATTCTATATAAGTATGTATCAATCATATTGAAATGTTCTCATTGGTTTAACCATCCCTTTTGATTGCTTGCTAACTTACTTTCCATCTTGTGATGCATCTTCGCTTGTATGTTCGCTTCCAATCCATTTACTATTATAGGTTTCCAAGGGGCGCACTCACCCCACTTTCCATGTGTTAGAACCGTTCATGCACCTTCCTTGACTCACCGCAGTTGTCACACCCTCACTACCAACATGGACATCTTAATTGCCTCTATACAAAACCGCGATCAAGGCGATACCGTACGGCCCACTACTGGGACCACTACATGAGACAATATGAGGTCTAATTGAGACTTCTTACTAGGGAGATCCCCTGACATGTTGGTGGTTCCAACACTGTCAACACTTCTAGTGCTAGAAGGAGGGCCAGATGACAAGTTGTGGCCTCTTATCCGGTTTTGAACCTTTGCACATCTATCATGGATTATGTTACACTCATCCCTCCATGATGTATTTCGCATGCCAAACCTCTCCACATCACGAGGGAGTTCAAAGATATCTTGCAAGAATTCATGTATGATGGTGAAAGAAATGTGGCCTAGCCTGTGTTCATAAATGTATTCCTTGCCATGCTTGATGAGGAAGATGGATGTTCTGACAAGCATGCCAGTCTGCTGCTTGCACACACACTTCGCGAATCCCCACAATGGTGGTGTTGGAGTCTTCCACCTAGCAACGTGCACTCACTTAAGTAGTTCTATGATCTCATTGAATCCACTTTCCATCATTTTGATCCAGAACATCTTGACAAAAAACTATTAGAGCAACAGAAGGCTCCGCAAGAATCACCTGATGATTTTTTGCAGCGCTTCTATGTTTTGCAGTTTCAAGCTCCAAAGAGTCAGATGAAATTTTAGTATCTCATGGAAATATTTGAGTATTGCCTTATCCAATCTGTCAATCCTAAGAAGAATTTCAAGCTTAAGGCCCACTCATCATACTTCAGTGATGGGGCTGTGCAATCAAAGATGGACATGATCACTGTAACAAGTGACTATTTTCTATCCCCTCATCAAACAACTCCACCATTGTAGAGTGATGTGCGAGAGCATGAACACACATTTGTTCAACCGTCACATCCTCCCGACATCTCTCCTTCTGATTTTTGTGCAAGCTTGGCTACAAATTCATTGGGTTATCACAAGTATTTTTTACCTCAACCTTCATCCTCGTATTTTGATCATCCTCTAGATTTCATTGTCTTGTGTTCTTCCGTTCCAAACTCTACACCTATTTTGAATGAGGATCGATCTATCGATAGAGTTGGTGTTGGACAACCAACATGCACTGTCATTCACGAAGAGTATGACTGAGAGCTTGAACATCCATCGGAAGTAGAGGACCATCCCTATCTGTTTGTACCTCCTCCATTTTTTCTTGACCTCCTTATTGATCTTGCCATCCTAGATTTTTCATGTGTATCTCTGTCCACGGATGAACCCATTGTTCATCTTTCATAGGACACACCGGATGTCAGCCCATCATCTGAAAATGGAGAGGACCAATCATTCTTTGAACATCCACTTGATTTTTCATCTATATTTTCTGGAAACGCAGAGGATGAATATTCTTGCTTCTCATCTACCCCTCTTTGCGATTCATCAAATCACAAGGATGTCGACCAACATCCTAAGTTTTCTGATATTAGTTGTGGTGATCTCTGTACCTCACAATCCGATCACGATGTTGAGTCACTCGTTGTTAATCTGTCTAAGCCACTGGTCTACGATGATCCATCTGTCAATGAGGTTGAAATACTCCAGACTATCGAGGCACTTCAGCCCAAGTTGATGGTTATGTCAGGCCCTCGCTGTCCTAAGGTTTGTCTCACTTCTGGTCAGGAAATTTTTCAAACACCTGAGGCTCCTCATCACTCATCTATATGAACTCAAGGAAAATTCAACACTCAGATTTCACTTCCTCCACTCGAACTACATGATCCCATCATGCATGCATTGGAGGAATCTTACTCAGTATGCACACTTGCACAACGTAAGTGGTCTACCTTCCTCACATGTTCTTTCATGTCACATTCAAGAGTATCTGTGTGCTTAACATCTACATGTAGTGTCACATAGCATCATAGTATGTCCACGGAATGCATGTTGTGCACTTTCACTCATTTTTGTTCTGTGGACACATTTAAGCTTGGAGTGTGTCTGTTCTCATTGTTTTATCTTTCACATCTGCTGGTTCACATAGTTGTGTTGTTCACGAACCATGCCTTCACCAACATGGGTCAACCAATGTTCTGGTGGCTGCATTGGAAGTATCACTTCATGTGAGATGACCCATGCACTGTTAGCTTAGGAGTAGGAGTAGTGTTTGCTTGAGTTGTTTTCTTGCATGCATGTCTGCTTCTTTCTTTGTGTGTTTTCTTGCTTTTTTGTTTGTTTGCTTACTCACTTTGATTTCACATTACTTCTGATTCTTTCTTTTCTTTTTGATTTGTTTTCTTATTTCTGTTTGTAGGTTAGTTTCGCATGAGACCATGCGTGACTCTTGAAACAGGCTGGGTAAAGTATAAGAGGAATTGTATAGCTATCAACATTTGGTTATCTATTGTCTACTCTCTTATGTAAGAACTTGTTGTCTTCAGTCCACAATACATCAATGGAAAATACTTATTGTTCGAAGTGAACCTTGGTGAAAACACCATGCTTGCACGCTAACTAGTATCACCTACTCTAGTTAGTTGTTTTTGGGTTAATCCTTGTCAACTCAGTCAAGTACAGTAAGGTGAGGGGGAAATACTTAACAAGCATGTCAGAGGTATATATAAACTACTTATTTGAAGGAACAACCTCTTCTACTCTCAATAAGTCATGACCCCTCTTCCACCTCTAAAATGAATAAGTAATATGCACAGTTATGAAAATAAAAAATGAAAAAGTGAAAAATTTCGAAAAAATGAAAAATGAATAAGCTAAAAGAAGAGAAAGGCTTCCTGCAGAGAGAGGTGATACAAGTAACTCCACCAAGGTACTGACTAGGATCACTGGCAGTGGAGCGATGCTTGTGTTCCTGTGTGACTCCAACGGGGTACTGTCGAGGTCTGTTGCAGCGGAGCAACACCAGAGATGAAACTAAAACTCTGTCGACTATACTACTTGTGCACCAATATAAACCTTGTTCCCAATCGAAAAAACTGTGTTGACTTGGCTTGGCTTGGAATGTGTGTCGACTGCCCAAGGGCTTGGCAGATGCTACATCTTACAGTTAAGAAAGTGTCGAAACTAAGATGACCAAATAATTGAACAATACTTCCAAAGGCGTTAGACTTTCTATTCACGAATAAAGTCCATTCAGAGAGCTAGAGTTCTACTAGTGCATCGCCAATTGTTGTAGCGGCTACAACCACCCTTCAAAAATTTGCCTTAGCTTTGTTTTGGAGCCTCCCTACTGACCATGCTCAGCAGCATGTCTTGCACTATCAAGCACATCAACTTCACCTGTTTCATAGAGTCTTGTCAGTATGTGCATGCAAGTTTGTTCCACCCCCTTCATAGGTTGCTTTCTAGACATAGTGTTACTTATTGGTTGAGAAGCTCCCTCTAGGAATTGTGCAATTCTGGAGTGGAACCAACCTTCCCTCAAGAAATTGTGCAAACCCAGCTGGACACCCAGATGGGCTCCAGAATTGAGAAATTTTTCCTGACAAAATTCCTCTCAAAAATTGTAAGATACACCCCAAGACACCTTCTCAGCCCATAAATTGCATGATTTTGGGTAGTAGTCACTTGCTACTCCAAGAAATAACACAATCCTTCTAGGATAGCTAGCCCAAAAGCTAGCAGAAATTGCGCAAATCTAGTTAGGCAACCTGCTAGGCTCAGAAATTGCGCAATACGATCAGACATGCTTCCTTGAGAAAATTACAAGGTCTGACCTATGACAATTGCTCAACTCAAAAATTGCGAGATAAAGTTAGACATGCTTCCTTAAGAAAACTATGAGGTCTGACCCAGGATAGCTGCTTAGCCTAGAAATTGTGCAATCCTAGGAGACAGTCATTTGCTCCTCTCAGAAATTTCGTAATCCCTTTGGGACAACCATCTTTGCTCAGCTTAGAAACTGTGCATATTTTCATCCCATGCTCGCAGACCAATGCATGTGCCTTTAGGTTGACTGGTTCCCTCCAGGACCAAGAAAACCTGATTTTCATGCATGGAATACTTCTCCCAAGGTAGCATGCAAAGGCATCCCTTGATTCAGGGATCTATTTTTAGCAACTCGAGGTTACATGCAAGTATCATTTCAGAAGCCTCCTGCCAAGTGTCACTTTTCCTACATTTGTGGCATGCACGTCACAACCTCTATTTTATCAAAACTCATAAAACAAATGATGGAGAGTTCATTCCTCACATTGACCTTGTAGCTCTGACATCCCACATTTCATATAGGAGTCATCGGCACACTCAGCTCAGCTATTTCGGGGTAAGCTCGCTTTTCATGTCTTGCATGAAGTTTCTATCGCTTTTTGTGTTTTGATTTGTGTGAGTGTGGTTTTCTTGGTTTCGGTGAGAACTTGCTGTCGTTTTAATGTATGTTAGCTTTTAGAAGCACCGTTTGAGTTTGAGTTTTCATCTCACTGCTATCGCATGCATGAAACTTTTTTTGCATGGACAGACGTCATTGGGGTGACTCGCTTCATACACATGCATGCTCTCTTGTTTTCCAAATCTTGTACTTGCTATTTGCATGTATAATAATTCACTCTTGTTTGAACTTATCTCATCATGCATTTATAATTATCATGATTTTAGTCGATCATCGGCCGATCTAAGATGCCTTGGCCCAGACCGTGCCTTGCCTGACTAGCACTGCACATTTATGGAAGCGAAGGCTCTGCCTTCCCTCCAGAACTTGCACATGTCTGGCCCAACATTAACCTCTGAGATTTCATTATGCAATTCTTGGAGTCAGTGTCCTACTTGCTCCAGAAACTGTGTAATGCAGTTTGTGCATTGCTTGTCATTCCTGGCTGGAAGTGTGCATTACACAGTTTCAGTCCTCAGTAGGCTAGGCTGGACTATGCATTGTATAGCTCCAGCAATTAGTCAGTCCTCTAATAGCTTGGAATATGCCTTGCGTAGTTTTGGTAGTCAGTCTTTTGACCTCCTGGTGGAAAATGCACAACCTTCATGATCAATCACATCGGTGTGTTACAAGTCAGTCCTCAAGTTTGTTTTGGTTTTCGATTGACAGATTTCTTACCATGAGTGTTTCTATGTCTCCAGGCATCACAAGTGTTCATCTGTCTCTCAGTAGCACAAGTACAATGGCCTTCAAGAGAGCAGAGTCAAAGGACACTGTTGAGATCACAATGGGGGTTGCATCCAAAAAAGTGTATGTGAGCTTGCCTACCTATGAAGACATCAAGTTGTTTGTAGACAAGGACATCAAGGAAAGATGGAAGCATCATCACATTGAACAGCACCATCAGCAGTAGTAAAAGGCAGCACACTTGCATGTGGCGAGCGCAAGAGGAAGGTTGTTGACAACATAGAGGTGAAGCAAAGCTACAATTTCAAAGTAGATCCACTCATGATCAAAGAAAGTTTGGAGACTGAGGCTATGAGGTGACGACATGAAAAGACGATCGCCCGAAGGAAAAGAAAGGAATAGAGAAAGATTTTAATGTGTTGAAGCAACAACTCAAGGAAGAATAAGAGCTGCATAGGCGAGAGGATGAGTTGCAGCAGGAATAGGTACAGTAGGGGTGCAACATGCACAGATGAATGAAACTGCACCCACACAAGTTATAGATCCATCCCAGTACCTGGCAGGGAGCAGACATAGTGAGCAGTGTTGTTTATCGCATACAAGGGAATTCAACAATATGCATGTCATTGTGTGAACACATGCAATCCCACCCATTTGGCACACTCACTGAGGCTAAGATAAAAAGCAAGTCTAACTGGAGTTGAACATGTATTCCAACAAGTTGATGTGCATCGACACTAGCACATGCTTCGATATGAGCACAGACACTATGGAACATCATGTTTCTGGTCGACTCACACCCAAGACGACCATGCACATGTCATCAAGCGAGTTAGATGGAGGGGCCATATTAGTGTACCCAAATGCAACAAAGGCAAGAGTTCACTTTCAGCAGGATGTCACCATTGAGTGCACGGACACAATCATAGAAGACGAAGCTTGGCAGCATGTCGCCACCATCGACCATCACAAGGATGTCAAAGAGTTGGTCTCACCACAACGATCTAAGTGTCAGTGATGTCTTGCATGCCTTGCTCAATCCATTTTGTCTCACATGGGTACATGTGAAGATTGTATGTAATGTCTTGTCAAGTAGAAGTTCAAGTGTCGATAGTTGAATGACGGTCATAGAGTAGTTGAAGATTCATGAGGATAGATGAATGGTCACAAAGGGGAATTTCAAGGGTCACCCCATCCTTTTCTATAAATAGTCCCTCATAACTCATTATATAGGATTTTGGTCAGCCAAGCTTCCAATAGGAGTATCTTAGAGAAAGCTTGGGCATTATTGTAATGAGCCTTGGCTTCTCCACTGTGCAGAGCTAGTATATCTCTTTGGAGGAGCAGGTGGTTGTGACAGTAAAGTTATGCCATCAGAACTCGTGGTTGGACATGGATGTATTGTATGACTCGAACTTACACTTCTTAATATAATAGAGCCAACAAGTTTCATGCATATTTCATATTATATTCCAGCTATATTTTTTACTCTAAATGATAATGTATTTGTTTTCTTACGTATGCATGTATGGAATATTCTGTATAAGTATGTATGAATCTTACTGAAATGTTCTAATTGGTTTAGCCATCACTTTGGATTTCTTGCTAGCTTTCTTTCCATCTTGTGATTCATCTTTGCTCATGTATTCCCCTCTAAGTCGCGTACTATTACAAGTTTCCAAGGGTGCACTCACCCCACATTCTGTGTGTTAGAACTGTTCATGCACCTTCCTTGACTCACCGCAGTTGTCACACCCTTTCTACCAACAAGGAGATCTTACTTACCTCTATGTGAAACGTAGTCAAGGTGATACCGTACGATCCGCTGCTGGGACTCGTACACCAAATGGTCTGAGGTCTAATTGGGACTTCTTACCAGGGAGATCCCCTAAACTATTGGCATGTCCAGCACTGTCAACAACAGGTAAAGGTGATTTTATCCTGATCTTTTGGGGGAATATGTATCTAATTGTAACCTCTAAACCCATCTAGAAATGAAAATAATTTCTTTCCAGACAAGGTGTCAAGGACAAGTCTACGAATGGCAAATGGAAATGGTCATTTTGGGTGGCCTTGTTAAGTTCTCTATAGTCTACACAGACTTTCCACTTGCCATTATTTTTAGGGAAAATGACAAGTGGGGATACCCACTAACTAACAGAAATTGGATAAATGAAGTTAACATTTAGGAGTGTTTGCAATTCTTCTTTGACTACCACCTTAAGTGTTGGGTTCATACGTCGTTGTGACTGTCTAACTGGATTGAAACCCTCTTTTAAATAGATATGGTGGGTGCACAAGCTAGGATGAATTCCTTTAATATCTATGTAATCACATGCAAATGCCTTTTTGTACTTCTCTAATAGTTGTAACAATATTTTATTTTGTTTGGGAGTTAGGTTCAGGTTAACATTCAGATGTTTACTTGGTTCTATTTCAACTAGGTTGTTCTAGATGTCTGAGTGGTCTTCATATGTTCAAAACTCAAATCCTCCACAACCTCTTCCTCCACTAAGTCCTTGATAGAAGTAATAGAAAGAGGATTATTGATAAAACCATTTATAATATCATCTTCTATCTCATACTTAAAGTATTGGGATTTACCGAGGGTAAGAAGTGGCTAGGATTTATCTGATTCAAGTTCTATCTCATCCCACAAGGGGTCTCCCAACTCCCTACTTGGTTTTGCAAGGGGATAAATGTTGAGTTTTTTGTAGCTTGACCATATGAAATTGTCATACAACCTGACCTACAACCTACAAATGTATCCACAGCGGCCAACTGGTGTCTTCCCAAGATCAAGGGATACCCCCCTAAATTTTATTTTGGTTGCAAGATAAGAAAATTTACTCGATATCTAAAGGAATCCACTATAATAACTACGTCTTCTAATACCCCTTATAGTTTAACATTGGACCTGTATGCTTATTCAAGTACGGTAGGTGTTTGTCTGAGCTCGTGCAAACCTAGGATGGTAAAGACTTCTTTAGTGATTACGTTAATTGCTGCCCCTAAATCAATTAGAGTATTTGGGATGGGTGTCTCATCAATGTAAATGGTAAGTGTAGGATTCCCTGGATCATTATATTTATTCAACGGAGATTGGCGAGTCATTAAATATGATAGTTTTCCCATCACATGGAAAGCGACATGATCTTTAGGCTTTCTTCCAGGTTTTTTAACACATAGGTCCCTTATTATTTTCTCATAGGTGGGAACATCCTTGATAGCTTGTAGTAGGGGAATCCTAATGTGTATATTGTTCAACTCTCTAAGAAAATCAAAGTTAGGCTATGAAGTCATCCTAGTTTCTGATAGTCTTGGTGGATATGGAGGATCCTTAGTTACTATAACAACCGAGTCAGTTGATACAACTATACCAACATTATTTAGGTTAGTTGTTACAGGTGTAAAAATGTCACCTTGACCTACTGTGGTAGTCTCATGAGATCCCACATGAACATCCTTAGGAGATTCACATTCTTCCTTAGTGATAACAGGAGAGGTTTTTACTACTTTTCATGATCGTAGATGAATTTCATTACATCCAACGAGAGTGATGTAGTAAGTTTGGAAGGAATCGAGAGCTTCTAAAGCCTAGGTTTCCTTATTATTTGGGTTAGGATTAGATTGTACCAGTAGTTGGGGTCATATGGGAGGTGTAGTAGCAAGTGTTGAGAGATGTGGTGGATGTAATTGTTGTTGCATTGGTAACGCAGAAGGGGCTGGACCTAAAGAATTTCCACTCCAATTTCGGGGCCAAGAATATGCCTAAGATGGAGGGTATTGAAAAGGTGGAGAGGGAGACCATTGGTTCCATGGTGAGGAAAAATGAACTTGAGGAGAAGAGGAATATTTTCTTGGAAATTGTTGTGCTTGATATACATTATTCCATGGCTTAAAAGAAAAATCTTGAGAAATACCTAGTGGTCATGGCTGCCAAGGCTTCTTGGACCCAATGAAGTAGGAGGACTAGACTTCCTCACTTGATTCCTTGAGCACTTCTTTCAGTCTAGGAAGATCTTGACAATAGCTTGTAGAATGCTCCAAATCACAAATGATGAACAAGTTGATTTTGCTGAATTTACAATCCCTCAAGGAATGTTTATCCTTACATTTCAGGCAGAATATAGCCAAAGCTTTCTTGGCTTCATCCTGTGCCTTTTTTACTTGTGTAGTTGTTAGTTGGGAAGATAAAGTACTGAGGAGGTCAGTCTGAATATTCTCAAATAGGTTCCTGATCTCGGCTCTGGTCACACCTCCATTTGCATATTTTTGTATTTAAACAGAGGCATCCCATGTCACTCTTCTTCCTTGTGATGATCCTCTCGAGCATCTTAAGCAAAGTTTTATTATCTCCTCAAATGATTCTTGAGATATATCTCCCTTCCCGAGTAGATTCAATGTATTCAAGTAGTCATCTCTCATTCCCCATATGAATATAGTTTTTAGTATCTACCGATCCAAATCACTATGTTTAGATCTCTATATATTATAGTGGAATCTCTCCACATAATCCTCCAAGATTTCTTCGTATTTTTGTGGCATCTTTAATATTTCTTCCCTCAAGTCCTTCGATCGACAATAGTCATGATATTTTTACAAAGAGGTAGTTTTCATCTCTCCCCATGTCCCAATAGTAGCAGAGCCCAGTCCCATGAACCATATTAATGATGCTCCCTTTAGAGTACCAGGGAAATTTTTAGCTTCTTAGCATCTGAAGTATAATCAATAGTTCCTGCACAGGACATCAAATTTAAACAAGAATGTATCAGGATCTTCTACAATCATTCCTTGAAAAGATGGAAGAGCTGATAAGGGAATGTTTTTCTTGGGAGCTTTGCCCCTTATATCACCTATTGGGAATTCAAAGGTGGTAACAGTGGCATCATTCCTAGTATTATTATTTTTATTGTTTTTATTTTTTTCCATTATAGATTCCTTTGTTTCTTGTTTTTATGAGTCCTCTCCCAAATATCATTCAGGTGAGTGTCCCGTGGATGATGATTCTTGTGATGATTGTATAGGTTGCTTTGGGGCTGGTTGTTTCACAACATTGCCTAAATCTGGGTATTGATAAGTAAAAGAATGTTTTTCCAATTCTGGCTCTAAGTGCTCCCCGTTGGTTTCCCCTTGGCCTTCAAACCTAAGGTCCTAGCCACTAGTTTCTCCATGGTTTTCTCAAATTGAATCTATAGTTTCAGGAGTATGTATACTAGTTTGAGGGTGATGAGGTCCTAGGACGGAGGAATCAGATGCTTCTAACCTTAATATGGGAGTAACTTTATGTGGTCCTATTTTTCTTGTATCCCTTTGTGAATTTGACTGTTCTCTCTCTTCTTTTGAAATTAATTCCTGAATGAATGTTTTCCTCCCTAAATCTCCACTTTTCTTGTTCCTTTTATGACCCGTTTTTCTTGTAGGTTTATTAGCGTTATTATTTTTTATGTCTCTTTTATTCATACACTCTACACATGGACCCTATGTGTAATTATTTCACACTTCAAGTGACTCAGTTGTTACAGTGGTGAGCCTGCTCATGTATGTTAGAGCGTTGTGCAACTTCCAAACTCTTGTTTTACTGCCAAGCATCTATAAGACCGAGAACACTTCTAAAAAAAGGAATTGAAAAGTTAACACACCATAATTTTTCTAATGATTATAGTGGTGACCCTGCTCAGGTATGTTAGAGAGATGTGCGGGTTCTTACCTCTCGTCTTACCGCCCAGCACTTGTGCACTAGAAACACTATACTAAGAAAGCACACTGGATGACTGTATCATCAACTTCCATCTTGACAATGGCGCCAAAATGTTGTGCCAGTTTAATCACTATTTAATTTGATTGAACCACAAGCATCTAATTGTCAACGAGGGTAATTTTGTTTTCTATGCTGATACATAACAACTAGGGAAAGAAATCAAAGAAAATGTAACTGAAAATAATTGCAAAACTTAAAGCACTCGTGCAAAAATTGAAAGGAAGTTATAAAGGAATGAAATTCACTCATCACACTTCATGTGTTTCTCAAAGAACAGGCATGCCACACATCATTAATAAAATTGTATTAGTTGATTAAATATTATAGTTCTAACCAATCCCGTGTAACAACATATAATGAATTTGAAAACATAAGTGCATCAATACTACAATTCATACAACAACATTAATGAATTCACACTTAAAATAAAGATAAACCAAACAACTAATCTACTACTACTACTACAATCCCTGCTAAAGAGGAGGACCCTTCCTCCCTAGCAAGGCGCAGGGATGAAATGGAAACTAGTTAAAAACTCAACACGAGATCTGTATGAACATCACCAGAAGTGTTTTGTATTCAAAATGTTTAGAAATTACAAGATAAAAATGTCAATGATGTTCTTGTGTTGTCGTTCCCTTTTCATGGAACCAAACGTTTTTATAAAGGTTAAAAGCCCCAAAAATTAGGGAATGGATCAATCATGAAAATCTCATGATTCTCATGCTGGTCATTATTAAGAGAAAGATAGAAAGTGTTACAAACAATTATCCAATAAATGACCAATTCAAGTTAAAAAAACCTCCGGACTGTAACAACAAACCCTCAAATTATAATAGTGAGAAAAAAATATAGCTTCTCCTCCTTAGTCCTTATTTGTAGGCAACACCTGAAAGAAAAATAACTAGAAAACTTCTTCCACAATTACCTTGGTTAGCCATGTCAAAAAGAAATCACTTCATTCGATATTTAACAAAAGATGGAAAAATAATATGTTGAGAAAGGATTTCTCTTATAACCAGGGAAAATGGTAATTGGGACATAAAGTTCATAGGTTTATAGAGAGAGAATGATAAAAAATGGGGAGAAAGGCATCTAAGATATGTTTAAAAATTCCACCCAACACGGCTTACCCAGGGTAAACATGAGATGAGGGGATACTATCACAAGACTAAGCCTCCTAGGTGACCTTAAGGAAGTGGAATCGATAGAAACCCATAAGAAAAACCTTCTATACCTACTATAGGACTTCCGGAAGCCTTCCTAGTCATCCCCATGACTAATCCATGGGTCCCACTGAGCTTTTAATGCATCAAACCCTGAGACGCTCCCATGATATGGAAAAGGGTGTGTCTAGGAGGCTCAAGTCACTCCCACAACAAGGAATGGGTGCGATTGGGGACTTTTATCTTCAGTCCTATGCTTGCGACCCCGAGATTTGTGCCACTTTTTAAGCCCAGAATATCGGTAACAACCTATAAAAACCTATAGCTTTAAAAATCCATAATTCACATGAAAAAGGGAGTTGAAAGCCAAAACGTGGCTCTAGGACTAGGCCTGACCATCCCCAACTGGGATTGACATCCTATAAAACACTTGGAATCAATGAAATCTACAGGACATGAATAGAAGACGAATAATAAATTACTAATAGCTCATATAAGACTTGACAAGAAGGATCGCCACCATCGTCCCTTAACTATTTTGACATTAATTAGGTCTTGCATCCATTATCCTTTTAGTTATAGGTAAATACATGCAATAAAAATGACTATAACCGTCATATAACCATGCTTTTAACCAACATTAAACCATGTAAATAACAATGCGATAAACGCCATTAAGACCACATAATAACAGGTACAAAAGCAAGAGAACCTAGATTTTATTAAACATAGGCAACAACCAACCAGGTTCGAGACTTCCACATACCACCCGACCATAGATATGGATGAAACAAATATTTATTTCAGCCAATCACCCCCATGCCATATTCCAAGCATGAATGTGGGATCTCATGGATAAATCAATTCAAAAACAACCAAGTGAATCCATAGGTTAAACCACCTCCACCCTCACCAAATCATGATCTCACCAAAACCGACACCGAGATCACAAAACCAAACTGAGCTTGGAATGCCTCTAGACTCCACCACAATCCTCGAGGAATTTTGTGTCTCCTTGCCTCTTAGGAATTACCACAATTCCCACCAGATCCCTAGGCCCTAAACTAAGATTCCACCATCAAGATTTGCCATGTTTTCTGGTAAAACTAGTCAAGGTGTTCCTATGGCTTTGCGGATTTTTCCTTAGACCACCTCTACCTCGCATTCTAAAATCATCTGACAATTCCAAAGCTCAAAACCAAGAAACAATCCCATCACATCGTGGCTATCTGGAAAAAGGGCAAGGCAAGGCTAAAAGCCACTGTCATAACCCAGAAAGACCATGCCATTGACAACCAGAGAACCAAATACCAACATGCAAAGCCATGCATGTCAAAACCATCTAGGAAATCACACATGCAATATGTTACATGCAAGTATTCCTTCTTAAGTTTCTTCATCCTTATCTTCCTTGCTTGCTCTTTTTGTTCCTTTCTTTTCCTTGTCCTTCCTTTGCTTGATTTTCCCTTCCTTGCTCCAAAGCTAGAATGCTCCAAGAAAACTCTAAGTGTCCAACAATGTGAGAGAGAGAATAATGAGAGATCTCAAAAACTAAATTGAACAAAGGTTACAAACTAATCCTCAAAATCCTTTTCATCAATGAGGCCTCTATTTTTTTCATTTTTCATTATTTTCATTCAATTTCCTTCTCACATGCAACCTGTAACCCTTCACCTTCTTTTTCTCCTGTTTTCCTTTATTTTCATAAATAAATGTGCCAAAATAACATTTTTCCTTTCTTCAATGTTGTAGACATTGCCTTTGCCAATTTCCCTTAGCCATAAACACATCCAATGATGCCCACTAGGATATCTTTGCCCAAAATTCATCTTGGACTATGTTTCCCATAACCATGGTCTTATTTTGACTTTATTAAATTTTATAACATGAAATTTTAAGCAGGGGCTATTACAATAGCCCATATGATTTCCATTCAATTTTTATTTTTTTTATCTACTAATAATAATTATTCTAGAAATGTCAGGGAAGTAGGGGATTAAGAGGATGGAAAACTCTAGAAAAATACCATCATTGAAAATGGCAGCCTTGGGTAAAAGTGAGACTTGCGATATGGAGGAGTTGTTTGTTGGAAGGAAATCCATTGGTAGTAAATGGGTGTTTAAGGAGAAGATGAATGCAGAAGGTAAGGTTAAGAAATATAAAGCTCAATTAGTAGTGAAAGGTCATTTACAAGTGCCAAGAATTTATTCTGGTGATATTTTTTCTCTTGTTTCCAAATTAGCTTCTATTCTATATGTTGTTGTAGATTTCCATTTTGGGGTAGAATAAATGGTTGTGAAGAAAAAATTCCTACATGGGGATATGGAAGAAGAGATCTACATGAAGTAGCTGGAAGGTTTTATAGTGAAATGTAACCAAGAATAGGTATGCAGGTTAAAGAATTCTCTATATGGGCTAAAGAAGTCATCCGGATGTGGTATGAAAAATTTGATACATATATGTAGGGGCTTGGTTTCACAAGGAACAAATCAAATCATTTTTTGTATTATAAATTACCCGGTGATTGTGTTATTTATTTTTTCTTGTATGTGGATGATATGTTGTTGATCATAAATGATAGAGAAATTAACTAGGAGGTGAAGAACGAAATATCCTCTAAATTTGGCATTAAGGATCTTGGTGCTGCAAACCTCATTTTTTGCATGGAAATTAAATAAGATATGGAAAAGAGGAAGCTCTGGTTAAACTAGAGGAAGTATGTCGAGACAATATTGTAGAGGTTTAATATGTAGGATTGTGAATTGGTGAAGGTTCATATTCTTGTAGGTGTAAATTTGTCTGTAGAATAGTCTTCCAAGACACAGGATGATGAAGATACATGTCCCATGTTCCATATGTGAGTGAATTTGATAGTTTGATATATACAATGGTTTGTACAAGACCAATAATTGCAGATGCAGTGGGAGTATTTAGTAGGCTTATGTCAAAATAAGGGAAGGAGCATTCGACAATAGTAAAGTATGTTTTCAATTATTTTCATGGCACTACTGAATATGGTTTGATCTATCAAGGAAGATGAGGATTGGGCAAAAGTGTTCGACATACATGCCTTTCCTGATGCAAACTAGGCTAGAGATTTATACTAGAGAAGATTTAAAAGTGGGTATGTGTTTAATCTATTTGGAGGAGTAGTCAGTTGAATGAGAAAGAGGCAATTTGTAGTGGAACTTTAAACTATAGGGGAAGAAGACATGTCAACCACTCATGAGATAAAGGAAGCAATTTGGCTGCAAATATTGTGTTCAGGTATGGGGTTGGTACAATGCACCATAAGAATTGATTGTGATAGCTAAAGTGAAATTTTCTTGGAAAGGAACCTTACTTATCATTCAAATACAAAGTATATTCATGTTTGGAATCACTTTAAGAGGGATATGATTGAAGAAAAGAATGTATTTATGGTAACGGTGTGGCACTTTGAAGAAAGTCTAAAAATGCATTAACAAATATTTTGATCACTAAGAAGTTTTCTTGGTGTAGAAAATCAATGGGCATTGCATCCCTGGATCAATGACTATGTAATCCTATGGTCCCTTGTGTGCAATAAAAAGAATAAGTGGGAGAATGTTGGGTATGTACTATATTCTTTGCATGACTAGCATATGGACTGACAGATGGGGTCAAACCCAAGGATAGTTGGTGAACTCCCCATGGATGGTTTTGCACATATTTTTTGACATGATGGTCTTTCCCATGGTATTTTGTAGATCCAATCAACGGAACTACAACTATTTCTAATCCACAGTTAATGGATTTGGGGTTTATGAATGATTCAAAATTTATATAATGTATTGTAATATTGAAAGAAACATAATGAAAAATCAATATCGTTTTCTTGGTTTTGGATTCAAAAAGAAAAATCTCTATTTTATTTTCTATTATCACCATTGTATATTTTCTCATTTTTAAGAATTAGTTTGCAAGTAATTTTTATATAGGGTAAAAACCCTCAAAAAAATATCTTGCTACCATGAATATTGATGGCTTGAAGGAGGAAACATATATAGGATAACATAGTTGTTCTCAACACAATTCATTGGAAGATTTGTTAACTACTAGTTTTGACCAAAATAACGTAAAAATAGTAGAAATCAACCCCTTTGAAACCTTGAAAATCAACCCCTTTCTCTCAACTGTTCATGAAACCCAACTTCTTACTACCTTAAATCAAAATATTGATGCTTTTGAATGGGAATATAGGTAGATGAGAGGAGTACATATTTATTTGTGCACTCACAATATATATATATATATATATATATATATATATATATATATATATATATATATATATATATATATATATATATATATATATATATATATATATATATAAAAGAGGATCCCAAACCAACCCGTATTAGAAGATATTTTTAAATATGAATTGCATAAACTTTTGGATAGAAAATTTATCTATCCAATCTCGAATAGTGAATGAGTGTCTCCCCTAGAAGTTTCCCCTAAGAAGAATAGAAAATGGAAAATTTTTGTTGACTACAAAGAACTCAACAAAACCACTAGGAAGGATCATTTTACCTTTCCTTTCATTAACTAAGTTATTAACTTCCTTGTAGGGAAAATTTTCTTATTTTGTTTGGATGGACTCAACAAGTACAACCAAATCCAAATCACTCCTAAAGATCAAGATAACACTACATTCACATGCCCATGTGGAAATTTTGCATACAAAGTTCTCCTACTTGGCTTGTACAATGCCCTTGCAACCTTCCAAAGGGTCATGTTGAGTATATTCTCTCATCTTGTGCATGACTCATAGTGTAGGTTTTAACCCTGTAGAGAAATTACGTACATATGAATTCTAAAGCACATAAAATAAACAATTCAAGAGAATAACACATAAAACACATATACACAAAGATTTTCCCTTGGATCCCAAAACCAGGACTACCAGATTACTTTTTCATTATGTTCCTTTCAATGTTACAATACATATTTATACATGCCGAAGCATCCAATACCATGGACCAAAAACCATCGCATCCAAAACCATGGACCAAAAACTATCGCGTCCAAAACCATGTGCAAAAGCCATGCACAAAACCATAGGTAGGTCCATCCAACCTAATATAGGGTCCAAAAAAAATTTCCCCGGGGCGTAGAGGGGGGCTACTCGGCCCCCTCTAACCCCCCCATTAACTATGTGGGCTACTCATGGAAAGAATATAACACAACCCGACATTCTCCCACTTTTTGTTTTCTTTCCACATGGTGCCACAGGAGAGCTTAGTCATTTGTCTAGCCCTACCACACCCACTATTTCTCTACACCAAGAGAACTTCTCAAAGCTCATAGATTTTGTCAATGCATCTGTAGTGTTCTTCAAAGTGTCTACCTTTACCACCAACACATTTTTGTCTTCTATCATATCACTCACAAAGTGATACTGAACATCAATGTGTTTTGTCTTTGAATGGTACACAGGGTTCTTTGCCAAGAAGATTGCACTTTGGTTATCACAGTCTATCCTTATAGCTCCCTGCACTAACCCCATACTTGAACACAATCTCTGCAACCAAACTGCTTCCTTGCTTGCATGAGTGGATACCATGTATTTTGACTCTGTAGTTGATAATGCCACTAGATATTGTTTCTTATTCATCCAGCTGACTAGACCTCCAAATAGGTTAAACACATACCCACTTGTAGATCTTATATGATCCAGATCTCTAGCCCAGTCTGCATCAACAAAGCCATAAATATCCAAAACTCTGTCCGATCCTAACTTTCCTTGCTAGCACAAACAATAATGACTAGTGCCACGCAAATATTTGAAAACCCGCTTCACTGTTGTCCAATGCTCCTTCCCTAGTTTTGAAATAAACCTGTTCAATACTCCCACTGTATGTGCAATGTCTGGTTTAGTACAGATACATCAGACTACCGACTGCACTTGCATATGGAACACGGGACATGTTCTCTTCCTCTTCTTGTGTCTTAGGACATTTTTCGGTAGATAACTTTATACCTACATGAATAGGAACCTTCACTGGTTTACTATCCTTCATATTAAACCTCTGCAGTATTGTCTCGACATAATTTCTCTAGTTTAACCAGAGCTTTCTATTTGTCTGATCTCTTTTAATTTCCATGCCCAAAATATAGTTTGCGGCACCAAGATCTTTCATCTTGAATTTGGAGGACAATTGGATCTTCAAATGCTGGATAATTTCTTTGTCATTTCCAACCAGCAACATATCATCCACATACAAGACTAGATAAATAACACAGTCACCAATTAATTTAAAATACATAGTGATCTGCTCTGCTTCTGGTGAAGCCAAGTCCCTATATAAATGTATCAAATTTCTGATACCACATCCTTGGTGACTGTTTTAACCCATAAAGGGACTTCTTTAACTTGCATACCAGTTCTTTCTTACCCTTCACCGCAAAGCCTTCAAGTTGCTTCATGTAGATCTCTTCCTCCAAATCCTCGTGAAAAAATGTTGTCTTCACATCCATCTGTTCTACTTCAAAATCAAAAGCAGCAGTAACAGATAAAAGTAATATAATAGAAGCTACCTTGGCAATAGGAGAAAAAATATCACCCAAATCAATTCGTTACATTGAGGAATAACCTTTTGCTACCAACCGAACTTTGTATTTCTCCACCTTTCCTTATGCATTTGTCTTCTTCTTTAACACCCATTTTCTTCCAATGGGTTTCCTTCCAGCTGGAAACTCCACCAAATCCCAAGCCTCATTTTTGTGCAAAGATGTCATTTCATCAACCATAGCCTCTTTCGATAGTTTTCCATCCTCTGAATCTACTGCTTCCTTCACAGTTCTGGGATCATCATTAGTAATAGATAAAGAAAAACTTGAACAAAAAGCAAATGGACTATACCTTTCCCACTGCCTTCGTTCTTGAACTGAACTTCTCACACCTGGAGTTTGTGGCTCTTCATCTTCTAATTCCTCCTCTGCTATAGAGTCTAATTCTTCCTCCTTAAGCTCAAACTCTATCTTCTCAGGTTCCTTTGGTTGGACATCAAGTTTAATAACATATTTCACCTCTCTAAACACCACAAATCGGTTGTACACAACCTTCCTTGTTACTGGGTTCCAAAGCTTATAACCCTTTAAACCATCCTTATACCCAATAAAGATGCACTTTCCAGATTTACTATCCAACTTGGTTCTTTTCTCCTTTGGAACATGTACATATGCATCACATCCAAATACCCTCATATGTGAAAGACAAGGTTTATTACCAATCCATACCTCTTGTGGAGTCCTATCCTCCAACGCTGATGAAGGTGATCTATTGACCAGGTAACATGTTGTCTCCACCCCCTCTACCCAGAATTCCTGTCCTAACACGACACCACTGAGCATGCTTCTTGCCGTTTCCACCAATGTCTTGTTCATTCTTTCTGTAACTCCATTTTTCTTAGGTGTGTATGGAGTAGTCTTCTTCCATGCTATACCACACGTTTTACAGAATTCTTCAATTATTTATTGCAAAAATCTCCACTGTTATCTATCCGCAACACCTTTATATTCTTCTCTGTTTGGTTTTCCACCAGAGCCTTAAATTCTTTAAACTTGTCAAAGACTTCATATTTATTCTTAAGGAAATATATCCATGTATTCCTTGAGAAGTCATATAAAAATGATACATAGTACACAGACTTACCCAGTGATGGAACTTTCACAGGTCCAAACACATCACTATGCACAAGCTCTAATATTTGTTTCGCCCTCTTACCACCACAGGGGAAACTCACCCGATTCTCCTTCCCATATACACAATTTCACAGAAATCAAAATCCAGAGAGCTATTACTCATACCTTATACCATACCTTTACCATGAAGTATTCAAATGCCTTTCTGTCCAATATGTCCAAGCCTTTAATGCCACAGCATGGTCTTCTCTTGAGAGACCGCTAGATTTTCTACTCCACTTTCAGGAACCATAGAACTGTTGCACCCATCAACAACAATGCTATCTTACAGCTTGTATAGAATTCCAATCTAAACTCCTCATTAAATACTAGTGCTCCCTGAACCATCTTATAGGTATCCTTAACGAACACTGCTTTTACACTTGCATCATCCAGCTTGCTTACAAAAATCATATTTCTAGCCAATGCAGTAATATGTAGAACACCCAGAAGTGTACTAACACTTCCACCTTGCAACTTCAACTTTATTTTTCCGTGACCAACGATTCTAGCCTTCCTGTCATCCCCCAAAAAGAGATCGTCACCATCATATTTCTCATACTCCCAAAACCACTCTCTATGGGGAGTGAAGTGAAAGGATGCACCTAAGTCAATCAACCATGCCTCATGATCTACATGTGTACTTGAATAAGCCAAGTACACATCCCCACCTTCATTTGAGGTGTTTTTCACCTCTGCATAAGGAGCATCATTAGATCCATTTCCTTTGTCATGAGCTTTAGATTTACAGTTCCTTTTGTAGTGCCCTTCCTTTCCGCATTTCTAGCACACCACCTTTATAGGTTTTCCTGGAGATTTAGATCTCCCTATAGATTTAGATCTCCCACTCGATGATTTATTTTTATTTATGTTCTGGGACTGTCCTCATACATACAAGGCATCACGATTTTGGCTCTCCATATTTTTTCGTCGCATCTCCTCCATCAACAAGGATGAGACTATTTCATCAAATTGCAAGGCAGTTGCATTTCTACCTATTGCAATAACGAGACTATACCATGAATCTGGTAGAGAACACAAAAAACTGATGCACTTATCTTCATCTGAAATTTTAATGAACAAAAAATAACTGACTTACCACAATATTAAATGCATTCAGATGCTCTGTCACCGAGTCTCCATATTTCATCCTCAGGTTATACAACGTTTTCCATAGGAACAGTTTATTAACCAGAGACTTAGATTGTTAAAAGTCCCTAACTTTTCCCACAAAGCCTTCATCGTAGCTTCCCCTATACATTCAAAAATACTGAATCTGAGACACACAATCGTATTGTGCTCTTTGCCTTCCGACCCAACTTCTTCCATTCTTCATCGAACACTCTCGTTGGTTTAGTACCTCGATCTACCGCGATCCACTAATCTTTATCCACCAACAGATCCTCCATCTTGAGTTTCCATAACTCAAAATTTTTACCATTAAATTTCTCGATCTCTATCTTTCCACTACTGGCTATCTTCTTTCACCACCAGAATCGATCCCACAGATCTCCCACTGAACAGGGTCTACCACAGGCTCGAGCGATACCCCTCAGCAACAAAGGCATCTCCTTGAAGCCAAAATGGCTTTGATATCAAATGTAGGTTTTAAACATGTATAGAAATTACCTGCATACGAATTCTAAAACATAGAAAATAAACAATGCAAGAGCATAACACATAAAACACATATACACAAAGATTTTCCCCTGTATCCCAAAACCGAGACTACCAGATTGATTTTTCATTATGTTCCTTTCAATGTTACAATACATATTTATACATGCCAAAGCATCCAATACCATGGACCGAAAATCATTGCGTCCAAAACCATGGACCGAAAACCATCACATCCAAAACCATGCACAGAAAACCATCGCATTCAAAACCATGCACAAAACCATAGGTAGGTCCGCCCAACCTAATATAGGGTCCAAAAAAAATTTCCACGAGGTGCTGCCCCAGACCCTGTAGATGGGGGCTACCCACCCTCCTCAAACCCCCTAGATAGGGGGGCTACCGCCCCCAGTGACCCCTCTGCTACACAATTGTTGCAACGAACGAGGGCTCCACCCCCCCTCTAACCCCCTACTTAACTACGTGGGCTAGTCTTGGAGAGAATATAACGCAACCCAAGACAAAGGAGCTATATATGAACAATTTTACAACCTATGGGCACAATTTTCAAATGTCTCTATGAATCCTAAACTTGTGAAAAGATGAATCTATCCCTAAGCCATGAAAGAAGCATATTTCTGATAAATGAGGGAATTTTCTTGGGGAGTTTCCTTTATTCAAAAGAAATCCAAGTGGACCCTAATAAAATAGACATTATAAAAAAAAATCCTATTCATAAAAAATAGATGTTAGAATTTTTCCAGGCCTTGTTGGATTTTATTGAAGATTCATCAAATATTTTAGTAAAAGAGCTTCTCTATTTTCATTACTACAAAATATGGTAAGTTTTGTTTGATAGATTTATGTCAAGAAGAATTTGACAAAATTAAAGAAAAATTAATGACAACACCTATCCTCATAGTCTTGAATTGCAACCTACCCTTCCACATCCATACAGATACATCATAAAATGTGATTGGGGAGAGTTTAGAACAATTTAAAGGTAAAATCTTGTATGCAATTTATTTCATTAGAAAAAAATTGTACAAGGATAAGCTAAACTCTACAATAACTAAAACATAATTTATAATTATTATGCATTATTTAAACAGGCTTATACATTATGTTAGTGCCTAGATTTACCTTAGGCTGAAAAAGGTAAGATCTAGGGTCAACATCAAACCACGCTCAGCCTGGTAGTTAACCCTACCAGGTCAGGAGAGGGCTCTCTTCGGGTCAATCACAACAAATTATGATTGATGAGGGCTTGAGATGACTGAAATATCTTCTGATCTTAGGCTAGGTATATGTGCAAGAGAGTTTGATTGAATACAATGATGATTTTGTTGGCTCATATGGAAAGGTAGATTTTAGGTGCAGGGATTGAGGCTCGGTCTTGTAGAGATCTCAATGGGGCAAGGTAGGCAAACGTTTTTGGCACTTAAAATCAAATGAGATGGAGGGATTAGATAGGTGAGGAGTTGAAGAGGGCAACAAAACTCATGGATCCTCTCCAAACAGCTGAAAACATCAAGAAACTAAAGCAAACCTCAAGTAGAGCGCTGCAATTTCAATGGATTCTACTTATATTCTTGTTTGTTTAGTTAAGAAGAAACAAGATAGATAATGGCATACATAACACATAATCAAATTCAAAATTAGAAAAGAAAGCACTGTAACAAGACAAATTGCCACATGGATCCCAAAGAGTGCTGCTATGAACGTACAATGAAGCTCAAGGATTTCTCAAAAGTCCAACCATCTACCAAAATCCAACCCCTACACTATGAAATTCATAAAATATATACATTTTCTCATCCTTGTACTAAGGGAATTGAGCTCAACCATTTTCTTCAAAATAGAATTAGTTACATTAAACTTGGGCCGAATTTCTCAAAATAGGTGTTGAAGATGAGCTTCTATCTCCTAAACCACAACACCTGTTACAAAACTGAAAGAGGCTTTTGTTGATAATTTCATGATGGAGAAAATCTCTCTCAAATTTTGGAAATTCATTTCCAGTTGCTCGAAATCTGTTCCACAAAATCATCTCTAAAACATAAAGTCATTAAAAATTTAAATCTGTGAAAATGAGCTGTAACGATCCAGTCTTATATCCCAATCCATGGAACGTGTGAATAAAATGAAAGATGTTTTTGTTATATGGCTTGTGGTTAACAAAAACCTCCTTGGGTTTCTAATAATTACTTTCCATCTATTGTAAAATGGCCCCACACGAAAATGACTAAAACAGTAAAAAATATGAAAATTTTGCTTTGTTTAAATGAAGGCTCCAAATATCACTGTATATCTCCCACATAGTAGCATTTGTGCATAAACCGAAGGAGGATTTTGTTGTTTGGTATGTGATGAAAAAAAATCTCTTTCACTTTTGAAAAATTCCTTACCATTATTTTAGAAACCAATTTTTTACTAAACTTGTCATTGTGTGCAGTAATTGACCTCAAAACATGCATAACCAAGAATCACTCATTCATTTCGATCATATCTTCTAATCCAGAAACGGGTTATGGGAGTGTGATATATCATTGGAAAGATTTTACTGAGATTCTTTTGATGGAAACACTTGTGAAATGTTTTGTTCTGAACATCATGTGCAAAACATCTAACAAAACGAGACATATGTTGATCCCTGGTGACAGGCTGTGAAGACTGGAACTAACATCGGCTCCATTGGGGTGGGAAGCTCCTTGGAGGTGTCAAGAACACCATAGACCAAGTGCCTCATCCATTGGGCAATGAAGTCAAACAACTGCAAACCCAAAACAACTCATACCAATCCGAAAACATATACATACTGCAACCTGTATATAAAGAAATATCGAAAACTGAAATGTTGCCTCAGGCAGCTTATTTATGTACAAATCTAACCTACTTTGCTACAAAATTCATAGATCAAGTAACATTGTAATGCCAGATCAAACAATCAAGTAACTATGACAAGGATGTTTCTTGGAAGTTCTTGAACCAGGACACCGTTGGAAAGGCTAGTAGCCATACATGCACATAATGAATTTGGTTGTGTAAAAGGAAATATGATCTATCATTCAAATTGAAAAAAATTTCCATGTACACTACAATAGGATCAAAGAAACCAAACTCTGTTTGCTGCTCCAACTCCTCAATGCATGCTTCCAGCTGCAAATTATCAATGCAAATATCCATGGGCAACCTTACCTTCTGTTCCTTCTGCTGAAAAAGGTCCCCAAAGAATGGGACTCGATAGTCCAGATCCTGGGATTGTATTTGGGTCTCCAATTCAATTAGATCTCCTTCAATTTTGATGGAAAACTCTTGCAAAAAATCGAGCTTAACTTCATGGCTGCATCGACAAGATTTTAGATAAGAAGAAAGAGATGAAGCAAAGTTCTCATCTACCTCATCATCCATGCACATATCTTCCCATTCTCTAAAACCTTGAATAGAGGGCACCTCTATTTTGAATTCTTCCTCTTTCTCTATCCATGTTTCGAGAAAGATATGCCAAAAATATGTAAATGACTTAATAGATATGATATGAAAATATTCAATCCATTTTTTACATTTTCCTTGAAACTAATCAAAGAACAATCTGATGAAGACAACTTCCTTTTTAACTCTAAGAATGTCCACAAATGTTTTAAAATTTTCTATATGTTCTACAGTCAAAGTCAGATCTTCCCCATTGAATTTAGAGCCATTACTCAAAATGTATGCATCATTTGGTAATTGATTAGGAAAACTAGGAAGATTAGAAAAATCGATACATGAATACCTTGAACAAATAGAAGCAACATCCGAGTCCTTCATTTAGCCAGTGGAGCCACCATCAATACTTTGAAACTCGGGAATTCGAACAGTGGAGTCGCCAAGTAGATGATTTCAGCCTTCATATGTGTCTGATCGTTGTCCACCATCAACAATCAGATCTGAACTTGATACATGTTATTGGGGCAATTTGCAAGTTATATATTCTGTTTATAAGACTAGACCGGAGATTGACTGAAGTAGCTTTTATCTACTTGCGCTAATGCAAAGCAAAAGCATTCCAAAGGCTACCTAGCTAATCTTCCAAATCCATCTGTAGTTTATAAAACGAAGAATACCAACAAACAAATAAACTTTTCTTCCCCACTATGGTCGCCACTATGTTAGTGCCTAGATTTACCTTAGGCTGAAAAAGGTAGGATCCAGGACCAACATCAAACCACGCTCAGCCTGGTAGCTAGCCCTACCAGGTCAGGAGAGGGCTCTCTCCGGGTCAATCTCAGCAAATTATGATCAATGAGGGCTTGAGATGACTGAAATATCTTCTGATCTTAGATTAGGTATACGTGCAAGAGAGTTTGATTGAATAAAATGATGATTTTGTTGGCTCAGATGGAAAGGTAGATTTTGGGTGTGGGGATTGAGGCTCAGTCTTGCAGGGATCTCAATGGGGCGGTAGGCAAACGTTTTTGGCACTTCAAATCAAATGATATGGATGGATTAGACAGTTGAGGAGTTGAAGAGGGCAAGAAAACTCATGGATCCTCTCCAAACAGCTGAAAACATCAAGAAACTAAAGAAAACCTCAAGTAGAGCACTGCAATTTCAATGGATTCTACTTACACTCTTGTTTGTTTAGTTAAGAAGAAAAAAAATAGAGAATGGTATAGATAACACATAAGAAGATTCAAAATTACAAAAGAAAGCACTGTACCAAGACAAATTGCCACATGGATCCCAAAGAGTGCTGCAAATCATAGTCTCAATTTCTTAGCCAAAATGCTGATATGAATGTACAATGAAGCTTAAGGCTTACTCAAAATTCCAACCATATACCAAAATCCAACCCCTAAACTATTAAATTCATAAAATATATACATTTTCTCATCCTTGTACTAATGGAATTGAGCTCAACCATTTTCTTCAAAATAGAATTAGTTACATTAAACTTGGGCTGAATTTCTGAAAATAAGTGTTGAAGATGAGCTCCTATCTCCTAAACCACAATACTTGTTACAAAACTGAAAGAGGTTTTTGTAGATAAGGTCATGATGGAGAAAAACCTCTCTCAAATTTTGGAAATTCATTTCCAGTTGCTCGAAATCTGTTCCACAGAATCATCTCTAAAATAGAAAGTCATTAAAAATTTAAATCTGTGAAAATGAGCTGTAAATATCCAGTCACATATCCCAATCCATGACACTTGTGAATAAACTGAAATATTTTTTTGTTATATGGCTCGTGGTTAACAAAAAATTCCTTGGGTTTCTGAAAATCACTTTCCATCTGTTGTAAAATGGCCCCACACTAAAATGACTAAAACAGTAAAAAATATGAAAATTTTGCTTTGTTTAAATGTAGGCTCCAAATATCACTGTATATCTCCCACATAGTAGCACCTGTGCATAAAATGAAGGAGGTTTTTGTTATTTGTATGTTATGAACAAAAAACTCTTTCACATTTGAAAAATTCCCTACCATTCTTTTAGAAACTGATTTTTTACTAAACTTGTTATTGTGTGCAGCAACTGACCTCAAAACATGCATAACCAAGAATCACTCATTTATTTCGATCATATCTTCTGATCCAGAAACCGATTATGGGAGTGTGATATACTGCTGGAAATATTTTTCCAAGCTTCTTCTGATGGACACACTTGTGACATGTTTTGTGTTGAACATCATGTGCAAAACTTCTAATAGAACCAAACAGAGTAAGAGCTCATGTTGATCCCTGGTGACAAGTTGTGAAGACTGGAACTAACACATTACGTCACTAGTTATGAAGCCTTCATACACACTAACCATGCAACAATACAATACTCAATGAGCAAACTAGATGTCAATTCTTCCATAATTAGGTTGTTATTATTCTTACAACAATTTAACTTGACTATTGTTGGCAAACCTAGGAAGGAGAATGTTTGTTGCAAATTTTGTATCAAGAATAACTCTCCTTGTAGATGAGTAAGTGACACATGAATAGCTCCTGAAAGATCATATTTTTAACATACCACTCATGTTTCCATTGTTCACCAACATTGCTAATTTTATACCTAATACTTGGTTCCCTACTTTCCTATCTTCAAAGGGGTAAAGAAAGATTATCAGAAAGAGCGCCACTTACTCTTGGATTGGGGGAAACTTATTCAAATTGGGGCCTGATTAGATTTTGAGATAATGTGTGAGGGAGGATGAATTTTATGACATCCTCTAAACTTTCCATGATGGATCCATTTTACTAAAATTTGGAAAACCTACAAAATCTTACAAGTAGGCTACTTTTGGTCAACCCTTCACAATGATGCCCAAAGATATACTGCATAGTTTGATTAATGCTAAAGGTTGTCGAAACCTGCTTGGACGGATGAAATACCCCTCCAACCTTAGGTGTTGTTTGAGCTATTTGAGAAGTGTGACATTGACTTCAATGGTTCCATTGTCCCCCCATCTAAGAAAGATAAGTACATCATTGTATTACTGACTACCTAATGAAGTGGGTTGAAGTGAAAGCAGTGAAAGCATAAATAGAACATAATGTGGCCAAAATCCCAAAGGAAAATATCTTATATAAGTTTGATTTTCTAAGATAATTGGTCATATATCAAAGGTTCCCAATTTACATCTAATATGATCAAGGGGATAATTAAGTGAAACCACATTCAACATCGGAAGTCTACTCCATATTACTCCCAAGAAAATGGGAAAGTCAGGGTTACCAAAATGGCATTAGAGAGAACTCTAAACAAGGCAATTACAAAAAAAAAGATTGGGTATAAAGAATTTTTGAGGCCATGTGGACCAACAATACCACCTCGAAGGCTGCCACTAGACTTACCCCCTATGAGGTAGTATAAAATAATAAATATTTTCTATCAATTGAATTTGAATATAACAACTTGAGGATCGTATTGGTAATTCAATTGTTGGTTAAATTGATTCGTATTAAATAATCAATCTAGGGTCCATGAACTTGCGAAGGATACTTGAACTATATATGTCAGGCTATCAAATTTTAATTGGAAATGAAAGTACTCTAATTGCAAGATGAAGAAAAAAACTATTGATGGAAAAATATTAGTGAGCACAAAAAAACATTATTTCTCTGAGACCAAAATCAAATAAATCACCAAATTCAATACTTTGAAAATCAAATGAATTCAAAGAAAACTATGTTAATGCGAAAGCTTCAAAATTTTATTCTAGTGAACAAGGAATGAAATATATTTGATAAGACTTTGAATGATAAATTTACTCTATTCTACTTTGAAATGAAATGTAAGTTATTTGACTTGAAAAAGAAATTTAATCTATGGAACTTGAGACAAACTTAATCTAATCTTCAGGAACTAAAAGTAGATCTAAACTATTATGTTGTGAAAGAAAAGCTAATCTATGAGTCATTGGATTTAAAATATTCTAGGAAGAAATAACCAGAGAATAATAAAATATTATTCTAAAATAAAAAGGAAACTAGTAGAGCCCCAAGGGATAGCTCAAATGGTCGAGTTCCCGTTGCTAAAGCACTTTCCCAGTTTGGGAGGTCACGGGGTCAAATCTCCTCGACGCCCTCGGGGTTAGGCCTGTTAAGATTGGCCGACGGGCAGATCCCTTTGGGTGGATCTGCCCCGATATTTTCCCGTGGATGTAGCGGCCACTCAATGACCGTGAACCACAGCTAAAAAAAAGGAAACTAATAGAAACCAAAATGAAGGAAGCCTAAGAGAATACTAGTGTGTGTATTCAACCAACGCCAATCATAACTAAACATAAATATGAGAGTAATCTAGAAAGAAAATCAAAGTAAATATTTTCATTATTTTTAGTATTTTATGAATCTCTTGACTTGTGGGAGAGTAAAGGTAAATAAGTAAAATTCTAATTAAGAACAAAGCATCAAAATGAAGCAGAGTATGAACAAAGCATCTAATCGAAATAGAGTTTAATATAAACGATAAAGCATAAATAAATTAAATAAAGAGTGAAGAACATATACACAATTCTCCCAAGTCTTCAAGGGGCCCTCCTGACGAGTGAGAAGTATTGGAAACTTTAGATGAGAGGAATTAAATCACCAAAAATAATCACGAGAAGGGCATGAATGTAAATTATATTATTTGCAGCTAAAACAAAGTCTTCACAACAATAAGCTTCAAAAATAAAAATAATCTATGAACTATATTTAGCTTACAAATGAAGCACTTTTATAATATTTTTCAAAGTTAAACAACTTGGGAAATTTCTACCTACAAACTAGAATTGAAATCGACATTTAAGTTTCTGAATTGAAATAGGAGTTTTTCTTCTCATGATTCATTATTGAAGGAGTGAATCATGAGGGGACACTTCTTCACATATCATCAACTTTGACATAGTTTTTAGATCTCACTCACCAAATAATAATCCTCATTTGCTTGATTATAGAACCGGTCTCTTCAAATTCTATGCATTATAGTGTTCCATAGCCATGTTGGCAATAGGCTAACCAATGAGATATGTCCAACCTATGCAATTCCATTTGTAACCAATAAGTGGATCACCATATTGATTATAGGTGGGAGTTGCTCATATTCTTTGACTAATATCTAGCATGTTTGAACCTATATAAATTTGGATTTAGATGTGGAATATTAGGTTAGTTGTAGAAAATGCACATTTCAGTAGCTATAGTCTAGTTAAGCCAATTTCACAAAGGAAAAATATAGATTTGAGTTGATGATGGATAATTTATGTCTCCAATGTGACTGTATGACTTGGATGACTCTTAATCCATGAACAGGATGAAATGAAGTGTAAATATGTGACAAAATAAGTGGAAAAAGGAAAGATAAACTATGAAAATGAGGATAAATGGGAGGTTCAACATTCCCCCATGCCAAAGGTGTTGCATGTCCTTGTGCTTCTCACAAAATTTCAAAACTTGTGGGAATGTATTTCAGAGGATTGACTCTAATGCCTAGATCAACACATCGAAATATGTCTATACTCCCTTTCTCCTTACATTTAATGCTCACCTTGGCCTTCTCATCAACAATTTATTTTGTAAGATATTTTCTCTGAGAATATTATTTTTTCTCTTGAGATTTTGACTTTTCTTATACCAATAACACATTCTGAGAAGCATAGTGTCATTTTGAGTTTTTACGAACTGATTCTTGTCATTTCTATGGTTATTTAATATGTCAAGTTCATAAACCTCTTGTGTCAATGGTTTAATGTCTTCTAGTTCCTTAAGAGAAGGAATACTTACTTCTTGCTTAGGCTAATCAAACATAGGAGTATCGTCATGTTTAATATCATAATGTAATTCTGGTTTGGGAGGAGAATTTACCTTGTGTTGCACCTCTTTCTCTAATATTTCAAAATAATCATAAAATTGTTGTTGGAAAAAATATACTTATGGAGTATTCCTTGTCACGTGTGGTTCTTCTTCTGCTTCATCAATTTGTATGGTCTCAAGTGGACCACAACTAAATTGTCTAGTCGTGCTTCTCACTAGGCTCCTACTCTTCCTTTCTCGTTTTACAAACTCCACTATCTTCTAAACACTTTTCCTCTTGCTATCCTATTTCTGAGATTTCTCTTTGTCTTCTCTTGGTAATAGTACATGTTTTTCTTCTTTGTTGAATTTCTTTATTCTAATGTTTTCTAATTCCTTTAATATTTCTTTTATTTTTCTCCCCAGTCAATTCATGGAGGATTTGTATTGTTTTACGAGTTCCCTTAATGTGATATCATCACTTACATCCCAAATATCTGGAACCCTGCTATATTATATGCGGTAAAATTTTTATATTCTCTTGATTTAGGTTCAGGGTTAGGGTTTTTGGAAACCATCTTATAGCCCCTCCTTGTTTTCTAGACTTATACTTCTTCTACACTTTCTAAAAAAAATATTTCTTGTAAAAAAATCATGCCAATTATAACCATTAATATTCAATTATGCTTCTACCAAGACCTTTACCAAGCCATGTTGACATAAGGGTCAATTTATATTTCTAGAGTTTCTTTGGATATTGAATGTCATTTCCTTTAGGCTCCACATAAGATAATATGGAAAATTTAATTATTTTCCTTTGATAACTTGCATTAACAATCTAGCATGATAGAAGAGTAGTGTCCCATAGCTCCCTTCATAGGTGGGAATTTTTGTAATGCCAATAAGAAATTTCACCATTTGGATTTGAGTGCAGAGAAAAGAATACCCCTTTTGAAGGCTAAGATATCCATACATGGATTATGGAGAAATGACTTCCATTCTTCATCTGTTAATATTTGGTTCTTGAACCAACTTTCACCACTCCTTAGAAGTCTTATTGCCTCAACAATGAAGGACTCCATCACTCTTAGCTTAATGTCCCCAATTTCTACCTCTACTCTATAAAAGGCCCATTAAACCGTTCAAAGAACCTAAGTCATCCCTCCTTCTGCAATTTTTCTCAAACTTTAGGGTCAGCATTTAGGAAATTTACGCCCACGAGTTCATGACGAATGATAAGCACCATCGTTGTGAAGGAGTTTCACCTCCAAATTGTCCCTCTCGATAGCGTATCAAGGGAAAAACAAGTGGTGTAATGGATAAAATTTAGAAGTAGTGAGTTTAAAATGGTATGAATGGGTTAAGGTGGTAGTATTGGAGTAGGATTCTCCCTTTTAACTCATAATTACCCATGATTTGCTTGTATCTAATCCATTAATATCATCATGGATTTTGGTATCTAATTTATTTGTATGAGATGAGGATATTTCTAGATGTGATTGAATGTCATAAGGAGTATGAGATGATAGGGAGTGGATTATGATTATGGTCATCAATAAAATAAATGCAGGTCATTAAATCAAATGTGCATGAACTCAAATATCTAAAACTTTCGCTTTAATGAAACTAACTAATTGTACATAGTTACCTTTATATTATAGAACTCACCTTTAAGATTTAATTTTTCTTTCTTGGAGGTTTAAGATGTATCTCAAAAGAATTGGCTACAAAATTTTGAATAAACTACAAAATGTTCATAGTTTTTCAAATGTTTGTTATTTCTTACGACTTCATGATGCTAAATGACGAATGATGCTAATGAATATTGATGATTTCTCTTTAAAATATAAGAAAAATATTCAAAGCAATTATTTTGAACTTGAAAATTTATTTTTTAAATAAGAAAGGGAATACAGGAAATGGGAAAAAGTAAAGAGTAAAGGAAAAGATAAAATATAATTTACCAAGGATACCTTGGTTTTTAGCTAAGATTTTCTGAATATAAATGCTAATAATGTTGGTTTTCATAACTATGCTTTTATTAAAATTTTCCTTTATTTTTCCTTTATTTATTATTTTCAAGAAAAAGAAATAAAAATTCTTTTGGTGATATAGGAGAAAGATATCCTCTTACTACCAACTTCATATTATAATTTTCTTGTTGACCTTTAACAAAATCTTCTCTTGTAAAAGACTTACAATATAACTTTAATCTATTCCCATTAACAAGGAAGGTGATCCCCTTTTCATCAATAGTTTTAATTCTAACTACTCCATTATCAAAAAGTCAATGTTTTTGAATGTTCCCTTGAAAGTCTTTAAACTTGGAATCAAAGAGAAGAGTTCAATCACTTGGCTAAAATTTCTTGACTTTGATGAATTTATCATGTCGCCTTTTTCTTTGTTGTTTGATTATGCTTCTTCCTTGCATGACATCTTGTCAGATTTCATCTAGTTCATTTAATTGTGCCATCCTTTGTTTATGTGCTTCAGATAGATCAAGCCAAGACTTTGTTGTTGTCTTAAAGGTTTCCACATAGAATTCAATAGGAAGTAAAACATGCTTCCCATAGACACACTCATAAGGAGTATGTCTAGTAGTAGTTCTCCATGTTCTTTGGTATACCCAGATTTCTTCTGGACGCCTATCCTCCTATTGTAGAAAGAAACAACCCCCCCTCCTTTTTTACTTAGTTTCAAATAAATAATGGGGACCTTTTTCACTTAACTTTTTTTTTAAATATTTTTCTTTTGTTTAATAATATGAAAATAGGGAAATACGTTAATAAGTGCACTTGAAAATATTTTCAGTTATTTCCTTAATTGGAATGAATGTCATCAGAGTTCCATTGATTAGAGTTGTTTTGCAAATATGTTACGAAATGTAAACTCCCTGATGGGCCCACTCTCCAAAGTTACCTCTATACTTAAAGTTATGTCCTCATTACATTCTTATTAGAACTTTTTATTTCGCAAGTTCTATTTACAAAATGTTATGAAACACTTATGCTCTGAAGTCCGAACTCTCACTTCTTTCCTTTAATAGTAAAATACTTTATGTCAAGCCTTCCAATATCATAAGTGAAATTCAAGTGAACCTATGAAGTAATATTCCCAATGTTATCAATCTAAGTAGATGTTATCAGAACCTTTCTTATCGAAAATTTTTGGAAGAATGTTACGATGTTCCTATCTCCAAAATTGCAACTCCCAAAGTTATTTTATTTATATTTAAAAGTATTCCATTTAAGGGTTTTCTCTATTGGGACTACACATTTCACAGACATTATTTATAAGACTTGGAAAAAATGAATCTTCTGAAAAAAAATTCAGATTCCATATGATTTACTCATTAGAGTTACTCATTCCAGCACTCCTCTTCGGAAGCATTTCATATCTCAGAAGCACTAGAGTTACATTTCAGAAGCATTAGAGTTACATTTCAGAAGCATTTCATATTTCAGATCTTTCTATATCGGAGGATCATAATATCGTAAGTTTAATTTAAATTACTCTTTGATATTCCACTCCTGAAGCCTGATGTGGTGTTCTTCACATGGCTCCCAATTATTTTACTTAAAGGATTTAAATGTGATTATAATAGTCTTGAAAGCATAAAATGTTTACATTTATTTTTCTTTGGTTTTTTCAATTCATTCCAAAAGGAACTTTTATTGTAAAAAATAAGTTTTAAAACCAACGGATACTTGTTGATAAGTAGTGTCTCCATTGATTTCCTACACCTCTCCAATACAGGTAAACTTTGATTCTCGGAATTACCAAGAGACGAAGAAGGGAGGGAAAGCTAAGAAAATGGATCCACCACAGCAACCTTCTGGCCTTTTGTTGAAGACATTGATGAAAAGAATCAAGGAGAAGGTTTATTCCCTGACACTGTATGCACCAAATATGTTGGGATTTCCTCCTAGGAAGCCATTTATTAGTACTTTGAATATGAAGGACCTGAAGTTACAAAGATAAAAGTTACAATAGATGACACAATGCTTGTTTCTACGAATACTCCAAGGGATGCAGCCAATTATTTCTTCATAGAATTTCTACGAGACCAAGATTAATTCCCTTTACAGATATGGTCTGCTAGGCTGTTAATACTTGAATATTTCAGAAAGGCATATACAAACATCGAAGGGAACAAGGATAGGTTTTTTGCTAGCAAATATTTGCAAAATATGTATCATATGTCGAGGCCACAACACATGTATAATAAGAATTATGTTGAAGCATTTGTAAAAGAAATAAAACACTCATTAGAGAAAATTAGATAGTGTTGAAAAGACCCTACCAAGCATAAAGCTGAGGAGTTCGGTAAGTACTCAATTGATTCCCTTTCTCCTCATTTTTCCTAAGTGGAAGCTACGATGTGTCGATTTAATGCACAACCCTATGTGTGAAAATTACCTGATGATTGGGTGATTTTAATTAACATTGCAAATGAAGGTTTATTTTTTATTGGGCCATCATTCTCTCTGATAATTTACCCTCTCATATCTTAAAGTTTAGGTGAAGCAGACGTATCTCAAAGAGTAAAGTTCCTCCTTTCTATATGTCTACATATGTCATGGATTCCCTTCATTTTACAATGGATTTCCCAGCGATGGGGTGGAAATGGAAAATTTAGGACCCAAAGCCCATTCATATCTATGATGATATCCTATATGATTTCAAGTATTATGAGAATTTATATCAGATTTTTCATAGTGATAATTCCAATTTATGAATCCATATTTTAATCTCATCCTCCTCGAATGTCTCAATAAGCCATGGACGACCTTCAAAAGGTCGGAAACTGGTTCAGGGAAGAGTCATTTACTTATATCAGAGTTTATGTTAGCTTGACTCATCCTAATTTTTTGCCCCTATATATTCCAGATAAATTGGTAAGCAGAGAGGTTGCATACCAAATAGTGGGTTATGGCATCATGAAGGTATTGAAAGAATCTAATAAAAAGGCATGGCTTGTGTTCCCAACTAAGTTTGGCATATTTTCATTGGCTAATTATCACCATGCAGAGAAAGAGATTATGACCATACAAGCTCTCAAGTTGTCTACTATTCCGAATAGGCAATATGATCCTATTGTAGTGGTTAAAAATTTCACTTCTTCTCAGAATCTAAGATAGTTTGTCCATGAGGTAGATAAGCTATATGAATTGTTTGAAAAATATTCCTCTTATGCATTACTATTAAGGTGAGAATGAGAACAATTGCCTGCAGAGGAATAGGCTCATTTTGAATAATACAAAGCTTACAAGAGAGAAAATATTCCTCTGAATTTGTTACAGTTGGATCAGGAAAAAGTCTCAGTTTCAAATTTTCAACTTAGTAGTTCTTCACAATCAGTTGTGCCTCCTCAATCAAAGGTTCTTGTGATTTCTTCGACATATCAGGAAGAATAATTTGTTTTTAATCCTAAATTAGATGAAGTATGGAAAAAGTTTATTCAAACTCTTAATTCAAATACTGATGAACCAAATATTGTTTCTAAGGCTATAATGACTTCACAACAACGTAGTGTTCAGGTTACTTCTAAGAATCCTATGTAGAGTACCAGAACAAAGGAAGTTACTCATAAGTCTCACACTCAAGATCAGAAAGACATTCAAATTATTCCTTCTTTTCCTACCTCAGAGGTTTTTCTGAATACTGAAGGGATTCCTCCCTTGGAAATTTTCTATAGTCCTCAACACAAAGTTGGCGTGTAAAGGGGAAGAAAGAAAAGAAAATTGGATCAATCATAGGCATTACTTTCCAAAAATCTCTCCTCTTTTGAAGTCTTATGGAAATGGAAGCTAACTTAATTCTCTTATTCCTATGCTTCATCAACCATTGATAAGGTTGTAGAGGTTCAAGAACTTACAAAGGAAAAAGGAATAAAGGATCATCATGCTAGAGAAAACTCTTGATGTTAAAAAATAGAAGATCAACGAATAGTGGCAGAATCATGTGTCTGAGTTACAACATAAAATTGACTCCCTACAAGTACAACATGATAAAGAGGTGCAGATAAAATATGATTAGATCAAGGAAATTTAGAAAATAATTGAACAATTGCATGTCAATCCCCAGCTATTAGAATTCAAGAAAGAAGCCAAAGAATTAAATTCTCTACTAAAGTATCGACAGAAAGTGTTTTACAATAAGACTATGATGATTCAAGAATAATGTAAAATTGTAAACTCTATGACTCATCGATTGTCTCACATGAAAAACTATTTTGATGAAGTGAATGAACAAATTTATGATTTTCTAAACTAGGAAGAAAGTGTCAAAGGCAGAGCCAAAAACTTGCGTAAAATGGATGAAACTCAAAAATTCATAATTTTCAGAGAATGGGAAATCATAATGAAGCAGGCTAAAGTTGTTGTGCATGAAGCTGGGAATAGTTTCAATTCTATCATAGAAATGGTTAATGATACAACAATGTAAACTTTGAAACGGGAACTGATACTGTTATCCATTTTGTAGAGGTGGCAAAAAAATGACCCGATTTTCAAAAGTGGTGATGCAGAATACACATGTTTTTTTTAGAACATGGTTTTTGGAACTTTAATTTTTTTCATGTGCATTAAGTTTTAGAATGGTAGTGAATGGTAGTGATTTCATCCTGATTTTAAAAAGTGAGTATTCTGCATCACACCCTTTTTTTAAAAGACCTATTTTTTGACTTTAAATTTTCTAGTGTGTGAAATGTAAAAAATTATTTTCTAAATTTGATAGTTTTTGAAGTCGTCATTGTATTCATATTTTCTTGTTCTCTATCTTAAATTTTTTTTTTTTTTAGTGGGGTTTTTATTGTTTTGCATTTTTAAATTAGAAAGTCGATAGTTTGAATTTTAGATAATCTACATATTTAGACATCCTTAATTAATTTTTCAATCCACATGAAATAATTGTTTCTAAAAAACAACATTTTTTAACAATGGACATAAAAAATAACCATTTTTAACATAAATATAAGCAAAAAACTAAATGTTTTGATAATTTTTTGCTAGAATTAACATGTCAAAATCACAATTTTTATACAAAAATATTAACTTAAAATGGTCAAATAATAGTTTTTTTTATGAATTTCATGTCAAAAAGATAATAATAACTACTTTTTTTTTCAAAAATTAATGATTAACTTAAATCTAACCTCATTTAGTAACCTAAACAATGTGATACACAAAACTTTAATATTCATCAACCATGTGTAAGACCAACATTATTGTTTTGCCAAAACTAACCATAAAAAATAATTTATCTAATGAATTCGCATCGTGTGACTGCACATATATTGTCGTGGCTATTTAGCACAAAGTTTTGTACCCCACGATTATGATGTCACTCAATCCTAACGAGCCTTCCCTGGCTTATCAGATGATCTACTTGCTCGTACAATTAAAATCAAATTTTTTCATGAGCTACTAACTGAATTCCTTGGTCAATACATCACCGTGTATCAGCTGGGGGATGATAAATTATCAAGGTGCTTGTTGTTGGGCTGATAAACCACTATTAGAGTGCTTTCGACGACTAATAAACCACATGTAACTAAAATATTGTATGAAATGACCATGATTTCCAAGAGTGTTGGCATGTAACAATAAGTTTTTATAAAGACTTTGTTTTTATAAAGACGTGCTCCCAATTGGTTGATGTCAAGAAACAATTACGAACTTTGTAAAAAATGTTTCTTTTTTTGAATGGTTTTGGCAAATACCATTAGTTTATGGACACCAATATTTCTAAAGGGGGGATTGATTATGGGGAATTAACCCAAAATATATGTGCAAGGACATTTATTCTTAGGGAATTGATTATTTTGTGCCTACAAGTTTATGCATTTTAGCATGTGAGCTTGACTCTACCTTATAATGGAAGGAGAATTTATTTTTATTTTTTATTTCTATGGTAGTAAATTATATGAGCAAGTAAAAATTGTGCTCCATCATGCTAAGGATGGTCACTTTATGTTTTTCTTAACTTCGCTAGAATTCTTCCACCTTTCTTACCCAATTATTATATAGAAAAATACATATTTATGGAAATGGGATGAACCATGGAAAGACATGAGAGCTAGAGATACAAGTCATTAGAATTTATTTATCATTTATATAAGCAAAATAATTAGATATGTAATAACAAATGCCTCTCCACAAGAACGAGAAATACTACAGATTGTTGGGTTAAACAATACTCCATCACGTTGTGGAGAATCATTCCATACCATGCATAAAATTGTTACTCCAAAAGAAAGCTCGAACTCCAAGTTGAATGAAAAGAAAAATAGAGTATGATGTTCACCGAGAAGAGAAAGAAAGCTTTCATGAAATTTTGTGTGCAAAGACAAAGGTAATCTAGTTTTATTATGTTGAAAAGATTTGATGATTCTGTGTGTAAAACTCCATATAATATGTCAATTTGTAAGTTGACTTCTTCCTGACGAATAAAAATATTGTTAACTTCTTATATCACTGGTTTTTCTAATCGCCCACCCATCCCCACGACATTTTCTTAACAGCGTTCTCCTTATTCGAGTGTGTTAACACACGTCTTCTTCAGATTCAAAGTTGAAGTTATTTACAACAATGACTATTGAATATTTTTGAGACTGCACCCTTAAGGATTATTTTAATCTCGTTTTTTCTTCAACAAAATACAAAATCCCATGGTGGAACTTTTCCAACTTTGCCAATAGCATTGTACTACTCATTATAAATATTTCCCAACCTACAAACTGTTTATTATTTTAATATTAAGCCTGCCAATCACAACATTGAAAGCTCCAAACTCCACATCCAACTATTAAAACTATAATAACGACCATGGTAATAATAAATGGCTACCCTCGAATTAAATTCAGTAAATCTTCGGCCATATCGCTTCCTATAAGGTGAAGAAAGGCAGGAAATATATTTTAAACAAATACTGTAAATTCAATTAGTCAAAGTGCAATCAATTCGATTCTACAAATTGTGCCTCCGAAGCATCGACCGATAATAGACATGGCACAAAAGATTTGCAACGGGGAAGTAACAGCCTCCATAGTAATGGAAGCAATCAATCAAAAGCATAACATTAATTAATATACAACTGTTTCTCTCTATATCTGGCTTCCTGCCCCTCCTGGTTGATGAAGTCTTTCTAACCCTAGCAACACATTCTGATCTGCTGAATGGAAAAGCCCCGAGAATGCCCATTATATCTATCTTCTTGTTAATCTGGATATATTGTATAATGAACGATATTGATCATCTGCTTCAGTTTACATCGTATTTATCGGCTTGCAGCTTTAGGCCTTTTTGTGGAATAGTCTTTTAAACAGCCTTTGTAAAGAGCGAGGAAATCCCACTCGTTTCTTCTGCGTTTTTTGAGTCTGTCGCGCGTCGGTTTGGTCGAGATCGCTAATGGTAAATTGATGAGTATTCCCTTCAACAACCATGGACCTTAATTTCTCCTCCACCAGGAGAGGAAATGAGTATTCCCTTCAACAACCATGGACCTTTATAGATATGAGGCCACTCCGCCCACCGCCGCGCCACCACGGGCGGCCGGGGGGCGGATGGTCGATTCCGGGAATCGACCATCCGCCCCCCGGCCGCCCGTGGTGGCGCGGCGGTGGGCGGAGGGCCTGCAGGAAGGCCACTCTGCCCACCGCTGCGCCACCACGGGCGGCCGGGGGGCGGATGGTCGATTCCCGGAATCGACCATCCGCCCCCCGGCCGCCCGTGGTGGCGCGGCGGTGGGCGAAGGGTCTGCAGGAAGGCCACTTATAATTACAAATTCTCAGCTATTTAATTAATATATTAAATGACACACATTCTTATTCTGTTACAAATTCCAAGGAAGAATCATTGTCACGCAAATTAAAATTAAATGTTGGAAAATGTTCAAAACACTGACATTACACGTTCACATTTCTTGACAATAATTTGCGTCAGCAAACGTCTCTCGCATTAGAATCTTGATAGAGTGGCTTGCAAGGCTTGCTTTACCTATTTTGTATTTTGAATTCCACTCACCGTTGTAAGGTGTATTTATTCATTTATAAATGAATGCTCGGGTTTTTAAAGAATATATATGTTAATTCAAATGTCAAAGATGCTAAGCAACCACGCATTTCACTCAATAGATGTGTGCACACGTCTGATCACAGATTTTATATAGGGAAGGATAGAATCTTTAGGCCAATAATTCATATTCTTATAAAATTAATACCCAACTTTCTTTTTAAAAAATATAATGGTAGGGTAGGGTTCTTGAACGCGTTTAATAAATTAATACCCAACTTTCTTTTTAAAAAATAAAATGGTAGGGTAGGGTTCTTGAACGCGTTTAATAAAAAATTCAACGAATAAGGAATCATTATCCTTTAAGGTCGTAGTTATAGTTGGTATAAAAAACTATTGGATAATTATTTTAAAAATAGAAATTTAAAAAAGAGAATGAGAAAAACAATAATATGTAACTTAATGCTTAAAAACGAGAACGGGAAAAATAAAAATATGCGACTGAATGGTTTAAAATTTATAATATAAAAATATAATTTAGAAAAACAATAATATGTGACTTAATGGTTTAGAATTTATAATATATAATTATAATTTAAAAAAAGGCAAAGCAATGTTGATATATCATTTTCATGACTTAATATTTTTAATGTTTTCGAGGAAAGTTCCAATATAATGATAATAGTTCGCAAAGCATATTATTTTTTGAAATAATTTTTCTCCAATAAAAACTTAATTATTTTTGGTTATATTACTCATAAATATCTCAATACTAAGTAGTTATTATTTAATTAATATGAATATTACATCGAGTAACAAACAACTAAGCTTAAAAAAAAAATTACCTTATTACTAGCCTATAAGGAACGTAAATTAAGGATACTAAGATAAGGATGTAACATGCCCTCCCTCTTCATGTGTAACATAATCCTCAAGGCTCGAGGTTTAGGAACTATTTTGAAGTCATTGCTAATTCTTACGTGGTGCTTTCTGGTTATGTATCCTTCCATTGAATTGTGGGATGATGAAACCAACATTCTTTTGTGGCTAACACTCCCTCCATTTATAACCAAATAAAACCTTTTTCATCAAATTCTATAAGGTGAGGTTAAACTTGGGAATTTGGTGCAACAACCTTCTTCAAATAGGACATATGAATATTGGGTGAATCTTGGAATGGGTATGATGAGCAGTCTGCGAATCCTATGGGAGACATTTAGGGTGATGAGTCACCAATGATGATTCAAGATGGAGAGCACATAGAGGAGCATGAGTCAGTTGAGGAGGATGTTATACACAATATGCATGATGAGCCTTTTGTAGAGATCTAGTTGGAGTGATAGAGGAGGATAAACAACCATCTTTTGGGCCAACCATTGATGAGGAGCAGATAAATGCACAAGCAACCAACATAATTATTACACTTTTAGTTAGTACCTACTAAAAGAAGATTGAGCATTTCAAGAGAAATCTTATGGAATTAAAGCAGAAGATCCAGATAGTATGAGGCACCATCTCGTACTATTAGCATTTTTTTAAAAATTGGTTTTATTAGCATTTTTTAAAAAGTATGAAAATTGACCCTAATAAAAAAATCATTATTCCAGTATCAACACTTTCGTTCTGAAGCTATATTTTGCAGGAAACTTTCGTAGAAAATTTCGTAGTCACTGCCATTTTTAAAACAGCCGCAAAATTGACACCTAAAAAAAAAAATCATTATTCCAGTATCAACACTTTCGTTCTGAAGCTATATTTTTCAAGAAAATTTCATAGAAAATTTCGTAGTCACTGCCATTTTTAAAACAACCACAAAATTGACACCTAAAAAAAAAAACATCATTCCAGTATACACACTTTTCGTTTTGAGCACTGTTTTTGTGGTTTTTTTGGGGTTTTTGGGCCAGAGTTCCCGTTTTGAGTTTATAGTTCCCGTTTCAAAGTTTACATTGTTATACCTTATTGCAATAAAAAATCACTCTTAATTGTTCCAAGGATTCATTGCTAGATACTAAGATGTTATTGAAATATTGGCAGTAAAATAATATAACAATGGCATAAAATATCAAACATTTATCTAAATTTGATTTAGAACATCATTGGAAGTTCTTGGTCAAGCCACATAGTCAATTTTTAGTTCTCCAATGTCCTTCCAATGGCACTTAACATATGATTCCATCACTAAAGACTACTAATTTTACCAGTCATATGAGGATCAAGACCAGACACCCTCCAAAACTGAATATCATGTTGGATATATATAGATTGCGGTTGTTGACTATTGGACAATCTTATTCCTAATATTAGAAAAGTTGTTGCAACTATTTCCTGATTAGTCCACTATTTGTGTTTCTGTTGAAAATTTCTTAGAATACTTTATTTTTGTACTTTGTACTAAGATGGATAAGGGGTTGTAAATTTTTGCAAGAACATACTTAAATTGCACTATTGTATTTAACTTTTTCTTAATATCAAGTTGAACCACTGGCATTTAGTTAATGAGCAGAGCTACAATTTATCGGGTACTATTATCCTATTTTTATCTGTATTTGCTTTGAAGGGAATTGCTTTATGTTAATTTTTCACATATATATGTTAGTCAATATATGCCTGATTGAAATTTACTTTATATCATGAGCAACAAGATCTCAATCATATGTGATTTTATAACAAATTAATTAAATTAAATTAATTTTCTTTAACGAGTTAATATACTAATTTCATAATGATCTATATTGTTGTGTTAATTACATGACATATTTGTAGCATATATGTCATCAACTTACTCGGGTGTAATAGTAAGTTATATTAGTTCTTATTTTTATTACTAGTACAAATTATAATACATTACCACCATCCATCGCAATCCATATAATTTTTCTTAAGTGAAATCAATCCCATAATTCCAATCAGAGCCACTATTCCAAATGGAAAAGGTTCTAATTTGAGACCCCAACTGGGTTGTTTTCCCCAATGTTGATGAGGTCATTTTGGACCATCAACATTTTTTTCACTAGATGGAGGGCCAATAGAATATGAATGGAAATAAAGTCTCATTCTAAAACCAAAGATCATTTTAAGAGTCACTCCCCCTCAAAGTATCCTCCAAATTCCAGATCACATTCTAAATCCCATGATTCTAGATCTGAAGTTGATGAACCATATTCTAAGCCTCCTAGCTTTATTGAGAAACAAGTTGGTGAAAGTTCCACACCTCTTTTAGGTCAGCCTACTGAAGATCCTATACTTCAAACTTTATTTCAGAAATTGGAAGGAATTTCCATTTCGTGAGAACAAACTGCTCAGACAGAGCTTTCTGAGGATAGTGTCACTTCATCACTAAAGTATTCTAGAATTCTTACTAGATCATAGAGTGATAAGCTTAGAGTTAAACGATTCGAATTTCCATTACCAACCCAAAAGAAAAAGAAACATATTTCTAGTAATGAGTCCTCAAATAGTGATAATATCTCATCTTCTCCACCTCATACTCTCTTTATGCAATCCATTCCTTCTCAACCTACTCTACCTTCTTGTTATCACCCTTTGTCATATTCTTCCACTCATATTCCTCCTCCACAAGAAACCAGTGATATTGTTGTCCATAGTAATGTAGGGGAAACTTCTCCAACTGTTAATACGTCAAAAACCACTACATCAAGTACATATACTTATGGACTTAATATTAGTCCAAGAATGGAAAACAAACCATGCAACAATCCAAGAGAAGTTGCAATTATACATCCCTTGCACCCTCTTCCTTAGCACCCAGATAAATGGTTTCCTAAATATAACCCAGATGATGGTTTGCCTGCAGAGGAACATCTTCACAATTTTATGTTAGCAATAAATCTTAATGGGGTTTCTGAAGAGGATGTGGTGTGTAGAATATTTCCTTATACATTTGAATGATATGTGGGGTCTTGGTATTTTTCCTTACTAGTTGGATCAATTACTGACTGTGACACATTAAAAGAGGAGTTTACTAAGAAGTTTGGGGATTTTGGAACACTTTCTACTTTGATTAATGACATATCAAGCCTTATGTTAGCACCTGGATTGAACCTTAGGCTGAAGGAAGTCAATGCCAGGGTAACAACAAACCACGCTTAGCCAAGTAGCTAGACCTACTAGGCTAGGATAGGGCTCTCTCTGTAAGGATCTCAGTGAAATTGACTGAATCTAGAAACTGATATTAGGCTAGGTACAGTAGCACAAGGTTTGATTTGATTTTAAATGTTTTTTATAGTTCAGGAGGAGCCAAACAGTTAGGGCAAGTAAATTAGGTCAAAACTGTAGGGTGTTCAATGGGGCAAGGTAGGCACAATGATCATAACCTTAGGGTTCTGATGGATGAGGTGAAAAGACAGGTGAGGATCTAGGAAGAGCATGTAAACCTCATGGATTATTCCTAAACTGAAGAAAACATAGACTGTGAAATGTCTACCCAAAACATAGCATAAAAGTTATGGATTCTGCCTTTCAAACTTGTATACATTCACATAAGAGTATGAAATGATGAAATGGAGTCAAAAATACATTCTAACACATGAAAACATAAGAAAAACTGAACTGAGCATCATACCACATGGATCCCAAAGAAATAACTGCAATTTTTCATTAATCTCCTGCTGTAACTGATACAAAATGATATTTTATCAAAGAATAAGCATCCCACTGAGTCCAACCCTTATAATGACTGAGAAAATGCATCATATAGACCCCAAAAAACTCATCCTAAGCTTAGGGATTTGAATCCATGAGAGGAGGATTTGTTTCCAACAAAATCTGAACTGCTAGAAAGAAAATAGGTTGGTCAAAGTGACTCATCCCTAATCCAAACAAACTGATACATTATGTTAGGCCCCTATACTACTAGTGTAACCCCTTATTGTTATTAGTATAACCCACTTATTATATTTATGTACCCATGTAGTGCCCATATTGTTACTAATGTGCCCCATAGAAGCCCACTATTGTTATTATTGTGCCCTTACATTATTATTGTTATGTCGGCTCTCGTTATGTTATGACCCCTTAGACTCCTATATATAGAAAGGAGGTATTTTCATTTGTATCATCCAAGAATTGTTCATTTATGTAATGTAAAGGAGGTTTCCCCCTCGAAGAGGCTGAATTATAAGGCGTTGATCTATCTTTTCTATCTTTTCTTGAGATGGTTTCATAACATTTGGTATCAGAACTTTGGATTCTAGGGTTTTGCTGCTCCAAACAGGTCATCGTGGAATGTTTGCTATAACTTTTTTCTGTGACGTTTCAGAAGTCGCAAAAAAAACCCATTTGAGAAGAAATCGCGTTGAACCTTGGGTACGAATGTCAGAGCTTTTAGCGCGATATTTAAGGAGATATGATCTGAGGAAGTTGGTCTTTTTGCAGACTCCTGAATTACATTCAAAACAGGTGACCTGGGGAAAATCGTCATAACTTTCTTTTTGAGCATCGGATTGAAATTTCGCAAGAAGGTACAGAAAGAGGACAGATTTTAGTTTTCTTTTATATATTTTTTAGAGTCAAAGCTTGAAACAGTGACATGTGGCACTTCATACAAATTCACTCTACTGAACTAGTTTACAATCAAGTCACTGCGGGAGATTGTGCATAACTCTTTCTTGGAGAACCTAATTTGGATCAGACTTGTGGCATTGGAAAGATGACATAGAAGGCTACTACAGGTTGCAATTTCAGAACTTAAAGATCCAAAAGTACAGAGTTATAGTCGTTTCAAGGTCGAGATCCTAAAATCAAGAAAAAACAAGATGAGGAAGTTTGATGGCAAGGATCCGGTAAATTGGATACTTCAGATGGAGCAATATTTTGATCTACATGGTGTACAACTGTTACAAAAGGTATGTATTGCATCTTCATAGTTAGAACCAGATCAATTTTTATGGTACAAAGGGCTTTGTTCTCGTAAACAACTTGTTACGTGGTCAATTTTCACGGAGGAAATGATAGCACATTATGAGGATACAAAGAGCAACACATTCTTTAGAGCAACACCACAATAATTGGAAAGAGTAAAAGGGCTTTGTGACATAGTGGAAAGCAAAATTATGGAAACCAAGAAGCGTACCCCTCACAACTATAAAGATGGAAGTGTTGTTTCTCCTAGCCTTGCACAACCTACAAGGGCTACACCACAACAATTGGAAGAAAAAAGAGAAAAAGGGCTTTGTTACAATTGTGATAGAAAATGCACTAAACGTCATAAGTGTGCTGAGAAGAAATTATTTTACATAGAATATGAAGAGGAGGAAGAAAAGGATCAAGAAACATCAAAAGAAGAAGATATACGCCAGGACCCCACCCCAAAGAAAGAAGAAACGAATTAGACCATATCTTGTAAAGAATTGGCAAGAATTACCACTCTTCAAACTCTCAAGATAGAAGGACATATTAAGAAGAAAAAGGTGCAAGAATTTAAAGATCACATCGAGAAAGAAGAAATGAATCCAACCATTTCTTGTAATTGATTGTTTGAAATTACCACTCCTCAAACTATCAAGATAGAAGGACATATCAAGAAGAAAAATGTTCAAGAAGTGAAAGATCACATCGAGCATCAAGAAATGAATCCGACCATATCTTGTAAAGGATTGGAAGAAATTATCACTCCTCAACCTCTAGAGATAGAAGGACATATCAAGAAGAAAAAGGTTCAAGCAGTGAAAGATCACATCGAGCATTAACAACAAGTTCTCCAACTTTTAAAGGATAACGCCACTTCAGTGCAAAATCAAACGAAACAACAGGTAGATCAACATCGTAGTGAAAAATGTTTTGATGTAGGTGATTGGTTATTTTTACCGCTACATCTGTTACACTAAAAAATGTCACCATGACTATTTACAGTTAGTATGGCTCTATCAACAGTCATGTTATCCTCCTGGGCAAGTCTTATGCCTCTGCTCTCCATGTCAAACTCCAAAAAGAGAGAAAGTCTTTATAAATGTATTTATCTCTGGGTACGCAGGTTCTCTCAACCTTACCTACGGATACGCACCTAATGTTCACAAAAGCTGCGTACTTGTACGCTCTGTATGTAAAGGGGCAGGTGCGTACCCCTGTAAAGGTCAAAATGCGCAAGTTTCATCTTTAAAAAGTTACTTGTGGTCATTTCTAGAGCATTCTAGATGGTTGTTCGACATGTATTGAGTGCCTCCAGATGGTTCATGTATCCCTACCAAAGAGGAACTTATCCCATCAATACGGGAGCTATCCCATCCAAAGAGGGGATTATCCCATTGATGGTGGACCTGAATAACTTCCTCTAGAGCACTATAAATACAGGCATTGGGCCAGAAGGAGGAGAGGTTGGAAGCTAAACATTTCTAAGGGTAGATGCTGCTAGAATTAGGACTCCCATTTAGAAGCTTGTGAGGAGAGATTGCCATCTTTGCTTGTTCTATTTGGAAGTGGGTGAGCTTTGTCAAAGTAAAGGAGAACTCTTGATGGACCCTGGGAGGGACTTGCACAACACCAAGGCTCAGGTTGTAATTGTTCCTTTTGTTTCCTATTAATGCAAATGAGTCCATTCTTTTCAATAACTTGTTATTTATGAGTTGTTTCATGTACTCCTTGGTCTATGTGTTAAACATGTTTTATTTTATGAGATTATCAAGTGCTATTTAATCGTTTGATTGTTAGTGAATGCAGGTTTTGAAGTGAAGGAGGAGCTCATCCGGATCAGCGAGGCTGGACTACTGTAACAGCGTTGGATTACAGGTAGGATCTAAACACTTGATTTCTTATATAGTAAATGCATGTTTAGAGAAGGATTGCTCTTGTTTGTCTTGTTTGTCACTAGAGAGTCTTAGGCTCCTAGGGAGGTTGGTTGTGTCTGCACTATCGACTCTTTCCGCCTGACAAAATGGCGACTCCGCTGGGGAATCCATTGATGTGAATGACTTTTCCTTTGTATGCAACTTTGATCTGAGAAAAGTCATTTATTTTCTGGTTTTTGGCTCTGTGACTTTGTATTTGGGTGGGTTAGCTTAGGGTTAGATTGAATTTAGTTTTTCTTGGTTTTTTCAGTAGTACGCACCCTCTGAGTATTGCACAGTGCGTAATTGTACACACTGTTGCTGTGTGCACAGAGCGGGCCCGCACATGGCTTAACAGGTTGCCTGCGTACCCTGCTAAAAATTAAGAAATTTCCATTTTTTGCATTTTTCCTCTTAGATTTTGCCTTTTCTTAGTTTTTACTGCCCAGATCCATTAGTCTCTTGTCAAAGATCTTCACCTGAACTTGTTTCGATAGCATTGAGTGTTTTAGTGGATTTCATAGAAGTTTAAGCCCTAGGGTTTGATTTTTGAGTAGGTCCTGTAGTGACTTTGGCGGTAGAAGTTGTCAAGCCTTAGATCTCTCTGGTTTTGTCAGCCTTCTTAGGAGTCGGACCTGTCATAAAGTCTACCTGTGAGAGCAACTTACCTTTGAGTTGTCTCTTTGGCAAATTTCGAAGTACTTGTTGATTGAGTATTGAATTCCATTTTACAAAAAGAACAAAAAGATTTGAGTTTTGTTTTGACTGGTCTTTTGATTCTGCATTAGCTGGTCCTTGGCTTGATTGTGGTCAAGTAAAACAACCTAGAATCATCCTTGTAGGCTTTTTCCTCGTTAAGTTTGCTTAGAGTAAATTTCTTTTTGATTTGCTTATGAGTCAATTTTTCATAGATTTTATAGCTTTTGAGATTGATTTTCGTTAAAATAGATTTATATGCTTTATTAAACAAGAGAAAATACAAAAACATCTCCTTTGAAAAGTTTTGTTTCAAGTAGCTTTGAGGGATTTTGAAAGAAAAAGAATTTTTCGTGCACGTAAGGAGTGGTCATGTTTGTATGCTTAGAAAGATAAAGAGAATTGTTTCTTTGATTGTCTTTACTAAGAAAGTTGTTTTCTATAAAATTTGCATTTTCCAACTCTCTTAGTTAGGAGTTTCATTGAAAGAGAAAAGCAGTGTAAATCATCTTAGGTGAATCTTTGTAGTGGTTTGAGTCGAGTCTACACACCATTGGTTTCATTTCCACTACCTTTTGTCTTTAAGAAAAACCATAAAATTAACGCTTAAAGTAAAATCAACTTAGTAACTTTTATTTACTAGGGCTCTGAAACACCAATTTAGATCAGGCTAGTGTCTTGGAGTAGGAAAGTAATTAACTCTCCAAGACAACAAAACCAAACAAGTAGCTTATCTTGTGATAGAATAAATCCAATTGTCTCATTTGTACTCTGGGAAAGCTCCTCTTAAAGGAGAAGCACGAGCTCGTGTCCTAACCAGTGAGGGAATCAATCCTCCCTCGTTGGGAATGACGCCAGACACGCACGTATTACAAACGGTAAACCTCGGATTAACCATTTTCGAGGAGCCAGGGGTCACTTGTCGGTAAACCTTGGATTATTGTCAAGGAACCGGCAAGGGGATTGAGCTTGATACTCTGCCCTTGCGTGCTGTCGAAGTGTAGACTGTTCCCCCAGGTGCATTTGTTGCGGTTGGTAACCTTAGTGACCATTATCTTTAGGATTCTACCGAGGTGACGGTGGAGGGAAGATCCCACTGTACCTGGAGCAGACGTCGGCTAGACTCACTTGGATTTTCCGGGGGGTTCACTTCACTCGAGACGGTTAAAGTGGAGGAACTTGTGCCAGTCTATTCATTAAGCAGGTTGCCGGGGTAACTGTTCCACCCGCCACTTCTGTACTGAATCCGGCGATGTTGGGTTTCATCTCCAACTAGCGTTTTCGGTCTGGAAGGCTACTGTTTGTGCTTGGTTTGACGCCCTAGATTCTTTAGGCATGTGCTTCAAATTTGTTTGGTTCTTTAGAGACTTTAGGTGGTTTGATTTGAGATTTTACTTTGTTTTCGTGTGTAGTAGTTAAAAGTTTTTAGCTGTGGCGGAATTACCGAGACAGTCCCATAGACTTCGGGGCCAATCTCCTGAAGTTGTTTCTGTGGCCGAATTGTTGAGGAGATCCCGTAGACTTCGGGGTGAACCTCCTCGAGACGACCCGAGTAATCTAGAAGGTTTGAAGGTCCTTGTAACTCCTCCTAGTGGCAGTAGAGTAGGTTCACCTGAAGAAGGAGAATCTTCCTTGGTAGTCCATCCAGATTACCAAAGTCTAGAGACAGGTTATAATCCCGAAGCTGTTACAGTTTCTGAGCTTGCTGGTAGTTTTTCGTCTACTAGTGATACAGGCGAAGAACCTGAAATATCTGAACCTGTTACTCCAACTTCTAGTGTTCCAGATTCACCAAGAGTAGAACGAGTTATCACCGAAAATCTTCCTACTGGTCTGATTGCTATTGAAGAACTTGCTCCAGAGGAAGAAATAGGCAGCTCTAACCTTGAAGATCAGCTTACTATTGAGCTCAGGGAGCGTGAATCTATCTTTTACAGTCCTCCTAGAAGTACTACTTGGTACCTTTCGTTAACCAATTATTTAGACAACTCAGGAGTAGGTTTTTCTACACCTCGTACTCCTTTTCCACTTGAAGGTATTTATACTCCTGTAAATATGTCTGGTCAGTCGTCCGTGTTTACTCAAACTCCTGAATCTTTCTTACACGGCGGTCCTTCTGTTCCCACTGGGTATCAATCACTTTCTGGTACCTTTGCGGGGGCATCTCCTCAACCCATTGATCATGGGTTATTAGCTGGAAACAATGGTAATACACCATTGGGTGTAGGAGACATTTACATGATGTCAGGTTCAGTTCCCGTTTCCCAACCTCAAGGTGGCCAATTACCGCCTGGGGGGCAGCCTCAGTTAACGCCTGGGGGGCAACCTCAAGGTACACAAATCGTGTCTGGGGGGCAACCTCAAGGTCAGTATGTACCTATGGTGCAATACATGCCTCAAGGTCAACCCCAGCCTCAATATGTACCCCAGGGTCAACCTCAGTATCAATATTTACCTCAAGGGTATCAACCCCAAGGGTATCAACCTCAAGGGTATCAACCTCAAGGTCAAGGTCAACCCCAGTATCCGTATTTACCTCAAGGTTATCAACCTCAAGGTCAATACTCGAGTCAAGGTTATCAACCACCTCAAGGTCAGTCATATGTTCAAGGTATGGGAACTGTACCTTTCAATTATCAATCCTATCCTCAATCCGGGTATGGATCTCAGTATCCTCAACCTGTTACGGGTCAGTACCCGGAATGATAGTGTGGGATCCATCACAGGGTCAACAGGTGTTGCAGCGAAGTATACAGTTGGTACCTCAAGCTGGACAACCCGTAGTTTCTGGTCCACCCCAGCAACCGCAACATGTCCAGTCAAATGTTCAAACTTCTGTAACTTCGGTAGTTACTCAGCCGCCAATTGCACCTAGTACTCCATCTCAAACGGCTGCTGCAACTACCGCTACATCTGCCACACTTACTTCTGGAGTATCGACAGCTCCGGTTTCTACTGTCTCTGCAACCACTCCTCAGACATCTTTACCGTTGTCTGGATCTACGATTCAAACCACGGTCCAGATGCCTATAGGTCAGCCTGGTATAAGTACGGTTGTCACTACTCAACCTCAATTTGTTCATCAACCGTACCAGGGACAGTACCAACATGGGCAAGCTGTCCAACAGCCGGTTTACCAGTATCAACCGTATCCTGGGTACACTTATCAACAACCTCAACAACCCCAGTACGGTCCGGTTAATCCTGGTTTTCCAGGAGGATATAATATCCCTAATGCGACTCCTGTTCCTAGTTATCCTGGATATCCTCCTCCTGGGACTGGTCTTGTGACCCAGAGTTTTAGAGATCCTAACCGGCAATTACCGTTTATCGCAACTTTGGATTTACCAGACTTGACGCGCCTAACGAACGATCCAATTCAATATCTTCCGTTCTGGCCGCCAATGCCAAATAAGTTGCCCAGTGATATACCCAAGTTCGAAGGTAAGTCTGGAGAGGATCCGTCCAATCATGTGATGACTTACCACCTCTGGTGTGCTTCAAATTCTATCTCGGATGATTCGATCCGCTTACGTCTTTTCCAGCGTACACTCATTGGTCTCGCGGCCAAGTGGTACATTGAGTTACCACGGGCCTCTTTTTACAATTTTAGCCAGTTAGCTACCTCGTTCTTAACTCACTTTCAGTTGCCGGTCAGATACGATAACGGCACGGAGTTATTAACTTCACTAAAACAATCAACGTCCACGTATATTTCTGATCACATTCATGAGTGGAGACGTCGAAGAAGGTTAGTGAAAGTTTTTATTCCGGACCAAATCTTAGCTGAATGGTTTGTTAAATCATTATTACCGAAGATTACTGAAGATGTAGCTAAGGCCGGAGTAGTTACTGAGGAGCAAGTCATTGCTCAGGCGCAGTACCTTGACTTAGTTTATACTCAGTCGGGTACGTTACACGAGAAGATTCCAGATCTTCCAAAATCGAATCAAATCGCTGCTGCTCCTTCGGGATCTCATGCCGCTGATGGTATGATTGGTATCGTGAATACAAAGAGCAAGAAGAAGTCTTCCAAGGCTTCAACTACTCCTATAATCACTTTGCCTGATTCCCCGACAGGAGAGTCTTCTCCTGAACTTTCCGCCGATATTCACGCTGTAGAGTCATCTACGGCCAAATCAAAAAATGGTGGAAAGAAGAAGGCTAAAGCAGACAAGGCTCCGAAGGAGAAAACGGAAAAGTCGGAAACCAATGACGAAAAGCGCAAACCTCGATATCCTTGTCTTATTTGTGAAGAGGATCATTTTACAAGAGATTGCCCTCATCGGGCCGAGGTTGTGAAAATAGTCAAAGGTTCTCCCACTCCTGCTGTGTTAAAAGATCCATTTCCAAAGCAGGAGAGTAAGATGATAGGTTCTTCCTCGACTGCCAGTGAAGAACCCATTTTGATGATGTCTCATGTGAGGATTGCGACTCGATCGCAAGATTATGGTAGTAAGAATCCTGTTGATGGTAAGGAAGCAGAATCTTCTCATTCTAATCCATCAACCTCAGCTCCTGGTTCCGATCCACTACAGATCGAAAAACCTAACCCGGACTTAGTAATCAAACCGCCCGCCAAGGGTGTACTTCGAAGGTCTGCTTTCAATCCACATGCGAGAGCAGCCCAGAATTACAACATTGTTGAGGACTTAGCTGTTTCACCCTCAGCAATGTCGGCTTTAGAAGTGCTGCAATCATGCCCAGCACAACGAAAATTACTTTTGTCGGCTATCGGAGCTGTTGATGTTCAGGACCCGAATCTGATAATCTTCGATCTAGAAAATAGTACACCGCGTCTACCCCATCAAATGGCTTTCCAAATTCCAGTGATAGTAAAAAACAGGCCTATTCATCGGACTGTGATTGATGAGGGAGCTTCTACGTGTATTATGTCGATTCAATGTTGGAGATCGCTTGGTTCTCCTTCGTTGAACCAATCCCCGACCATCCTTAAGGCCTTTGATGGCCGTGGGTTCCGTCCGTTTGGTATTCTACAGGAATTGCCTATAGGGGTAGAAGGTAAAACCGTTAGTCTGGATGTGGAAGTGGTTGATGCCCCTCTAGACTACAACCTTCTTTTGGGTCGAAGTTGGTCATATGCTATGACAGCGGTCGTTTCATCGGTCTTCAGAGTAATAAAGTTTCCACATAACGGTAAGATCGTGACAATTGATCAGCTGACATACTTTTCATCCGACCCAGCCTCTTCAGAGAGTATCCAGCATGTCGGTAAGACGACAATCCCTTATAGGGACGTTGGCGTAGGTTTAGTTAAAGATTCCGGTTTACTGGGAACTTTTCCTTTCCCTCCAATCAACGCAGACCCTTCATTTGCATCAATTCATATGATTACATCAGACAACATTATTTATGATGATCCTTGGATTGTCCCATCTGAATCTGAGATAGACTCATTCGGTGATGCTATGCCTTTGAGTCCATATGAAATTGCTTATGAAGCCGTCATGTCTTTTACCGACTCGCGTTCAACCCAAATCGACCAAATGAATGTGGTCAGTGAAGAATCACTTTTCACATCAACCTTAGAACGGATAGCGTTTCCCGAAGTCGTGTCATCTGACGAGCAACTTCGCGAAATCCTAAGTGTAGACGATCTACCATGGGAAGATCTCCATCACAGATCTTCGTTTTTACCTAAGGATGATGCTTTTGAAAATGATTTTTCATCTATCTTTACCGCTGAATATGTCAAAGACGCTCAGAATCCAACGAAACATTCTGATTCAGAGTTGAATTTAGGGAATATTTCTCGCACTATTCCCATTGATATTTCAGTGAAGCCCGGAATTGAGGAAAACATTCATATAGGTGCCTCATGTACAGAAGATGAAATCCAAACTTACAAGGCCCTATTCCAAGAATTCCGCGATGTGTTTGCCTGGTCTTACGAGGAAATGCCGGGAATCGATCCTGCCATTGTTGTTCATGAAATAAAGACCTACCCGGACGCTAAACCCGTCCGGCAACGGTTGCGTCAGATTCACCCTCGGAAAGCGGCTGCGATTAAAGCAGAAGTCGAGAAGCTGTTGAAAGCAGGTTTCATTTATCCAATCCCGTTAACGGATTGGGTATCGAATATTGTTCCGGTTAACAAGAAACAAGGAACAATAAGAATCTGTATCGACTATAGGGATATAAATCGAGCTTGTCCAAAAGACAACTATCCTACGCCTTATATCGATCAAATTATTGATGATTGTGCCGGAAGTGAAATGTTTTCCTTTATGGATGGTTTTTCGGGCTATAATCAAATCAATATTCTACCTGCCGACCAACCAAAAACGGCATTCATTTGTCCATGGGGGACATTTGCTTATTGCAAATTACCTTTTGGGCTTAAGAATCGGGGCCACTTTTCAACGGGCGATGTCTTATGCATTTCATGACATCAAGCACATTGTGCAACCGTACCTCGATGATTTGCCTGCTCATTCTTTACATCGAGCTGATCACCTTGTCCACTTACGAGCAATCTTTATGAGGTGTAGGCATTATCGAATTCGGTTGAATCCCCACAAGTGTGTGTTCTGTATAGAGACGGGTCGATTGCTGGGATTTGTTGTTTCAAAAGCCGGCATTCGCGTCGATCCCTCGAAGGTCGAAGCTATCATCAAATTGCCTCCTCCTTCGAGTTTGCGCCAACTCCAAAGTTTGCAAGGGAAAGCAAACTTTTTACGCCGATTCATTCCAAACTACGCCGAGGTCACTAAAGGTTTTACACGGTTGTTGAAACAGAACGCTCAATTCTTTTGGGATGAGATTGCCCAACAATCTTTTGATGCACTTAAACACGCGTTGACCCATGCACCGTTGTTGCATCCTCCCAACTACAACCAGGACTACTTCTTATACCTCGCAGCTTCGCATTCCACCATTGGAATGGTGTTAGTTCAAGAAGATGAATTCGGAGCGGAACATGTGATATATTATCTTAGTAGGACATTAAACCCCACTGAGCTAAAATATTCGCATGTGGAGAAATTGGCCCTGGCAGCCGTTCAAGCTGTCCAGCGTTTTCGTCACTACATTCTTCTCCGTAAAACTACAGTTATTTCGGATTGCAACCCTATGATTTATATTTTGACAAAACAACTGCTAGGGGGCAAGTACTCTAAATGGATCGTTATCCTGCAAGAGTTCGACTTGGAGTTTGAGAAGTCCAAGTCTAAGAAATCCTTAGTTTTTGCGGAATTGATGTGTGATTTCCCGCGTGCTGACACAGAAACTGTGGCAGAGGAGTCCATTGCGGACGAATCTTTGTTTCTTATCAGTACTTTAGATCCGTGGTACGGGGATATAATCATCTATCTCCAAACCCAAACCTTTCGGCCTGAAGCTTCAAAGTCGGAACGTCGAAAAATTCGGTTTCAATCCCAGCAATACAAGATTATTGGAGATACACTTTATCGCCGGGGGGCAGACTTAGTTTTTCGACGTTGTTTAACTCACGAAGAGGCTGAGAGGGTTTTGAATGATTGTCACTCTGGAGCATGTGGCGGTCATATGTCTGGGTATGCCACAGCTCAGAAGGTGTTGCGCGCTGGCTATTTCTGGCCGTCCATGTTTAAAGATTGTATCATTGCGGTCCGAAAGTGCCACAACTGTCAAGTGTTTGATCGCAAGATGCGCGCACCACCTGCTCCTCTCCATCCTATAATTGCCGTTGGTCCTTTCGCCAAATGGGGTATCGATTTTATTACTTGTAACCCTCACTCGGCCGGGGGGCATGCGTATATCATCCTCGCGGTTGATTATTTTACTAAATGGGCCGAGGCGATGCCTACATTCGACGCAAGCGGCAAAACAGCTGCAGTTTTCGTATTCAATCACATTATAACTAGGTTTGGTGTCCCACAAGCAATCATCACTGACCATGGGAGCCATTTTCGAAACATCATGATGACTGAGCTTACAAGCCAGCTTGGTTTGCGCCACGATAGCTCTACTCCTTATTATCCGCAAGCCAACGGTTTGGTTGAGTCTATCAACAAAGTTCTGGTTATCATGATCCGACGAATCATTGGTATTCATCGGTCGAATTGGCACAACATGTTATTTTCAGCGCTATGGGCATACCGAACTTCAGTGAAAACTTCAACAGGGTTCACTCCTTTCCAGCTAGTTTATGGCTTGGAAGCTGTGTTACCCATTGAATGCGAAATCCCATCACTTCAAATGGCTGTCGAATTACTCCAGCTACTTCCGAAGAGGAGAAACGTTTATTATACTTAGCTCAATTAGATGAGACTCGACGTGACGCTGCATTGGCAATCGAGACTCACGCGAAGCGAATGAAAGCTCAGTATGATAGAAATGTGACCCCTCGAAGTTTTTCGGAGGGAGACCTAGTGCTATTATATGATCAAGCTAACGATAAGCTAGGTGCTGGAAAATTCGTTCCTATGTGGCATGGACCCTACATTGTAAAGCGAAAGCTAGCAAAAGGGGCCTATGAGCTGGTAGATTTTGATGGGGACTCTTTGGGTAAACCCAGAAATGGACTTTACCTAAAGAGGTATTATGCTTAAATGGTGGGTATGGAGAATTTTAGTTAGGTTAGGTTTTCTTTCTAGCTAGTATGTTTGTTAGTTTAGATAGTGTGCTTAGCTTAGAAAGTGTGTTTTTCGTCGTTATTCTGGCTTATCTTGGTTTTACTCTTGATATTGCAGATGTCGACGCCTCTCCAAACGTACATTGGATTTGCTGATGGTGCTTGTCGTAGTACACGGAATATCTCTTCCGCAGCTTGGGTTATCTATTCGCCCTCTGACGAGTTAGTTTCTATGCATGGGGTGAGCCTCGGTCAAACGACGAACAACATTGCAGAATACAGTGCAGTGGTTGAATTATTGTCTGAATCTATTTCATTTGGAATTCGACGTTTGATAGTGAGGTTAGATTCTGAACTCGTTGTATTACAGCTTAATAGAGTATATGCCATTAGAAATCCTGTGTTATTAAGGTTGTTTTTGAGAGTGCGTCTCTTGGAACGTGAATTTGATTACATTGAATATCAGCATATTCCAAGGTCTTTAAATACATTAGCAGATGCAATTGCTTCTCGAATGTTGGACAGACATTTACGATAATCATGCAAGTAAATTTAAAAACATTTCATCACATATGTTAAACAAGATAAGCCGGTAATAATGATATATATATAGATAGGAGTGTGTCAAAAATATACATCGTCTTCGATCATAGGTTGAAAAACACCTTATGATCGGCAAAAATGATAAGTACAAAAAGCCAAAATGTCATATGTGTCTACAAAAGTGACTAGTCAATCACTGGTGGTGCTCTCTATACGAGACCACTGCCCGCGCTACCCTACACAAGAACCTCCTAAAAGGTCCTGGGACTGCGACCACATAGCGCTGAAGTCGAATGGGAATATCATCTATGGTGGTCTCTGGTATATCCGCCGTCAGACGCTCTAGATCCTGTTCCAGCTCGGCTAAGGTCTCTGCGGCCGCATCCTGTGGGGCTGGTGCTGGTACAGCTGGTACTCTCCTCTCAAAAGCCCGGAGGTTGGCTGGACGCCGTGGACCTACATCTGCATTTTGAAAATTTGTGCTGTCAGTTTTGAGGCGATATATAAAAACAAAAAAAATACATAATTTGAAAACTCGTGGAAAATGAAATACCTCTGTCATCCCACTGTTCTCCCTGTGGAAGAACCATGTCCGGATCATTCCGAAAATCCATTCCGGCATAAGGAAAGTCCTGAATAGCAAAGACCTGGCTCTCTAGCCAGTGAAAGTAACCATCAGGAAATCGAACAACTGCTGCGCCCTCATCAGGATGCCGGGCCATTACCGCAACCCATCTCGTCAACTTAGGCTCCCGAGGCGCCCCAACTGGAACTGTAAGATGCTGGGGGACCAGCATTGGAACTCTCTCTAGGGCAAAGCTCACAACTATAGGCCCATATCCAAAGGTCTTCAGTTGTCCTCTCTTTGCCCTGGTTAGTTGGCCCTTCAAATTAGCCAACACAGCATCGCACCAGTTGAAAATGGTGCCATGGAAACAGTCTATAGCCATCCGCATTTGGGACCCGGTGGCTTGGTGCAAAGCGGCCGCGCCGCAAAGTCTGGTAACAGTAAAGGCTATCACCATAAGTTCAGGTCGGGATATGTACTTGATTTCTATCCCCTTCTCATGGTTTTGGTTGTTGCACCACTCTAGTCGGAGACTAGCAAGGGATTGGCCACCCGGCCTAGTCCCGAATAGAGAAAGTTGCTCGCCCCTGTTAGGCAAGCCAGTGAGAAAATATATGTCGGAGGGCTCTATCTCGAGCTGGTGCTCTCCGATGTAGAAACATTGCTCCTGAATGTTCCACCTTTCAACCAGCCACTCAAGAAAAGGCACTTGGCCCCTCATGCCAGGTATGGCCCAGTATTTGTACAGTCCGCATGCTTTTAATGCATCAATGGAAGGTTGATGACCTATCGCGGCCAAATCAACGTCCTCGTGCTCTCTTTCACGCCAATCAAGCATGGTGTGCTCCCTGCACATCATAAAACATCAGTTAGAATCCATAAAATTTAAAAATTTTGGTCTATTTTGGAGGTATGAGGGTTTCAATTTATGTTTTGCGGGGTACGCACCCCGGCCTTTAGGGACAGAGCGCCCGGACGCAGCTTCCCTTAAGGCCGGGTGCGTACACCCCGTAATTTTCCCATTGGGAAAATATCGGGGTACGCAGGTCAGTAGTGCATGACCTGCGTACCCCGAAGGGCGCATCTTGAAACCCCAATGCCCCCAAAAAATCAAATAAAAGCTTAAAAATGAATTCTAAATGGATGGAAAACAAGAGAGGGGTGTTGTAGAATACCTGGTGAAACGGCGTTCGATTCTGACGGTCGGATTCTCCGCAATCTCCACAGGAAGTTTCTTGTCAAAAGCCCTTTTCTCAACCTCAACAGTAAAATGGTAAAAATGACATGGTAAAAAGTCTTTTTATAGGTTTTTTGGATAAATAAATGCTAGATTTGTTTATTTTTCACCATGAAAGGACATTTTCGATGTATTTTTGCCCATCTTAAACAGGTATGAGTAATGTGTTGTTTCTGTGCAGGACAAAGGGACTTTAGGGTAAATTATCATTTTTCACGTCAGAGTCATCTTTTAAGCTCTTTTCTGACTCCTAAAACATGAAAAGATTGCCGAGCGTTTCTTTTACACTCGTTAAAACGGAATTAAAAGACGGTCCCCTTATAGCTCTTTTCTGACCGTAAAAAAAGGAAAAGATTGCCGGGTTTTTGTCGTTTCAAACTCGATACGGAAATAAAACGACGTGTCCTTGATCGCTTTTTACTTTTCAGGTCAGAGACACTAATCATGAAAGTACTCCTTGGTCGCAAGATCAAGCGGTTCTCCCAGGTATTATTTTATACTTTTTCGGGCTTGGGGGACACAAATTTACGAAAAAGTTCAACCTGGAGTCTTCTTAAGTTTTTCAGACTCTCTAAAATTGAAAAACACTGAGTTTCTCCTATACTGGGCTCGTTAAAATTTCACAGTAAAGGACCTGTTCAATTACAAACAGGAACGAACCACTCCTTCCTAGGGTTCGAATCAAAACTAGGTTGGACTCATCCGAAGGATGAGCTTATAATCAAGCATATGTTATCCTCCTCAAGCTTGTTAAAAATAAAGAGGTACTTGCCAGAAATGGTGGGGGAAAGAGAGAAGAATGAGCCTATTTGTTATCTTTTGTCTCAGAAGAAACTTTATTACCACTCTTGGACACGACACTTTTCATTCACCTGGGTTGGGAAATCCTTTACCTCACAGTTGATCAAACCACTTTGAAAGTCTTCAGCCGGGTTCTGGGGATTAACTTTGAGTCGTTCATCACCAAGCCATCTGTCGTGTCGTTATGTGTTCAAGAGGTCTGCAAGCAAAAATTTCATCTGCAAAATACTTGTCATCCATTTGACCATCCCTGAGTCAGTCCTTACAGCGACATTTCTTCAACTTGATCAATGATTTCGTGTTGTGGGCTTCCCTGCAACGGGTCGCTTTCTACCGACATCAGCACATTATCTAGAGAGATGACTTAGAAATTGTCAGTACCTTGAAGTCTGCATGCATCAATGGCAGGTTTCTCGCCTTTGACGTCAGTTTACATCATTGACTCTCGATCGAAGGATTCCGTGAAATGTTCGACATCAACTCATTCATTCACATCTCATGGATTGTACTGGGTACTTTGAGAACCATTGACATTACTGGGGGTCTCTCTGACACTTGTTAACAGTTTACATCATCGACTGGTAATCAAGTGGTTTCTACCATGTTCGACATCAACTCATTTATTCGCATGGCTAGAATCGTACCAATTCGGGAAGTAGAAATGAAGACCCTGGATCTAGTTTCCACCATCCAGGCTGCGAGGAGTTTTGTATTCATTATCTAGTAGACTAATCATAAACAGATGGCTGCGCCCATACTGTGTCTACAAAATTCTATGATTATGATGTACTGCAAGATCATTCCTGTATCAGAGTAGTTAGTCTGTTAGTTAAAGTTTTGATCTGAGTATGGGAATGCCTACCTCAGCGATGATATAATCTTATACATGTATTTTCTGTTGCAAATTGCAGGTTCTGACCAGGCTCTCCACGAGATAATCCTTGAAATGATAAAGCGCTTCACCCTTCCTAGATAAAACCAAACCCTAATCTACTACAGTCTTCGCACTTTAGGCGGCAATCTGTTACACTAAAAAATGTCACCATGACTATTTACAGTTAGTATGGCTCTATCAACAGTCATGCTATCCTCTTGGGCAAGTCTTATGCCTCTGCTCTCCATGTCAAACTCCAAAAAGAGAGAAAGTCTTTATAAATGTATTTATCTCTGGGTACACAGGTTCTCTCAACCTTACCTGCGGATACACACCTAATGTTCACAAAAGTTGCGTACTTGTACGCTCTGTATGTAAAGGGGCAGGTGCGTACCCCTGTAAAGGTCAAAATGCACAAGTTTCGTCTTTAAAAAGTTACTTGTGGTCATTTCTAGAGCATTCTATAAGGTTGTTCGACGTGTATTGAGCGCCTCCAGATGGTTCATGTATCCCTACCAAAGAGGAACTTATCCCATCAATAAGGGAGCTATCCCATCCAAAGAGGGGATTATCCCATTGATGGTGGACCTGAATAACTTCCTCTAGAGCACTATAAATACAAGCATTGGGCCAGAAGGAGGAGAGGTTGGAAGCTAAACATTTCTAAGGGTAGATGCTACTGGAATTAGGGCTCCCATTTAGAAGCTTGTGAGGAGAGATTGCCATCTTTGCTTGTTCTATTTGGAAGTGGGTGAGATTTGTCAAAGTAAAGGAGAACTCTTGATGGACCCTGGGAGGGACTTGCACAACACCAAGGCTCAGGTTGTAATTGTTCCTTTTGTTTCCTATTAATGCAAATGAGTCCATTCTTCTCAATAACTTGTTATTTATGAGTTGTTTCATGTACTCCTTGGTCTATGTGTTAAACATGTTTTATTTTATGAGATTATCAAGTGCTATTTAATCGTTTGATTGTTAGTGAATGCAGGTTTCGAAGTGAAGGAGGAGCTCATCCGGATCAGCGAGGTTGGACTACTGCAACAACGTTGGATTACAGGTAGGATCTAAACACTTGATTTCTTATATAGTAAATGCATGTTTAGAGAAGGATTGCTCTTGTTTGTCTTGTTTGTCACTGGAGAGTCTTAGGCTCCTAGGGAGGTTGGTTGTGTCCGCACTATTGACTCTTTCTGCCTGACACATCTCAAGCAAGCTATTTATGAGAAGGAAATGTTGGCAATACTACATGCACTTAAAAAATGGCAACCTTACAAAATGGGAAGACTCTTCAAGGATGAGGATGTGGAAGCATTGCTTTGTGCTATTTATATTATCCAACCAGATTGGATAAACAAAGCAAGGGATGAATGGAAGAAGGACGAAGAAGTATGGCCACAAAGCACACTTATGACCTTTAGTGCATTTTCTATCACAATTGTAACAAAGCCCTTTTTCTCTTTTTTATTCCAATTGTTGTGGTGTAACCCTTGTAGGTTGTGGAAGGCTAGGAGGAACAACACGTCCATCTTTATAGTTTTGAGGGGTAGAATTCCTTGTTGCCATAATTTTACTTTCAAATATGTCACAAATCCCTTTTACTCTTTACAATTGTTGTGGTGTTGCTCTAAAGAAGTTGTTGCTCTTTGTACCCTCATAATGTGCTATCATTTCCTCCATGAGAATTGACCATGTAACAAGTTTTTTTACGAGAACAAAGCCATTTATACCATAAAAATTGATCCGGTTCTAAATATGAAGATACAATACATACCTTTTGTAATAGTGGTACACCATGTATATCAAAATATTGCTCCATCTGAAGTATCTAATTTACCGGATCCTTGCCATCAAACTTCCTCATCTTGTTTTTCTTGATTTTAGGACCTCGATATTGAAACAACTGTAACTCTGTACTTGCTGATGTTTAAGTTCTGAAATTACTACCTATAGTAGCTCTTTGTGTCCTCTTTCCAATTCCACCAATCTGATCCAAATTGGATTCTCCAAAAAAGAGTTATGCACAATCTCCCAAGATGGCTTGATTATAGACCTTTCCAGAAGAGTGAACTTGTATGAAGTGCGACATGTCAATTTTTCGACCTTTGGCTCTGAAAACGATATACAAGAAACTACAGTCCGTCTTCTTTCTGCACCTTATTATGAAATTTCAATTCCATCCACAGAGAGAAAGTTATGACGATTTTCCCCAGGTCACCTGTTTTGAATGTAATTCAGGAGTCTGCAAAAAGACCAACTTCCTCAGATCATATCTCTGCAAATATCATGCGAAAAGCTCTAAAATTCGGACCCAACGTTCAGCACGATTTCTTCTCAAATGGGTTTTTTTTGCGGCTTCTGAAACACCACAGAAAAAAAGTTATAGAGAACATTCCACGATGACCTGTTTGGAACAGCGAAACCCTAGAATCCAAAGCTCTGATACCAAATGTTATGAAACCAGCTCAAGAAAAGATAGAAAAGATAGATAAACGTCTTAGAATTTAGCCTCTTTGAGGGGGAAACCTCCTTTACATTACATAAATGAATAATTCTTGGATGATACAAATGAAAAGACCTCCTTTCTATATATAGGAGTCTAAGGGGTCATAACATAATCAGAGTCGACATAACAATAATAATGTAAGGGCACAATAATAACAATAGTGGGCTTCTATGGGGCACAATAGTAACAATATGGGCACTACATGGGTACATAAATATAATAAGTGGGTTATACTAATAACAATAAGGGGTTACACTAGTAGTATAGGGGCCTAACACATTACACCTCATAAACTTGTTTTACCTAATGAATCTACCCTAGTAAGCTCTAGAAGCATCATAATTACATTCAAATTATCAATTACAAGGGTAAAAACATCATTTGCCATGGTAGAAGTGAAAACTAGGTCGAATTTGCAGAATTCTAGGCAAAGTGTAAAACACGCAGTGCCAAGTGCCAGTGCATAGCACCAAGTGCAGGCATGCCCTTAAAATTTAGCTGCATTTTTAGAGGCCTTCCCGATGTACAAATTGGGCCCACAATAGCTTGTTGGAAAGCTATGCATGTCAAATTTCCAGAGCAACTTGAATTTCTGAATTTGGATGTCAATTGCCAAGTCAAAAACCAAATCTCCCAACACTGTTCAGCGCACAACGCCCAGGACAAAAAGAGGGAAGAAAGGTCATTTTTTGGGTTTTTTTGACCTTTTCACCAACCAATTCTCCTCAAAATCCTTAGAAAAAGTACAGGGTGTGTGTACTCATTACTGGAAACCCAAAAAATTTGAGATTTTGCTGATTAGATGCCTCAAAAAATAGCCCATGACTATGCACAAACTGGACTGAGAAACACAACAACTTACTTCAAGCTCAAAAATGGTTCAACATACCCAAAAATGTGTTTTTATGACTGATAAAAGGTTAGAGACATGTAGGGATGCCTCAGAAAGTATGTCAAGTCTCCTCTTCTCCTCTTGCTTGGTAAGTTTTTCAATTTTTGCTTGAGCTGTTTTGAGCTTGGCTCTAGCAATTTGGTTTCTCATGGCATAATGCTTTTCCATCCTCCTCTAAATGTCATTTTCCTTCTTAGTCTTGGCCAAGAGCTTCTCTAAATGCTCATTAACTCTATCAAGCCAATATTCCCGGTCTTGATTGATCATGTTTTCCCATTGTTCATCAACAGTGAGTTGTTCAACAAGCTCAACTTGTCTTTTCCTTTCTAGTTCTAGAGCTCTTTGTAGCCCTCTAGTCCTAGGTCTCTGTCTTGGAGGCTGGTCCTCCTCATCATCAGGTTCACCATACTTTTCTAATGTCTCTTCAAGCAATACTTTAGCCTTCTCTACTTCTCTTTGTGCTTTGATGCATTTCACTTCATCAATGAAGTGTTTGGTTTTTAGCTGCTTGTTTTCCTACTCTAGGAAGTCAATAACATATCTTGCCCTATCAAGATTGGTTTGGAGCTCATTGATCTTAGCATATTAACCTTTAATGATAAAGTTTGTGTTCATCATCCATTGTGTCCAAGTATATAAGTTCAAAATATGTTTCTTTCTCATGGAGGCCTTTCTCTTCCTACATGTCCACCTCTGCCATTGTGTAATTTAGAGTGAAAAACAAAACCCTAGGGAGGTGATGGAGGGGTATATAGATGAAGGGAGTATGTGGTAATGAGAGGGAATTTTGAGGGGATGGGAAGGATATTTGGAATGTGAAAGGGATGACAGGGAGGTAGCAGTGATAGGTGTTTTTAGGGATAGGAGATGTGAATTGGGGGTAGGGTATAGGGAGCCTAGGCAAATAGGTGCCTTAAGGTTAGGGTTTTTAGTTTAATTTAGGAAAAATTAAACACAATGATACATAAAGTAAATAATGTATGAGAAAAGAAAATAGAGAGATACCTACTTGTTTCATGTGATGAAAGCCTTTATATGACAAAATTTTGAACTTTGGAGGTGTTTTGAGTGGCCCTGAACCTCATTGGGAAAATGCGCAACACTCTTAACATGCGCGCAACACCTTTTTGCAGGCCACATTTGGAGGCTATCTCGTGTCAAAATTAGGCTTGGGATAGATTGTTGGAAATCGTGTCGAGTTTAATTTCTAGATATTCCTTTCGTTTTCAATTTGGAGTGCATTTAACATAAAAAAAAACTCAAACTCCCCAGACTGTTCAAAAATTGCAGAATGAAGGTGCAAAAATGCAGAGTGTTGTTGCAGGAAATTTTTGGAGGCCCTCCTAAACACAAAATTGAGATCATGATAGCTCACTGGAAATATAGTTCTCTCTAGTTATTAGTTGACTCATCAAGCAAGTCATTTGGACAATCCATCTAGAAGAAAAATTGATTTTCCCAAAGTCGTTGTAGAAGTGGAGCAACTCCCTTGTAGAAACTTTACTTTTGACATTTATCTAAACCCATGACACCTGTGTAAAAAGTGAAGGAGGTTTTTTATCCTTGGCCTATTATGGACAAAAACCTCTCTCACTTTTACGAAAGTCATCCCTGTTTGGTCTAAAACATAGTCTGAAGAAAAGTCGGCCCTATGTGTAGCAAATGGTTTGTCCCTTGGAATGACTTATTGAAAAATGATGGAGACATGATGTGTATGAGTTGGAATTGCCTCACACTTTCTGAAGTGACCTCCCTTATGCCTCATATACTCAGATGTCTTTGATTCCATAGCCAACCCTAGCTCAATGGATGAGGAAATTAGGGTTTAGTGCTTGTGGAAAATGATGATTTGGACACCCTTGGGAAAAGACAACTCCCTTTGGCATGTACTTAACCCTTTGAAACTTTACCCTTTCACTTGACTATTTCCTTTGACAAATTGATCTTTTGATGGTCTGGTGTCTTTGTAACACTGAGTTAACAACTTGGGATGGTGAAATTATTACATTTGAAAGACATAAAATTACATAATGAAATAAGCATTTCTCTTTACAACTCATATTCACATGGTGAAGGGATGTTATTTAATCACCCTTTACTTGTTGGTCTTATGAAATGGAATGGAACCTTGGCAACCCTAATGACCTAATGAGACCTTGAAGGACTGAAATTCAAGATGACATAAGGACCTCATGACTGATACAAATGGCATGATAAAAATAACTTTATGGATGATGTACAGTCAACAAGATATGAAACTATGCTAGCAAGTAGTTATATTTACGGAAGAGTGATGTTTTTGGACTAGGACTACCATTAGTGACTAATTTTTTTGCATGACCTAGTGGAATCATTAAAAAATTCTGTGGGACACCTAAAATGAATATGAAAAGAGCAATTTTGATCACTGATGGCAGTATGCAAATACTGACTCTAACACCTTAAAGCTTTCCCAACTCAGGAAAAATAAATAAATAAATAAATAAAATAAAAATAAAAATAAAAATAAATAAATTAATTAAAAATTAAAAATAAATAAAAAATTAAAAATAAATAAAATAAAATAAATAAATAAATAAATAAAAAATAAAATAAATAAATAAAATTAAATAATTAAATAAATAAATAAAATAAAAAATATATAAAAAAAATAAAAAATAAAAATAAAAATTTATTCAAGATTTATAAAATTATTGAATCAAATCCCAACTGTATACAGACTTTGTGTTGATGTTCAGATTGAATGGTATATGAGCACCCTACCGTCAAATATTGCAATGTTTGTTGACATAGCTCAAAACATAGTACTTTATAACAATATGAAAGAAGCTCTAGCTTTAGAGAAAAGGGTATTACCCTTGAGAAGAAATATATCACCAAAGAAAGAAAACAAGAAAAAAAGGTAAGTTTCAAAGAAGAACCCAAAAAGAAAGCTTCCAAATATCCTTTTGATTTGTAAGGTTTGCATAAATTCCTGAAAAATATGTCTAATGAGATGGTAGAGCTTAAACATAGGTTGTTGAAACTTCAAGGAGATATTATATACCAATAGAAAGGAATCAACCTCCCCAAACTAAATCACCTACTCAAATATCTAATGCAAACTCAAATGAAGAAGATGAAGAAGAAGGGACAACATCAGCTAAAGAAACAGAGGAAGAAGAAATAGTAGAAGCTCATGTCTTATGGGATTATATCTTCACTACTACGGAGAATGAAGAAGAAGAATAAGCTATTCCAGTTAGTACCCAAAGTAAAGGACCCATAGATACCACACAAACAAGAAAAAATCAGAAAATTCCCAGTAATTTGGTCAAGGAGAAAGGTACATCTAAAAAAACTTCTAATCAGTCTAGTGATACTACTCTGAGTACTTCTAAATCACCTTCTCCCTATTCTCCTTCATAAAATACTTTAATAGTTTTGAACGTTTTTGAATACAACATAGTAGAGGATATAAAAAATACCAAAGAAAATATTTCCTCATATGAGGTTAGTAAATTAAAACAACAACAAGAGTTATTACTTAATGAGGTAAATGTTCTTCTTTTTTCCGCATTTCCTTCAACTGTTGTTACTGCTAACATATATAAAGGAAAAAATAAGCCCCCTCATGTGCCCTCAAATAAATTGGACTCTTCTGATGCAATCTTGATTGGAGAAAGGTTGAATTCCCATACTCGTCCTCTTCTTTTGACTTTTTAAAATTTTAACAAAAAAAGTCATAATTGTTTGGTAGACTCTGGTGCTTCTTCTAATATCACGCCTTATTCAGTATGCTTAAAATTAAATGTAACACCCCAAAAATATATTGTGAAAATTGTTCAAATGGATAAAATAAAAGTAAAAATTATGGGAGAAATGAATTATATTTTGATTAGATTATCATCCAATTCAAAGCTGTTTCAGATCATTGATATCTTGGTGGTTGATATCCCTGAATTTTATGGCCTTATTTTAAGCAGGGATTGGTCTAAAATGTTACATGGTTATTTCAGAATATATTGGTCTCACCTATGGCTTCCTTACAAAGGTAAACCAAGTAATATTAGAGTTGATAGGGAGAAACACATGAAGTAATCTATGACCAATCTAGATGAAGAGAATGAACCTGTATCTTTTACTAATAATATTTTTGGAATTTATCTTCAGAATCTTTCTTTTGCAGTTTTCCTGCTCAATGTTTTCATTTTCGTATTGATTCAGTTGCATCACAAATTGAAAAACATTCAAAAAAAACTAGAATTATCTATAAATAAGTTTGATGATTTGTTTGGGAATTTTTATTTTGATGAATCGATGTCCAATGATGGTGAAGGAGCTGGTTGTATACTTGTAAACTGAAATGGAGAGAAAACCATGCTTTCCTGCAAGTTAGAGCTTGAATGCAACAATAATGTAGTTGAATATGAAGTACTTTTCCAAGGTTTGCAAAAATATATTAGTCTTCATGTGAAATACATCAAATTTGTTGGTGATTCTAGAATTGTTATTAAATAGGTAAGAAATAACATTCATTGTGTTTCAAATCACCAAAATCACTATCCGTCCTTGATTCAAGACTTGACTTCACATTTCGTGGCATTTAATATAACTCCAATCTTAATAATTCAAAATACCAGTGTAGATCTCTTGGCTAGAATTGTTTCCAAACTAATTCCTCCTGAGGACTTTAGTCTAGATAGGATTTCTATAGAATTGATCATTCATCCTTGTATCCCTGATAACATCACTAACTAGCGAGTGTTTAACAATTATGTCAACATTCTAAGTTTTTTGACGTCGGAAGGAACTTACACAAACGTGATCATAGATGAACATAAACATGATAGGAAAAAAAGTTGGTCCTCTGATGAAAATTCATTACCAAAACCTGTTGTAAAGTTACAGGATTTGTATGACTTGAAAGATAGATTCAAAAAACCAACCAATTATAAACTCCAAAGTAGCACTTTAAGGTTTGAACTCGTCAATTTAGGGTTTGAGGAGAAGCCTAAAAACATTAATTTAGGACACAAACTCTCTCCTGACGAAAGGCCCGCTTTTATTCATTTATTAAGAATATACAAAGATTTTTTTATTTTTTTTCCATGATTTACAGTTACTTGAAGACATATGACACCTATATCATTCCCTATACCATACCCATGTTTCTAGACATAAAACCAGTTCAACGAAAACTTAGAAAAATTCACCCCAATCTTGAAACAATAATCAAGACCGAGCTAAATAAATTGCTTAAGGCTAAAATCATTTTTCTTGTTAGAAATTCCAAGTGGGTGTCAAACCTCATCCAATTTAGAAAAAAGAATAGGGATATCAAAATTTGTATAGATTTCAGAAATTTGAATAGAGCATCTAAAAATGACAACTTTCCTCTACCTCTGATTGAACAAGTTTTACAATATGTTGTAGGTTATGAGATTATGTCATTCTTATATGGTTTATGTGGTTATAACCATATCTTGTTAGCCCTACAGACATATTAAATACAACATTCAGAATAAAATAAGGAACTTATGCTTATGAAAAAATGCATTTTGGTTTGATTAATATTGGAGCAACGTTCCAAAGAGCTATGGATATTTCTTTCAAATGTATGATTAATAAATGAGTAGTTGTTTATTTATATTATATCACAATTTATTCAAAGAAAAGAAGCAATGACCTACATGACTTAAAGCAAATATTTGAAAGGTGCAAGAAATTTGGAATATCTTTAAATCCTAAAAAATCATTCTTTTCTTTAAGTGAAAGAAATCTTCTAGGATTTATTGTTTGAAAAGATGGAATCATTATAGACCCAGAAAGAGTCAAATCCAACTCACAAATTCCCTTGCCTCATAATAAGAAGTCGATGTAATATTTCCTAGGGAAAACTAATTTCGTTAAATGTTTTGCTCCTTATTTTTCAAATATTGTCATGCCTCTTCACAACATGATTAAAAAGAAGGGAATTTATAAATGGGGACAAATTAAGAAGACATATTTTGAATCTATTATTGTTTCTCCTTCATTTCCATCTCTTGATTATTCCAGAGATTTGTTTTGTATAATTTTTCCTCTGATCATTCTTACGCAATAGTTTTGACTCAACAGAATCAAGAACAAGTTGAAGATCCTATTGCTTTCTATAGTTCCACATTACAATGAACAGAATTAAATTATTCAAAAGTTGAAAAAAAAGTCTTTCACAATCCTTAAATCAATCAAACATTTTAGAACTTTTCTCTTAAAATAACATAGAAAAGTAATTGTTGTTGGAAATAATACTGAGAGGGGGGGTGAATCAGTATTACCAAATCAATAACCTTTTCATTTCCATTATTAGATTCACATATGCTACTTCAGTTAAGGCAACCTGTGTGTATACGCAACTGTGCTTAATGCAACTAGCATGTATCCAACAAACTTATGATTTAGTTAATTCATCATATCTTGATCTTTAATGAGTGCATCAGAACATCAACAACCATATAAACATTAAACAGGTGCAGTAAAATAGAACAGATTATCACACATAAGAAACACACATGAACACGATGATATAAGGTGGAAACCCAATGCGGGAAAAAAATCACTTGTTGCTGCTTTCTTTAAGATAAGAAAAAACTATTTACAATCTTGTACTGGCACAGACTCATACCAATACATAGGCACCCACCTACAGAAGGCTACAACCTTCTCTCACTCTCCAGCTTCTCCTAGAAGGGAGCTACAACCCCCTAGCTCTTGTACTAGCTGATATATTTACTAGTACGTAGGTGCCAGCCTACAGAAGGCTACGACCTTCTCTTTTCTTCCAGGGACCATGTTTCATAAATTTTCAGACTGGATCCATCAATACAAAACAATCACCACTGCAATACAACCATCAACTTTATTTGCAACATCAATCTCTGAATCACCCAACAATTGAATCACTGAAAAAACACAGGCACCAGAACGTAGAGCACAACCCAGAACTCTACAAAAACCACTAGAACCAACAATAACCTCAAATATCAAATCTCATAATGTAAATTATACTTGGCTATGTCGAACCGTCATGTATACTCTCTTTCACCAAAGGAAACCCACATACAGATCTGAAAATAATTTCTTATACCTTCGCTATAATTTTCAACTTCAGATATACCCAAAACATAAGATATAAAGGATAAGAATGCATCAATATTAAGATATATTCATGATCATACCATATAATGATAATTATTTTTATTCTTCATGATCTCGATTCATCAACCTTCGTTTGCCACATAGGGGCATCCTTAGCAAAGCATCACATACCCATAACCAGCATACTAGATCCCAGACTTCATTAGATATTCATCACTTGCACACTTGTTCTTTGGCCTAATGATCTTCTTCTCCTTATATAGGTTTAGGCCTCTCTCAATACCATGGTCAAAAACCACGTAGGACCAATACCTTGGACCCAATACCTAGGGTCAATACCTTAGACCAAATACCATGGACCAAATACCACGGACAAAAACTTAGTTTTCCAACATGTACGCACCTTTCCTTTTGTGAAAGTGCGTGTGTATCTTATACGCACCTTTTGGTCTGCGAACTCGTGTGTACATGCAGCTTGGTCTATAGTGAACCTTCTTATACCTTACTTTCTTCAATTTTGCTGATTACCTGCTATACTATGATCTTCCATCTAAGAGAGTTTCCATCAAGGACAACACTTGTGTCATACCTGTATCATAATGCCAACAATCTCCCCCTTTGGACTTGATGGCAACAACCACATCATTTCACTCTCCCCCTTTGACATCAAGGGCAAAGGGCAGACCAAGATATTCTCTCCCTTGATATACATTCTGTTGTCCATACTCCCCCTAAGTACATGCTTAAATCTCTAATTGAGCTCCCTCTTTGTACCTGATCAGATGTATCAATCTGTCCATGCATCCTTGAGCACATGTCGAGTCTACAAAAATATTTTTCAAAAGAATAACATGACTCTACAACTCAACTAAGTGAGTATGACCTTTCTATCACTAATGACCCATACATACATGAATCTCCCAACCAAGTGGGGATACACCATTTTGACTCGTCCACCGAACCAAGTGGGGATATACCAAATGTTTATACATGACTAAAATAGACATTATTACATCATCCTTCCCGCGCAAAGTGGGGTTACAAATTAGGTCTTTTCATGACCTTTACATAAAATGATATACATGAATTTAACAATGACCAACAATCTAAACAAGACCATGATAGTCATCAGGAACTATCGTACACCATATATGGCCTACACCATAAGCATTTGACACCAGCATCTAAACCTATAACTTGCAATACCATTCTCTTGGCCAACCAACAATAATTAGCAAGATGTATAAGCATCATCACCAAAGACTTCTAACCACAATGCCAATTAATGCATTATTTGAAGCATATGCTCCCCCTGAACCTGTGCCAACCAACATATACCATGACTGAACCATATCAAACTTCATTTCCTGAATTTATTCTACTGCTTTTTCTTCAGAGCTCCATATATGCAACTCTGCAGCCTCTAACTTGCGTATATACACGACTTCGCTTCATAATATACACGTATGAAAATTGGAATACTTAAGGTTTACACTTTTAGCTTCCCCTGAGTCTATTATGTCTACTAACTGAGTTATGCCACATCTTTCTAACACTAATTTTCTCTTCTTCAATACCTGCGATTGAGATGATGTATGCACCTTTTTCTTTGGTGTCTGAATTTTTCTCTTGCATTCCTTTGCTTTATGTCCAAACTTGTTACATGCATAACATATTACATGTTTCATATTCCTTTTATTGCAATCAATATCTTTGTGACCAGACATATTGCAAGCAAAAAAATATCCCTTAAAGTACCTGGAACGTGATGATCTTTCTATGTGATGGTTTTGAACCATTGTTCTTCTACATATGGCTACAACATGTCCAAGATTATGAAATTCAACATTACTCATCGGACGAAATAATCGTCTATAACTTCCATAGTTAGGAGAAAACGATCTTATTTTAATAATTTCTTTCCTTGGTTGTTGCTGGGGTTGACCACTTATCTCCTTATTGATCATTTCAGATTTTGCATTAGAATTCCTTCGCTCACCCTATGAGCTAGATTCACCTTCAACAATTTCATAAAAGCCAAGACCAGTTTTGATAGTAGGGGATCTTTGACTTCTAAGAATATCATACAAAATCTTAGTACTGTATTGAAATTGTAACAGTTTATCCTTCTCTTCTAATTTACCTTTCAAGAAATTTACCTCAACTTGATGTTGTTCTTCCTTTTCCAGATATTTCTTCTTTATTCTTTCTTCAACTTTTCCTCCTTCTTCCACTTGTTGCCTTAATTCAAGCACTTCATATTCTTGTTCTTCAAGAGCTTCTTCATTCTGCTTCTTTGATTTTTCAAGATCTTCTTTTAGAGAGGAGATCTTAGATTCAAGTTTGTGGATTGTTATGATCTGATCTTTTACTACATCCTGCAGTTGTTCCCTTACTCTGGTTACTGTCTTTGGCTGATCTTTTAATCTCGTAACTTCTTCTTTTTCTACATCATTATATTCATATGCCATGAGAAGCTTAATTTCTTGATTGTCTTCATCATTATTGGATGAGTCATTACAATTATCATGAGTATAATAACTACCATTACCTTCTTCAGACATCTTTCCTTTATTTTGAGGGCATCTAGCAGCGTAATGACCAACTCTACCACAAGAAAAACATTTGAATGGTAGCTTACCTTTGAACCTTCCAGATCCCCGTTGAAGATTCTTGACAAAATTTACCTCATATTCTTCTTCTGAAATGTATCCTGACTCACTGAGTTTTTCTTTTCCCCTTGCTGCTACTTTAAATGTGGCCTCTCTCATATCTGATGGTCCTCCTTTTCTCATTTCAAAAGTAGTTAATATTTTGTGAAGCTACGTCATAGTAATATTCTGCTGATCCTCCTTTTCTTCTATGACAGACACTTTGGATTCAAATTTAGTAGATAAGTATCTCAAAACCTTCTCAACTAAGACAACTTCCTTAATTTCTTCACCCAGATTCTTCATACAATTGACAATCTCATGTATATGTAGGAAGTAATTAGCTATGCTTTCATGACTATGCATCTTAAGAGTTTCATACCATATTCTGGGAGTTTGAAGTGTAGCACGTTTTACCTGTTCATCTCCTTCGTAGCTTACAATGATTTTGTCCCATATTTCTTTCGCTGATTTGAGATACATGACCTTGACAAACTCTCATTTTGAAAAACTTCCCAATAAGATAGTAACAACTTTGGCATTGAGTTCATATTGCTTCCTACCTGCTGAATCTGTAGGAATTGCTGATGGATAGTTATATCCTCCTTCCATGATTCCCCAAATATCCATTCCAAGTGATTGTAGATAGGCTAAAGTTCTTATCTTCCAGTAAACAAAATTGCTCCCATCGAAGATTGGTGGTCTGATGGATCCCTCTCTTTCTTGATTACTCATCCTGATGGATCTTCCTTCAAGCTATCAAGCTTCTTCTGAAGGACCTGCTCTGATTCCAATTGTTGGAAATAATACTGAGAGGGGGGGGTGAATCAATATTAGAAAATCAATAACCTTTTCATTTCCATTATCAGATTCACATATGCTACTTCAGTTAAGGTAACCCACGTGTATACGTAACTGTGTTTAATGCAACTAGCGTATATCCAACAAACTTATGATTTAGTTAATTCATCATATGTTGATCTCTAATGAGTGCATCAGAACATTATCAACCATATAACCAGTAAACAGGTGCAGTAAAATAGAAAAAATCATCAGACATAAGAAACACACACGAATACCATGATATAAGGTGGAAACCCAATGCGGGAAAAAAGACGCTTGCTGTTGTTTTGCTTAAGATAAGAAAAACCTGTTTACAATATTGTACTAGTGTAGACTCATACCAGTATGCAGGCAACCACCTGCAGAAGGCTACAACCTTCTCTCATTCTCTAGCTTCTCCTAGAAGGGAGCAACAACCCCCTAGCTCTTTTAGTAGCTGATATATTTACTAGTACGTAGGCGCCAGCCTGTAGAAGGCTACGACCTTCTCTTTTCTTCCAGGGACCATATTTCATAAATTTTTAGACTGGATCCATCAATATAAAACAATCACCATTTCAATACAACCATCAACTTTATCTACAACATTAATCTCTGAATCACCCAAAAACTGAATCACTGAAACCCTATCATCAAAACACAGTCACCAGAACATAGAGCAGAACCCAGAAATCTGCAACAACCAATAGAATGAAAAATGACCTCAAATATCAAATCTCATAATGTATACACTACTTGGCTGTGTCGAACCGATTTGTATACGCTCTTCCACCAAAGGAAACCCACGTACAGATGTGAAAATAATTTCTTATACCTTCGCTGCAATTTTCAACTTCAGATATACAAAGAACATACGATATAAAGGATAAGACATGCGTTAGTGCTCAAATATATTCATGATCATACCTATAATGATAATGCATTTTAATCTTCATGATCCCGGCTCAACAACCTTCATTCGCAACATAGGTGCATCCTTACCAAAGCATCACATACCCATAACCAACATAGTAGATCTCACACTTCGTTAGATATTCATCACTTGCAGACTTGCACTTTGGCCTAATGATCCTATTCTACTTATATAGGTCAAGGCCTCTCTCAATACCATGGTCCAAAACCACATAAGACCAATACCTTGGACCAAATACCTGAGGTCAATACCTCAGACCAAATACCATGGACCAAATACCACGGACCAAAACTTAGTTTTCCAACATGTATGTGCCTTTCCTTCTGTGAAAGTGCGTGTGTATGCTATACATGCTTTTTGGTCTGCGAACCCACGTGTACACATGGCTTGGTCTATAGTGAAGCTACATATACCTTAGTTTCTTCATTCTTTCTGATTACCTGCTATACTATGATCTTCCATCTGACAGAGTTGCCGTCAAGGACAATAATTGTGTCATACCTGTATCATAATGCCAACAATCTCCCCCTTTGGACTTGCTGGCAACAACCACACCAAGTCACTCTCCCCCTTTGACATCAAGGGCAAAGGGCGGACCAAGATATTCTCTCCCTTGATATACATTCTGTTGCCCATACTCCCCCTGAGTACATGTTGAAATCTTTGATTGAGCTCCCCCTTTGTACATGCTAAGATGTATCAATCCGTCCATGCTCCCCATGAACCCATGCCAAGTTTGAAAAAATATTTTTCAAAAGAATAACATGACTCTACAACTCAACTAAGCGAGTATGACCTTTCTATCACTAATGACCCATACATACATGAATCTCCAAACCAAGTGGGGATACACCATTTTGACTCATCCACACAACCAAGTGGGGATATACCAAATGCTTATACATAACTGAAATGGACATTATTACAGCATCCTTCCCACACAAAGTGGGGTTACAAATTAGGTATTTTCATGACCTTTACATCAAATGATATACATGACTCTAACAATGACCAACAATCTAAACAAGACCATGATAGTCATTAGCAACTATCATACACCATATATGATCTGCACCATAAGCATTTGACACTAGCATCAAGACCTATAACTTGCAATAAGATTCTCTTGGCCAACCAACAATAAGTAGCAAGATGTATAAGCATCATCACCAAATATTTCTAACCATAATGCCAATCATTGCATTATTCGAAGCATATTCTCCCCCTAAACCTATGCCAACCAACATATACCATGACTGAACCATATCAGACTTCTTTTCCTAAATCTTCTCTACTCCTTTTTCTTTAAAGCTCTGTATTCTACAGTGTCTAACTCATGTATATACATGACTTCGCTTCATAATATCTGTGTATGAAAATTGGAATGCTAAAGGTTTACACTTTTAGCTTCCCTTGAGTCTGTTATGTCTGCTAACTGAGTTATGCCACATCTTTCTAACACTAATTTTGTCTTCTTCAATACCTGCGATTGAGATGATGTATGCACCTTTTGCTTTGGTGTCTGAATTTTTCTCTTGCATTGCTTTGCTTTATGTCCAAACTTGTTACATGCATAACATCTTACATGTTTCATATTCCTTTTATTGCAATCAATAGCTTTGTGACCAAACATATTCCAAGCAAAACAATATCCCTTAAAGTACCTGGAGCGTGATGATCTTTCTGTGTGATGGTTTTGAACCATTGTTCTTCTACATCTAGCTACAACATGTCCAAGATTATGAAATTCAACATTACTCATCGGACGAAATAATCGTCTATCACTTCCATAGTTAGGAGAAAACAATCTTCTTTGAAGAATTTCTTTCCTTGGTTGTGGCTGGGGTTGACCACTTATCTCCTTATTGATCATTTCAGATTTTGCATTAGAATTCCTTCCCTCACCCTATGAGCTAGATTCACCTTCAACAGTTTCATAAAAGCCAAGACCAGTTTTGATAGTAGGGGATCTTTGACTTCTAAGAATATCATCCAAAATCTTAGTATTGTCTTGAAATCGTAACAATTTATCATTCTCTTCTAATTTACCTTTCAAGGCATTTACCTCAACCTAATGTTGTTCTTCCTTTTCCAGATATTGCTTCTTTATGCTTTCTTCAACTTTTCTTCCTTCTTCCACTTGTTGCCTTAATTCGAGCACTTTATGTTCTTGTTCTTCAAGAGCTTCTTCATTCTGCTTCTTTGATTTTTCAAGATCTTCTTTTAGATAGAGGATCTTAGATTCAAGCCTTTGGATTGTTATGCTCTGATCTTTTACTACATCCTGCAGCTGTTCCCTTACTCTGGTTACTGTCTCCAGCTGATCCTTTAATATGGTAACTTCTTCTTTTTCTACATCATTATTTTCATATGACATGAGATTCTTAATTTCTTGATTGTCTTCATAATTATTGGATGTGTCATTACTATTATCATGAGTATAATAACTACCATTACCTTCTTCAACCATCTTTCTTTTATTACGAGGGCATCTAGCAGTGTAATGACCAACTCTACCACAAGAAAAACATTTGAATGGTACCTTACCTTTGAACCTTCCAGATCCCCGTTGAAGATTCTTGACAAAATTTACCTCATATTATTCTTCTGAAATGTACCCTGACTCACTAAGTTTTTCGCTTCCCCTTGCTGCTACTTTAAATGTCGCTTCTCTCATATCTGATGGTCCTCCTTTTCTCATTTCAGAAGTAGTTAAGATTTTGTGAAGCTACATCATAGTCATATTCTACTGATCCTCCTTCTCTTCTATGACAGACACTTTGGATTCAAATTTAGTAGATAAGTATCTCAAAACTTTCTCAACTAAGACAACTTCCTTAATTTCTTCACCCAGATTCTTCATACAATTGACAATATCATCTATATGTAGGAAGCAATTAGCTATGCTTTCATGACTATGCATCTTAAGAGTTTCATACCATATTCTGGGAGTTTGAAGTGTAGCACATTTTACCTGATCATCTCCTTCATAGCTTAGAATGATTTTGTCCCATATTTCTTTCACTAATTTGAGCTACATGACCTTGAAAAACTCTGATTTTGACAAACTTCCCAATAAGATAGTAACAACTTTGGCATTGAGTTCATATTGCTTCCTACCTGCTATATCTGTAGGAATTGTTGATGGATAGGTATATCCTCCTTCCATGATTCCACAAATATCCATTCCAAGTGATTGTAGATAGGCTAAAGTTCTTATCTTCCAGTAAACAAAATTGCTCCCATCGTAGATTGTTGGTCTGATGGATCCCTCTCTTTCTTGATTACTCATCCTGATGGATCTTCCTTCAAGCGATCAAGCTTCTTCTGAAGGACTTGCTATGATTCCAATTGTTGGAAATAATGCTGAGAGGGGAGGGGGTGAATCAGTATGACCAAATCAATAACCTTTTCATTTCCGTTATCAGATTCACATATGCTACTTTAGTTAAGGCAAACCACGTGTATACGTAACTGTGTTTAACGCAACTAGCGTATATCCAACAAACTTACGATTTAGTTAATTCATCATATGTTGATCTCTAATGAGTGCATCAGAACATTATCAACCATATAACCAGTAAACAGGTGCAGTAAAATAGAACAGATCATCAGACATAAGAAACGCACACGAATACCATGATATAAGGTGGAAACCCAATGCGGGAAAAACCCGCCTGCTGCTGTTTTGCTTAAGATAAGAAAAACTTGTTTACAATATTGTACTAGTGTAGACTCATACCAGTATGCAGCCAACCACCTGCAGAAGGTTACAACCTTCTCTCGTTATCTAGCTTCTCCTAGAAGGGAGCTACAACCCCCCTAGCTCTTGTACTAGCTGATATATTTACTAGTACGTAGGCGCCAGCCTGTAGAAGGCTACGACCTTCTCTTTTCTTCCAGGGACCATATTTCATAAATTTTTAGACTGGATCCATCAATATAAAACAATCACCATTGCAATACAACCATCAACTTTATCTACAACATCAATCTCTGAATCACCCAAAAACTGAATCATTGAAACCCTATCATCAAAACACAGTCACCAGAACAAAGAGCAGAACCCAGAAATCTGCAACAACCACTAGAACAAAAAACAACCTCAGATATCAAATCTCATAATGTATACGCTACTTGGCTATGTCGAACCGACGTGTATACGCTCTTCCACCAAAGGAAACCCGCGTGCAGATCTGAAAATAATTTTTTATACCTTCGCTGCAATTTTCAACTTCAGATATATAAAGAACATAAGATATAAAGGATAAGGCATGCGTCAGTACTCAAATATATTCATGATCATACCATATAATGATAATGCATTTTAGTCTTCATGATCCCGACTCATCAAACTTCATTCGCCACATAGGTTCATCCTTAGCAAAGCATCACATACCCATAACCAACATACTAGATCTCACACTTCGTTAGATATTCATCACTTGCACACTTGCACTTTGGCCTAATGATCTTATTCTACTTATATAGGTCTAGGCCTCTCTCAATACCATGATCCAAAACCACATAAGACCAATACCTTGGACCCAATACCTGGGGTCAATACCTCGAACCAAATACCATGGACCAAATACCACAGACCAAAACTTAGTTTTCCAACATGTATGCGCCTTTCCTTCTATGAAAGTGCGTGTGTATGCTATACATGCTTTTTGGTCTACGAACCCGCGTGTACACATGGATTGGTCTATAGTGAAGCTGCATATACCTTAGTTTCTTGATTCTTTCTGATTACCTATTATACTATGATCTTCCATCTTAGAGAGTTGCCATCAAGGACAACAGTTGTGTCATACCTGTATCATAATGCCAACAATCTCCCCTGATGGACTTGATAGTCACAACCACACCAAGTCACTCTCCCCCTTTGACATCAAGGGTAAAGGGTGGACCAAGATATTCTCTCCCTTGATATACATTCTGTTGCCCATACTTCCCCTGAGTACATGTTGAAATATTTGATTGAGCTCCCCCTTTGTACATGCTAAGATGTATCAATCCGTCCATGCTCCCCATGAGCCCCTGCCAAGTCTGGAAAAATATTATTCAAAAGAATAACGTGACTCTACAACTCAACTAAGCAAGTATGACCTTTCTATCACTAATGACTCATACATACATGAATCTCCCAACCAAGTGGGGATACACCATTTTGACTCATCCACACAACCAAGTGGGGATATACAAAATGTTTATACATAACTGAAGTAGACATTATTACATCATCCTTCCCATGCAAAGTGGGGCTACAAATTAGGTATTTTCATGACCTTTACATCAAATGATATACATGACTTTAATAATGACCAACAATCTAAAAAAGACCATGATAGTCATTACAAACTATCGTACACCATATATGATCTGCACCATAAGCATTTGACACTACCATCAATATCTATAACTTGCAATAAGATTCTCTTGGCCAACCAACAATAAGTAGCAAGATGGATAAGCATCATCACCAAAGATTTCTAACCATAATGCCAATCGTTGCATTATTCGAAGCATATGCTCCCCCTAAACATATGCCAACCAACATATACCATGACTAAACCATATCAGACTTCATTTCTTGAATCTATTGTACTGCTTTTTCTTTATAGCTCCGTATTCTGCAGCATCTAACTGATGTATATACATGACTTCGCTTCATAATATCTGTGTATGAAAATTGGAATACTAAAGGTTTACACTTTCAGCTTCCCTTGAGTCTGTTATGTCTGCTAACTGAGTTATGCCACATCTTTCTAACACTAATTTGTCTTCTTCAATACCTGCGATTGAGATGATGTATGCACCTTTTGCTTTGGTGTCTGCATTTTTCTCTTGCATTCCTTTGCTTTATGTCCAAACTTGTTACATGGATAACATCTTACATGTTTCATATTCCTTTTATTGCAATCAATAGCTTTGTGACCAAACATATTGCAAGCAAAACAATATCCCTTAAAGTACCTGGAATGTGATGATCTTTCTGTGTGATGGTTTTGAACCATTGTTCTTCTACATCTAGTTACAACATGTCCAAGATTATGAAATTCAACATTACTCATCGGACGAAATAATCGTCTATCACTTCCATAGTTAGGAGAAAACAATCTTCTTTGAAGAATTTCTTTCCTTGGTTGTGGTTGGGGTTGACCACTTATCTCTTTATTGATCATTTCATATTTTGCATTAGAATTCCTTCCCTCACCCTATGAGCTAGATTCACCTTCAACAGTTTCATAAAAGCCAAGACCAGTTTTGATAGTAGGGGATCTTTGACTTCTAACAATATCATCCAAAATCTTAGTACTGTCTTGAAATCGTAACAAATTTTCCTTCTCTTCTAATTTACCTTTCAAGAAATTTACCTCAACCTATTGTTGTTGTTCCTTTTCCAGATATTGCTTCTTTATGCTTTCTTCAACTTTTCTTCCTTCTTCCACTTGTTGCCTTAATTCGAGCACTTCATGTTATTGTTCTTCAAGAGCTTCTTCATTCTGCTTCTTTGATTTTTCAAGATCTTCTTTTAGAGAGAGGATCTTAGATTCAAGTCTTTGGATTGTTATGCTCTGATCTATTACTACATCCTGCAGCTATTCCCTTACTCTGGTTACTGTCTCCAGCTGATCCTTTAATCTGGTAACTTCTTCTTTTTCTACTTCATTATTTTTATATGACATGAGAAGCTTAATTTCTTGATTGTCTTCATAATTATTGGATGTGTCATTACTATTATCATGAGTATAATAACTACCATTACCTTCTTCAACCATCTTTCCTTTATTACGAGGGCATCTAGCAGTGTAATGACCAACTCTACCACAAGAAAAACATTTGAATGGTACCTTACCTTTGAACCTTCCAGATCCCCGTTGAAGATTCTTGACAAAATTTACCTCATATACTTCTTCTGAAATGTACCCTGACTCACTGAGTTTTTCTTTTCCCCTTGCTGCTACTTTAAATGTCGCTTCTCTCATATCTGATGGTCCTCCTTTTCTCATTTCAGAAGTAGTTAAGATTTTGTGAAGCTACATCATAGTCATATTCTATTGATCCTCCTTCTCTTCTATGAAAGACACTTTGGATTCAAATTTAGTAGATAAGTATCTCAAAACTTTATCAACTAAGACAACTTCCTTAATTTCTTCACCCAGATTCTTCACACAATTGACAATATCATCTATATGTAGGAAGTAATTAGTTATGCTATCATGACTATGCATCTTGAGAGTTTCATACCATATTCTGGGAGTTTGAAGTGTAGCACGTTTTACCTGATCATCTCCTTCATAGCTTAGAATGATTTTGTCCCATATTTCTTTCGCTGATTTGAGATACATGACCTTGACAAACTCTGATTTTGACAAACTTCCCAATAAGATAGTAACAACTTTGGCATTGAGTTCATATTGCTTCCTACCTGCTGTATCTGTAGGAATTGTTGATGGATAGGTATATCCTCCTTCCACGATTCCCCAAATATCCATTCCAAGTGATTGTAGATAGGCTAAAGTTCTTATCTTCCAGTAAACAAAATTGCTCCCATCGTAGATTGTTGGTTTGATGGATCCCTCTCTTTCTTGATTACTCATCCTAATGGATCTTCCTTCAAGCGATCAAGCTTCTTCTGAAGGACTTGCTCTGATTCCAATTGTTGGAAATAATGCTGAGAGGGGGGTGGGGGGGTGAATCAGTATTAGAAAATCAATAACCTTTTCATTTCCATTATTAGATTCACATATGCTACTTTAGTTAAGGCAACCCACGTGTATATGTAACTGTGTTTAATGCAACTAGCGTATATCGAACAAACTTATGATTTAGTTAATTCATGATATGTTGATCTCTAATGAGTGCATCAGAACATTATCAACCATATAACCAGTAAATAGGTGCAGTAAAATAGAACAGATCATCAGGCATAAGAAACACACACGAATACCCTGATATAAGGTGGAAACCCAATGCGGGAAAAAACCGCCTGCTGCTGTTTTGCTTAAGATAAGAAAAAATTGTTTACAATATTGTACTAGTGTAGACTCATAACAATATGCAGCCAACCACCTGCAGAAGGTTACAACCTTCTATCGTTCTCTAGCTTCTCCTAGAAGGGAGCTACAACCCCCTAGCTCTTGTACTAGCTGATATATTTACTAGTACGTAGGCGCCAGCCTGTAGAAGGCTACGACCTTCTCTTTTCTTCCAAGGACCACATTTCATAAATTTTTAGATTAGATCCATAAATATAAAACAATCACCATTGCAATACAACCATCAACTTTATCTACAACATCAATCTCTGAATCACCCAAAAACTGAATCATTAAAACCCTATCATCAAAACACAGTCACCAGAACAAAGAGCAGAACCCAGAAATCTGCAACAGCCACTAGAACGAAAAACAACCTCAAATATCAAATCTCATAATGTATACGCTACTTGGCTATGTCGAACCGACGTGTATACACTCTTCCACCAAAGGAAACCCGCGTACAGATTTGAAAATAATTTCTTATACCTTCGCTGCAATTTTCAACTTCAGATATACAAAGAACATAAGATATAAAGGATAAGGCATGCGTCAGTACTCAAATATATTCATGATCATACCATATAATGATAATGCATTTTAGTCTTCATGACCCCGACTCATCAACCTTCATTCGCCACATAGGTGCATCCTTACCAAAGCATCACGTACCCATAACCAACATACTAGATCTCACACTTCGTTAGATATTCATCACTTGCACACTTGCACTTTGGCCTAATGATCTTATTCTACTTATATAGGTCTAGGCCTCTCTCAATACCATGATCCAAAACCACATAAGACCAATACCTTGGACCCAATACCTGGGGTCAATACCTCGGACCAAATACCATGGACCAAATACCACAGACCAAAACTTAGTTTTCCAACATGTATGCGTGTTTCCTTCTATGAAAGTGCGTGTGTATGCTATACATGCTTTTTGGTCTGCGAACCCGCGTGTACACATGGATTGGTCTATAGTTAAGCTGCATATACCTTAGTTTCTTCATTCTTTCTGATTACCTATTATACTATGATCTTCCATCTTAGAGAGTTGCCATCAAGGACAACAGTTGTGTCATACCTGTATCATAATGCCAACAATCTCCCTCGTTGGACTTGATAGCGACAACCACACCAAGTCACTCTCCCCCTTTGACATCAAGGGTAAAGGGTGGACCAAGATATTCTCTCCCTTGATATACATCCTGTTGCCCATACTTCCCCTGAGTACATGTTGAAATATTTGATTGAGCTCCCGCTTTGTACATGCTAAGATGTATCAATCCGTCCATGCTCCCCATGAGCCCATGCCAAGTCTGCAAAAATATTATTCAAAAGAATAACGTGACTCTACAACTCAACTAAGCAAGTATGACCTTTCTATCACTAATGACTCATACATACATGAATCTCCCAACCAAGTGGGGATACACCATTTTGACTCATCCGCACAACCAAGTGGGGATATACAAAATGTTTATACATAACTGAAGTAGACATTATTACATCATCCTTCCGATGCAAAGTGGGGTTACAAATTAGGTATTTTCATGACCTTTACATCAAATGATATACATGACTTTAATAATGACCAACAATCTAAACAAGACCATGATAGTCATTAGCAACTATCGTACACCATATATGATCTGCACCATAAGCATTTGACACTAGCATCAAGATCTATAACTTGCAATAAGATTCTCTTGGCCAACCAACAATAAGTAGCAAGATGGATAAGCATCATCACCAAAGATTTCTAACCATAATGCCAATCGTTGCATTATTCGAAGCATATGCTCCCCCTGAACATATGCCAACCAACATATAACATGACTAAACCATATCAGACTTCATTTCTTGAATTTGTTCTACTGCTTTTTCTTTAGAGCTCCGTATACGCGACTCTGCAGCGTCTAACTCATGTATATACATGACTTCGCTTCATAATATCTGCGTATGAAAATTGGAATACTGAAGGTTTACACTCTTAGCTTCCCCTGAGTCTATTGTGTCTGCTAACTGAGTTATGCCACATCTTCCTAACACTAATTCTGTCTTCTTCAATACCTACGATTGAGATGATGTATGCACCTTTTGCTTTGGTGTCTGAATTTTTCTCTTTCATTCCCTTTCTTTATGTCCAAACTTGTTACATGCATAACATCTTACATGTTTCATATTCCTTTTATTGCAATCAATAGCTTTGTGACCAAATATATTGCAAGCAAAACAATATCCCTTAAAGTACCTGGAACGTGATGATCTTTCTATGTGATGGTTTTGAACCATTGTTCTTCTACATCTGGCTACAACATGTCCAAGATTATGAAATTCAACATTACTCATCGGACGAAATAATCGTCTATCACTTCCATAGTTAGGAGAAAACGATCTTCTTTTAAGAATTCCTTTCCTTGGTTGTTGCTAGGGTTGACCACTTATCTCCTTATTGATCATTTCAGATTTTTCATTATAATTCCTTCCCTCACCCTATGAGCTAGATTCACCTTCAACAGTTTCATAAAATCCAAGACCAGTTTTGATAGTAGGGGATCTTTGACTTCTAAGAATATCATCCAAAATCTTAGTACTCTCTTGAAATCGTAACAGTTTATCCTTCTCTTCTAATTTGCCTTTCAAGACATTTACCTCAACCTGATGTTGTTCTTCCTTTTCCAGATATTGCTTCTTTATGATTTCTTCAAATTTTCTTCCTTCTTCCACTTGTTTCCTTAATTCGAGCACTTCATGTTCTTGTTCTTCAAGATCTTCTTCATTCTTCTTCTTTTATTTTTCAAGATCTTCTTTTAGAGAGAGGATCTTAGATTCAAGTCTTTGGATTGTTATGCTCGATCTTTTACTACATTGTGCAGCTGTTCCCTTACTCTGGTTACTATCTCCAGTTGATCTTTTAATCTGGTAACTTCTTCTTTTTCTACATCATTATTTTCATATGCCATGAGAACCTTAATTTCTTGATTGTCTTAATCATTATTGGATGAGTCATTACTATTATCATGAGTATAATAACTGCCATTACCTTCTTCAGACATCTTTCCTTTATTATGAGGGCATCTAGCAGTGTAATGTCCAACTCTACCACAAGAAAAACATTTGAATGGTAGCTTACCTTTGAACTTTCCAGATCCCTGTTGAAGATTCTTGACAAAATTTACCTCATATTCTTCTTCTGAAATGTATCCTGATTCAGTGAGTTTTTCTTTTCCCTTTGCCGCTACTTTAAATGTGGCTTCTCTCATATCTGATGGTCCTCCTTTTCTCATTTCAAAAGTAGTTAATATTTTTTGAAGCTACGTCATAGTCATATTCTACTGATCCTCCTTTTCTTCTATGAAAGACACTTTGGATTCAAATTTAGTAGATAAGTATCTCAAAACCTTCTCAACTAAGACAACTTCCTTAATTTCTTCACCCAGATTCTTCATACAATTGACAATCTCATCTATATGTAGGAAGTGATTAGCTATGCTTTCATGACAATGCATCTTAAGAGTTTCATACCATATTTTGGGAGTTTGAAGTGTAGCACGTTTTACCTGATCATCTCCTTCGTAGCTTCGAATGATTTTGTCCCATATTTCTTTCGCTTATTTGAGCTACATGACCTTGACAAACTCTCATTTTGAAAAACTTCCCAATAAGATAGTAACAGCTTTGGCATTGAGTTCATATTGCTTCCTACCTGTTGTATTTGTAGGAATTGCTGATGGATAGGTATATCATCCTTCCACGATTCCCCAAATATCCATTCCAAGCGATTGTAGATAGGCTAAAGTTCTTATCTTCCAGTAAAAAAAATTGCTCCCATCGAATATTGGTGGTCTGATGGATTCCTCTCTTTCTTGATTACTCATCCTGATGGATCTTCCTTCAAGCGATCAAGCTTCTTCTGAAGGACCTACTCTGATTCCAATTGTTGGAAATAATACTGAGAGGGGGGGTGAATCAGTATTAGCAAATCAATAACCTTTTCATTTCCATTATCAGATACACATATGCTACTTTAGTTAAGGCAACCCACGTGTATACGTAACTGTGTTTAATGCAACTAGCGTATATCCAACAAACTTATGATTTAGTTAATTCATCATATGTTGATCTCTAATGAGTGCATCAGAACATTATCAACCATATAAATAGTAAACAGGTGCAGTAAAATAGAACATATCATCAGACATAAGAAACACACACGAATACCATGATATAAGGTGGAAACCCAATGTGGGAAAAAAACCGCTTACTGTTGTTTTGCTTAAGATAAGAAAAACTTGTTTACAATATTGTACTAGTGTAGACTCATACCAGTATGTAGGCAACCACCTACAGAAGGGTACAACCTTCTCTCGTTCTCTAGTTTCCCCTAGAAGGGAGCTACAACCCCCTAGATCTTGTACTAGTTGACATATTTACTAGTATGTAGGCGCCAGCCTATAGAAGGATACGAGCTTCTCTTTTCTTCCAGGGATCACATTTCATAAATTTTTAGACAGGATCCATCAATATAAAACAATCACCATTGCAATACAACCATCTACTTTATCTACGACATCAATCTCTGAATCACCCAAAAAATGAATCACTGAAACCATATCATCAAAACACAGTCACCAGAACAAAGAGCAGAACCCAGAAATCTGCAACAACCACTAGAACGAAAAACGACCTCAAATATAAAATCTCATAATGTATACGCTACTTGGCTATGTCAAACCGACATGTATACCCTCTTCCACCAAAGGAAACCCGCGTGCAGATCTGAAAATAATTTCTTATACCTTCGCTGCAATTTTCAACTTCAGAGATACAAAGAACATAAGATATAAAGGATAAGGCATGCGTCAGTACTCAAATATATTCATGATCATACCACATAATGATAATGCATTTTAGTCTTCATGATCCCGACTCATCAACCTTCATTCGCCACATAGGTGCATCCTTAGCAAAGCATCACATACCCATAACCAACATACTAGATCTCACACTTCGTTAGATATTCATCACTTGCACACTTGCACTTTGGCCTAATGATCTTATTCTACTTATATAGGTCTAGGCCTCTCTCAATACCATGATCCAAAACCACATAAGACCAATACCTTGGACCCAATACCTGGGGTCAATACCTCGAACCAAATACCATGGACCAAAACTTAGTTTTCCAACATGTATGCGCCTTTCCTTCTGTGAAAGTGCGTGTGTATGCTATACATGCGTTTTGGTCTGCGAACCTGCATGTACACATGGCTTGGTCTATTGTGAAGCTACATATACCTTAGTTTCTTCATTCTTTCTGATTACCTGCTATACTATGATCTTCCATCTGAGAGAGTTTCCATCAAGGACAACACTTGTTTCATACCTGTATCATAATGCCAACAATCTCCCCCTTTGGACTTGATGGCAACAACCACACCAAGTCACTCTCCCCCTTTGACATCAAGGGAAAAGGGCGGTCCAAGATATTCTCTCCCTTGATATACATTCTGTTGTCCATACTCCCCCAGAGTACATGTTGAAATCTTTGATTGAGCTCCCCCTTTGTACATGCTAATATGTATCAATCCGTCCATGCTCCCCATGAGCCCATGCCAAGTCTGCAAAAATATTTTTCAAAAGAATAACATGACTCTACAACTCAACTAAGCGAGTATGACCTTTCTATCACTAATGACTCATACATACATGAATCTCCCAACCAAGTAGGGATACACCATTTTGACTCATCCACACAGCCAAGTGGGGATATACCAAATGTTTATACATAACTGAAATAGACATTATTACATCATCCTTCCCATGCAAAGTGGGGTTGCAAATTAGGTATTTTCATGACCTTTACATAAAATGATATACATGGCTTTAACAATGACCAACAATCTAAAAAAGACCATGATAGTCATTAGCAACTATCGTACACCATATATGATCTGCACCATAAGCATTTGACACTAACATCAAGACCTATAACTTGCAATAAGATTTTGTTGGCCAACCAACAATAAGTAGTAAGATGGATAAGCATCATCACCAAAGATTTCTAACCATAATGCCAATCGTTGCATTATTCGAAGCATATGCTCCCCCTGAACCTATGCCAACCAACATATACCATGACTGAACCATATCAGACTTCTTTTCCTGAATCTGTTCTATTGCTTTTTCTTTAGAGCTACGTATAGGCGACTCTGCAGCGTCTAACTCACGTATATACATAACTTCGCTTCATAATATCTTCGTATGAAAATTGGAATACTGAAGGTTTACACTTTCAGCTTCCCCTGAGTCCGTTATGTCTTCTAACTGAGTTATGCCACATCTTTCTAACACTAATTCTGTCTTCTTCAATACCTGCGATTGAGATGATGTATGCTCCTTTTGCTTTGGTGTCCGAATTTTGATCCTGCATTACTTTGCTTAATGTCCAAACTTGTTACATGCATAACATATTACATGTTTTATATTCCTTTTATTAAAATCAATAGCTTTGTGACCAAACATATTGTAAGCAAAACAATATCCCTTAAAGTTCCTGGACGTGATGATCTTTCTGTGTGATTGTTTTGAACCATTCTTCTTCTACATGTGGCTACAACATGTCTAAGATTATGACATTCAACATTACTCATCGGATGAAATAACCATCTATCACTTCCATAGTTAGGAGCAAAAGATCTTCTTTGAAGAATTTCTTTCCTTGGTTGTTGCTAGGGTTGACCACTTATCTCCTCATTGATCATTTCAGATTTTGCATTAGAATTCCTTCCCTCACCCTGTGAGCTAGATTCACCTTCAGCAGTTTCATAAAAGCCAAGACCAGTTTTAATAGTAGGGGTTCTTTTACTTCTAAGAATATCATCCAAAATCTTAGTACTGTCCTGAAATCATAATAGTTTATCCTTTTCTTCTAATTTACCTTTTAAGATGTTTACCTCAACCTGATGTTGTTCTTCCATTTCCAGATATTGCTTCTTTATATTTTCTTCAACTTTTCTTCCTTCTTCCACTTGTTGCCTCAATTTCGAGCACTTCATGTTCTTGTTCTTCAAGAGCTTCTTCATTCTACTTCTTTGATCTTTCAAGATCTTCTTTTAGAGAGAGTATCTTAGATTCAAGCCTCTGGATTGTTATGCTCTGATCTTTTACTACATCTTGTAGTTGCTCCCTTACTCTGGTTACTGTCTCCAGCTAATCTTTTAATCTGGTAACTTCTTCTTTTTCTACGTCATTATTCTCATATGCTATGAGAAGTTTAAGTTCTTGATTGTCTTCATCATTATTGGATGAGTCATTACTATTATCATGAGTATAATAACTTCTATTACCTTCTTTAGACATATTTGCTTTGTTATGAGGGCATCTAACAGCGTAATGACCAACTCTACCGCAAGAAAAACATTTGAATGGTAGCTTACCTTTGAACATTCCAGATCCTTGTTGAAGATTCTTGACAAAATTTACCTCATATTCTTCTTCTGAAATGTATCCTGATTCACTGAGTTTTTTCTTTCCCTTTGCTGATACTTTAAATGCGGCTTCTCTCATATCTGATGGTCCTCCTTTTTTCATTTCAAAAGTAGTCAATATTCTATGAAGCTACATCATAGTAATATTCTACAGATCCTCCTTTTCTTCTATGGTAGGCACTTTAGATTCAAAATTAGCAGACAAGGATCTCAAAACTTTCACAGCTAAAACAACTTCCTTAATTTCTTCACCCAGATTCTTCATACAATTGACAATCTCATCTATACGTAGGAAGTAATTAGCTATGCTTTCATTACTATGCATCTTAAGAGTTTCATACCATATTCTGGGAGCATGAATCTTAGCACATTCTACCCGATCATCTCCTTCGTAGCTTAGAGTGATTTTGTCCCATATTTCTTTGGCTGATTTAAGCTGCATGACCTTGACAAACTCTGATTTTGACAAACTTCCCAATAAGATAGTAACAGCTTTAGCATTGAGTTCATATTTCTTTCTACTTGCTATATCTGTAGGAATTGCTGATGGATAGGTATATCCTCCTTCCATGATTCCCCCAAATATCTATTCCAAGTGATTGTAGATAGGCTGAAGTTATTATCTTCTAGTAAACAACATTTCTCCCATTGAAGATTGGTGGTCTGATGGATCCCTGTCTTTCTTGATTACTCATCCTGATGGTTCTTCCTTCAAGCAATCATGCTTCTTCTGAAAGACTTGCTCTAATTCCAATTGTTGGAAATAATACTGAGAGGGGGATGGTTGAATCAGTATTAGAAAATCAATATCCTTTTCATTTCCATTATCAGATTCACATACACTACTTCAGTTAAGGAAACCCACGTGTATACGTAACTGTATTTAATGCAACTAGTGTATATCCAACAAACTTATGCTTTAGTTAACTCATCATATGTTGATCTATAATGAGTGCATTAGAACATTATCAACCATATAAATAGTAAATAGGTGTAGTAAAATAGAACAGATCATCACACATAAGAAGCACACATGAACACATGATATATGGTGGAAACCCAATGCAGGACAAAAACCACTTGCTGCTGTTTAAGAGAAGAAAAACCTGTTTACAATATTGTACTGGTGTAGACTCATGCCAGTACGTAGGCACTCACTTGCAAAAGGCTACAACCTTCTCTCGTTCTCGAGCTTCTCCTGGAAGGGAGCTACACACCCCTAACTCTTGTACTAGCTGATATATTTAATAGTACGTAGGCGCCAGCCTACAGAAGGCTACGACCTTCTCTTTTCTTCTAGGGACCACGTTTCATAAATTTTCAGATTGGATCCATCAATACAAAACAATCACCACTGCAATACAACCATCAACTTTATCTGCAACATCAAACTCTAAATCACCCAACAACTGAATCACTAAAACCTTTTCATCAAGACACAGTCACCAGAACACAGAGCAGAACCCAGAACTCTACGACAACCACTAGAATCAAGAGCAACCTCAAATATCAAATCTCGTAATGTATATGCTACTTGGTTGTGTCGAACCGGCATGTATACTCTCTTTCACAAAAGGAAACCCGTGTACAGATCTGAAAATAATTTCTTATACCTTCGCTGCAATTTTCAACTTCAGATATACCCAGAACATAAGATATAAAGGATAAGACATGCATCAATATTCATATATATTTATGATCATACCATATAATGATAATGCATTTTAGTCTTCATGATCCCGGTTCATCAACCTTCATTCGCCACATAGGTGCATCCTTAGCAAAGCATCACATACCCATAACAAGCATAGTAGATCTCACACTTCATTAGATATTCATCACTTGCACACTTGTGCTTTGGCCTAATGATCTTCTTCTCCTTATATAGGTTTAGGCCTCTCTTAATACCATTGTCCAAAACCACGTAGGACCAATACCTTGGACCCAATACCTAGGGTCAATACCTCAGACCAAATACCATGGACCAATACCAAAATACCATGGACCAAAACTTAGTTTTCCAACATGTACGCGCCTTTCCTTCTATGAAAGTGCATGTGTACGCTATACGCGCATTTTGGTCTCCGAACCTGTGTGTACATGTGGCTTGGTCTATAGTGAACCTGCGTATACCCTACTTTTTTCATTTTTGCTAATTACCTACTATACTATGATCTTCCATCTGAGAGAGTTGTCGTCAAGGACAACACTTGTGTCATACATATATCATAATGCCAACAATTGTACCTTTTTGAACTGTGAGACAATTACTTATTCAAAATGAATTAGGAGAAAGGAGAGAAAAATGGTCGCAACTTTATAGGAATATGACCCTGAAATTAAACCAGAAAATTGCTAGAGTTCAACATTTTTTTAGGTTGGTAGTTGGTGCATATGAGAATACATATAGAGTTGACTCAGGTACTAAAATTGAAGTATCAAAGGTATGTCTTGTTGATAGAGAATCCTAATATGTTGATTTGATTTTCTATTTAAAGAATGGATATGTAGCAGTTGAACTTGATTTAAAAAATAAAAGCGCATTAAGACTAAAAGTGAATCAATATCAACTTGTAAATGATGTTTTGTTAACAAAAAACTATGATTATGTGCTTCTTAGATGTCTAGAAAAGCCTAAATATGAAAAGGTGTTGTAGAAATTGCATGATGGAGCAACTGGTGAACATTATGGTGGAGGTACTATTGCTCGTAAAATCCTCCATGCTAGATACTATTGGCAAACTTTATTTCAGGATACACATGCATATGTGACAAAAGGAAAAATTTGTCAGACCACTTTAGGGAGAGAAAAGAAACAAGCCTTGCTTTTACAACCTACCAACATTGAACAACCTTTCGAACAGTGGGGGTTAGACATCATTCGGGAGATTGTTCCACATTATTCTAATCATCTTAGATACATCCTTACTTCTACTAATTATTTTACTCAGTCAGTGGAGGCAATGCCTTTAAAGATGGTCAATTTTGAGGTTGTTCTTGATTTTATTGATCAACACATTATTATCATGCTTAGCCTTCCTAATGCTCTTATTCTTAAAAATGCTTCATATTTTTTTGGAAATGTATTTATTGTATTTTCAGTAAAAGGGGGTTTTAAAATCAAATATTTTGCAAACTACTATCCTGAAGGGAATGGATTAGTAGAATACACAAACAAAACCCTCTTGAGAATCATAAAATGAATTATAGAATAAATTTTGGAAATAATACTGAGAGGGGGGGTGAATCAGTATTATCAAGTTCTTTTAACAAATCTTCCTTATATATACTTTGAATTATTTTTGCATATCAGTACCATTAAATAATGAGCATGAACAAGAAAGACAGATATGTTGGCATTATGATTCAGGTGTTGTCCTTGATGGCAAACCCTTTCAGGTGATAAATCAAGAAGGACGCAGGAAATATGTTCAGAAAGTGCGTCCCCGCAGGTATACCATACAGAACCCGCGTCCAGAGACGCTGGCCAGCCGTTCAGGAGGTGCGTCCGCCCAGTGCACACATTTTAAGGCAGAGAAAAGCACGTGGGGGTTTCTTGTATGGTATCTAGCCGACGGTTTTGTGTTTCTATGGTGTCGGCTCGTGGTTTTGTTCCATGTTTTGGGGAGAAGCTTGCCTATATAAAGCAAAGGAGTTCATTTGGATTATGCATCATCTTGGTTGAACATCTTTTGGTGAGATCTAGTCCAGATCTATGAAGGCGAATCTTCTAATGGACTGTGATCTCTATGGCGCATGATCAGATCTGTGGATCTGAGTGTTTGGGTTGGTTCTGAAGTCCTCATATCTTTTATATCTGAAGGGACGCAGGTTCAGTGAAGGGAAAGTGCGCCGGGACGCAGTACAGTAAAGGCTCAGGTGCGTCTCTGAGGCAAAGGACGCGGCGCGACTGTGTTATTGGGTGCGTCTCTGAAGCAAAAGACGCGGCGCGATAGTGTTTCTGAGTGCGCCGGTCGCAGCAAAGCATAAAGGAACAGTGCGTCGGCACGCAGAACAGTGGAAGGTAGACTGCGTCCAGTCGCAGGTCACAGAAAGAAAATATGCGTCCCTGTCTTAAGATGATCTGTTGACTGTATATTTCTGTTCATAAGGTGTTCTGGGTTATTTCTGTAATTAGTGATCTGATATCTGTAGTGGACTGTATCTGTTGTATACTTGTTGATCATTTGATTCTTCATGAAAAGAAGTAGGGGGTTGTAGCTCCCTTCCAGGAGAGACTGGAAAACGAGAGAGAGTTGTAGCTCTCTGCAGGTTGCAGCCTGCGTGCTGGTAAAGGACTGCACCAGTACAAAATCATTGTAAAAAGAATTTCTTGAAAAAAGATAGAGACATATTGCAGCAGGTGGTTTTCTCCCGCATTGGGTTTCCACCTTACATCTTGTGTTCTTTGGTGTGACTGTCTATTTTCTTTATTCATGCTCATTATTTTAAGATACTGATATGCAAGAATAATTCAAAAGATCAAATAAGGAAGATTTGGTAAATTGCTAGATAATACTGATTCACCCCCCCTCTCAGTATTATTTCCAACAATTGGTATCAGAGCAGGTCCTTCAGAAAAGCTTGATCGCTTGAAGGTAGATCGTTCATCATGAGCAACTACGAGAGAGAAGCATCAATCAGGCCACCCGTCTTCGATGGGACAAACTTCAATTATTGGAAGGTAAGAGTTACTGCATATCTTCAATCTCTTGGTACAGAAGTTTGGAACATTGTAGAATCAGGCTATGCCTTTCCTTCAGCTACTCCTACAGATCCAGCTGAGAAAAAGCAGTATGAAACAAATGCAAAAGCTGTCAGTACTCTATTAGGAAGTATATCTCAAACAGAGTTCATGAAGGTCATGCACTTCAAATCAGCAAAAGAGATATGGGACAAAATGATCACTAGCTATGAAGGAGATGAACAGGTAAAAGAAGCTAAACTTCAAACTCTCAGGATTCAATATGAGACTCTCAAGATGTATAATGATGAAAGTGTGGCTAATTATTTTCTTCGGGTAGATGAGATTGTTAATTGTATGAAAAATTTGGGTGAAGAAATAAAAGAGACTATAGTAGTTCAAAAGATCCTAAGATCTTTATCCCCCAAGTTTGAATCTAAAGTATCTGCAGTAGAAGAAAAGGAAAATCTCCGTGTTCTCACTATGTCTCAGCTGCATGGAATTCTAACTGCTTATGAAATGAGAAAGGGAGGTCCATCAGACAGAAGGGAAGCTGCTTTTAAAGCATCAGGCAAAGAAGATCACTATGAAGCTGCACATGCGGCAGTTATTATTCTCAATAAGACAAATGTCCGAGTGAACAGCACTCAAACTCCTCATGAGCTCTGGAGTGGTAAAACTCCTTCGGTAAAGCACTTCAAAATCTTTGGGAGCAAATGCTATATCAAGAATACTGAGGAGCAGCTTGGCAAACTTGATCCTAGAGCAGATGAAGGAATTCTTCTTGGCTACTCTCCACATAGCAAAGCATACAAATGCTACAATAAAAGACTTGGCAGAATTGTTGACAGCATTGATGTAGTGGTTGATGAGAAGGGATACATTCCTAGGCAAATACATCGTGAAGACATTGAAGAAGATGAAAGCTACCCTCAAAGACAGAATGATGAAGAAGAAGAACCGCAAGAACAATCTCAAGAAGGACCTCACGAAGAAACAGAAGAAAGAACAAGAATAGAAGAAAAGACTCCATCCAGATATGTTCAAAAGAACCATCCAGAATCTCAGATCATGGGACAAAAGGAAGCAGGTATACAAACTAGAAGAACAGTTGCAGAAGCTTCAAGTTATTTGGCATTACTCTCCTCTACTGAACCACAAAATGTGAAAGAGGCATGCAAAGATGAATGTTGGGTGAAAGCAATGGATGAAGAACTTGAGCAAATCGAAAAGAACAACACTTGGGAGCTGGTTCCTAGACCAAAGGATAAGAATGTTATCGGAACAAAATGGGTTTTCAAAAATAAATTGAATGAAAATGGAGAAGTAATTAGAAACAAAGCCAGACTTGTTTGTAAAGGGTATGCACAGCAAGAAGGAATAGACTTTGAAGAAACTTTTGCTCCTGTTGCAAGACTTGAGGCCATCCGAATGTTTCTTGCTCTCTCAAGTTGTCAGAACTTCAAAGTATTTCAAATGGATGTGAAATCAGCCTTTCTGAATGGAGACTTGGATGAAGAAGTTTACATTGAACAGCCAGATGGTTTCATTCTTGGAAACGATCCAAATCTTGTATGCCGATTAAAAAAGGCTCTCTATGGTCTCAAACAAGCTCCAAGGGCTTGGTACTACCGGTTGGACAAATATCTTCATCAACAAGGTTTTTCAAAAGGTTCAGCAGATAGCAATCTTTATATAAAAGTTGAAAATGACAAATTACTAATACTTGTTGTGTATGTAGATGACATTATTTTTGGCAGTAATGAAGAAGCTATGAGTCAAAGCTTTGCCTCGGTCATGCAGAAAGAATTTGAGATGTCCTTGCTAGGAGAACTGACATACTTCCTTGGTTTGCAAATCCAACAAAAGAAAGGAGGAATCCTTTTATCTCAAACCAAGTATCTCAAGCAGATTTTGAAGAAATATGGCATGGAAGATGCAAAACCAGTATGTACACCCATGGTCACAGGATGTAGTCTCAGTGCAAATGACGAATCTGCAGCAGTACATCAACCAACCTACAGATCTATGATTGGAAGTCTACTATATTTGACAGGTACCCGACCAGACATCATGCATGCAGTTGGAATAGTTGGAAGGTTTCAGGCAAATCCAAAGGAGACTCATCTTCAAGCAGTGAAGAGAATCTTCAAATATCTTCAAGGGACTCAAAATTATGGCCTATGGTATCCTAGAGATACAGATCTCACTCTTCATGCTTATACAGATGCAGATTGGGCCGGAAGCGTGGATGACAGGAAAAGCACAAGTGGTGGTGCATTCTTTATGGGTCCCAGATTGGTATCTTGGTTCAGCAAGAAACAGAGTTCAATTGCCTTGTCTACAGCTGAAGCGGAATATGTTGCTGCTGCATCTTGTTGCACCCAACTTCTTTGGATGATGCAGACTTTGCAGGATTATCAAATCACTTGTACACCTCCTATTCCTATCTTATGTGACAACACAAGTGCAATCAGCATCTCAAAGAATCCGGTTATGCATTCAAAAACCAAGCACATACCAATCAAGTACCATTTTCTCCGGGAACAAGTACTTGAACAAAAGGTCAAGTTGGAGTATGTTCCTTCTAAGGAACAAGTTGCTGATATTTTCACCAAACCATTGCCCAGGGACACTTTTGAATACCTTAGGCAAAAGCTGGGGGTTGTTGATGCATCATCTCACTGTTGATCATCTTCCTATTGATGGTATAGGCTCAGGGGGAGCACATAATGCATTGTTGGCATTATGGAGAAGGAGATCTTGGAAATAGCTGCAATATGTCTCTATCTCCTTCATGATGGATTTCTGGTTACAGATCTGAAGATGCATGAGCATAGGGGGAGCATACCCTTTGCCCTTGATGTCAAAGGGGGAGAATGAAGCTGAAGATTATGTGGTTGCCATCAAGTCCAAAGGGGGAGATTGTTGGCATTATGATTCAGGTGTTGTCCTTGATGGCAAACCCTTTCAGGTGATAAATCAAGAAGGACGCAGGAAATATGTTCAGAAAGTGCGTCCCCGCAGGTATACCATACAGAACCCGCGTCCAGAGACGCAGGCCAGCCGTTCAGGAGGTGCGTCCGCCCAGTGCACACATTTTAAGGCAGAGAAAAGCACGTGGGGGTTTCTTGTATGGTATCTAGCCGACGGTTTTGTGTTTCTATGGTGTCGGCTCGTGGTTTTGTTCCATGTTTTGGGGAGAAGCTTGCCTATATAAAGCAAAGGAGTTCATTTGGATTATGCATCATCTTGGTTGAACATCTTTTGGTGAGATCTAGTCCAGATCTATGAAGGCGAATCTTCTAATGGACTGTGATCTCTATGGCGCATGATCAGATCTGTGGATCTGAGTGTTTGGGTTGGTTCTGAAGTCCTCATATCTTTTATATCTGAAGGGACGCAGGTTCAGTGAAGGGAAAGTGCGCCGGGACGCAGTACAGTAAAGGCTCAGGTGCGTCTCTGAGGCAAAGGATGCGGCGCGACTGTGTTATTGGGTGCGTCTCTGAAGCAAAAGACGCGGCGCGATAGTGTTTCTGAGTGCGCCGGTCGCAGCAAAGCATAAAGGAACAGTGCGTCGGCACGCAGAACAGTGGAAGGTAGACTGCGTCCAGTCGCAGGTCACAGAAAGAAAATATGCGTCCCTGTCTTAAGATGATCTGTTGACTGTATATTTCTGTTCATAAGGTGTTCTGGGTTATTTCTGTAATTAGTGATCTGATATCTGTAGTGGACTGTATCTGTTGTATACTTGTTGATCATTTGATTCTTCATGAAAAGAAGTAGGGGGTTGTAGCTCCCTTCCAGGAGAGACTGGAAAACGAGAGAGAGTTGTAGCTCTCTGCAGGTTGCAGCCTGCGTGCTGGTAAAGGACTGCACCAGTACAAAATCATTGTAAAAAGAATTTCTTGAAAAAAGATAGAGACATATTGCAGCAGGTGGTTTTCTCCCGCATTGGGTTTCCACCTTACATCTTGTGTTCTTTGGTGTGACTGTCTATTTTCTTTATTCATGCTCATTATTTTAAGATACTGATATGCAAGAATAATTCAAAAGATCAAATAAGGAAGATTTGGTAAATTGCTAGATAATACTGATTCACCCCCCCTCTCAGTATTATTTCCAACAAGATAGTCACACCAAGAACAAAAGATGTAAGGTGGAAACCCAATGTGGGTGAAAACCACCTGCTGCAATATGTCTCTATATTCTTTCAAATTAGAAACTTCTTTTACAATGGTTTTGTACTGGTGCAGTCCTTTACCAGTACGCAGGCTGCAACCTGCAGAGAGCTACAACTCTCTCTCTCGTTTTCCAATCTCTCCTGGAAGGGAGCTACAACCCCCTACTTCTTTTCATAAATTTTCAAATTGAATCCATAAACATCAAATGATCATCAAGTACATGTAAATTACACAGTCAACTGCAGTAACCAGATCAACAGTAACAGAACTAAACCCAGAACACCTTATCAACAGAAAAATTCAGTCAACAGAAGATCTTATGACACATACGTAGTTTTTCTTTCTCTGGCCCGCGTCGCTACACACTTCACCTTCTGCTTCCCTGCGTATACCCGCAGAGAGCCTTCTGCTGCACCGCGTACCCACGCACTGCTTCTTTAATCGTGCTGCGTACTGTTACAGTAGGTACGCACCCAGAGACACTATCGCGCCGCGTACTGTTACAACAGGTACGCACCCAGAGACACTATCGTGCCGCGTACCTTTACTGTGCGTACGCACTTGGACTTCTGTCGCACTGCGTACCCACGCAGTTCTCCTTCTTCTGCTCTGCGTACCCACGCAACGCCCCTTCTCCTGCTCTGCGTACCCACGCAGCTCTCCTGTTTAGCCTCTGCGTACCCATGCACTTGCACTGTTAATCACCTGCGTACTTCTGATTAGGGCCGAATTGGCAGTTCACCAGTGTGCCACAGTTAGTCAAATGTCCAGATCTAATCATGCGCTCCAGAGATCACCCTTCTCAGATTCGCTTTCAACTTCACTTTCATATAGATCAAGCTTTTAAGCAACAACACAAAATTTCAGATCTTAAGATATTCAATTTGCAAAAGATACATAGCCAAGTGATCTCCTTTGCTTTATATAGGCAAGCTCCTCCTAAAATCATGGATCAATACCATAGATAACCAATACCAGGGGCCCAAAAACATGGGGTTCAATAATAATAATAATATAAATCAATACCACAGGCCAAAACCATAGAATCAAGAGCGGCAGGCTAAATACCATGGGCCAAACATAGGAAACCCCACGTGAAAGCGCTTCTCTGCCTTGGAGTAAGTGAAATTGGGGGTACGCACTTTCTGAACGGGTGACCTGCGTGTCTGGCCGCGGTCCCTTCACGGTGTACCTGCGTGTATGCATCTGCTGAACTGTTCTCCTGCGTACTTCTTGATTTTCAACATTTTGAGAGCCTGATCAGAGCATTGCCACATGAGGGTGTTGCCATCAAGTACAACATCTGTAACATAGAGACATACCAGAATCATAATGCCAACAATCTCCCCCTTTGGACTTGATGGCAACCTCAAAAACTTCATCTTCATTCTCCCCCTTTGACATCAAGGGCAAAGGGTTATGCTCCCCCTAAGAACATGCTCCCCCTGAATATGAACCAGATCTGCAAAGAAGAACCATAATCCGCCAAACACCATAAATGACCATGAAAGAGATAGAGACATATTGCAGCTATAATCGGATCAACATCCATGATCTCCTTTTGTACATCCTCCATAATGCCAACAATGCATTATATGCTCCCCCTGAACCTGTGCCATTCGATCTGCAACCAATCCGAAACCTAGCACATGTAACCATTAGAGGAGATTCAACAAGATGATGCATCAACAACCCCCAGCTTTTGCCTGAGGTATTCAAAAGTCTCCCTGGGCAATGGTTTGGTGAGTATATCAGCAACTTGTTCCTTAGAAGGAACATACTCCAACTTGACCTTCTGTTCAAGCACTTGTTCCCGGAGAAAATGATACTTGATTGGTATGTGCTTGGTTTTTGAATGCATGACTCACATAAGATGGGAATAGGTGGAGTGCAAGTGATTTGAAAATCCTGCAAGGTCTACATCATCCAAGGGAGTTGAGTGCAGCAAGATGCAGCAGCAACATATTCCGCTTTAGCTGTAGATAAGGCAATCGAACTATGTTTCTTGCTGAACCAAGATACTAGTCTGGAACCCATAAAGAATGCACCACCACTTGTGCTCTTTCTGTCATCCACACTTCTGGCCCAATCTGCATCTGTATAAGCATGAAGTGTGAGATTTGTATCTCTAGGATACCATAAGCCATAATTTTGAGTCCCTTGAAGATATTTGAAAATTCTCTTCACTGCCTGAAGATGAGTCTCCTTCGGATTTGCCTGAAATCTTCCAACTATTCCAACTGCATGCATGATGTCCGGTTGGGTACCAGTCAAATAAAGTAAACTTCCAATCATAGATCTGTAGGTTGGTTGATGCACTGCTGCAGATTCATCATTTTCACTGAGGCTACATCCTGTGACCATGTGTGTACATACTGGTTTTGCATCTTCCATGCCATATTTCTTCAAATCTGTTTGAGATACTTGGTTTGAGACAAAAAGATCCCTCCTTCTTTTTGTTGGATTTGCAAACCAAGAAAATATGTCAGTTCACCCAGCAAGGACATTTCGAATTCTTTCTTCATTACCAAGGCAAAGTTTTGACTCACAGCTTCTTCATTGCTGCCAAAGATAATGTCATCTACATACACAACAAGTATTAGCAATTTGTCATTTTCAACTTTTATATAAAGATTGCTATCTGCTGATCCTTTTGAAAAGCCTTCTTGATGAAGATATCTGTCCAAACGATAGTACCAAGCCCTTGGAGCTTGTTTGAGACCATAGAGAGCCTTTTTCAATCTACATACAAGATTTGGATCATTTCCAAGAATGAACCCATCTGGCTACTCAATGTATACTTCTTCTTCCAAGTCTCCATTCAGAAAGGCTGATTTCACGTCCATTTGAAATACTTTGAAGTTTTGAAATCTTGAGAGAGCAAGGAACATTCGGATGGCCTCAAGTCTTGCAACAGGAGCAAAGGTTTCTTCAAAGTCTATTCCTTCTTGCTGTGCATACCCTTTACAAACAAGTCTGGCCTTGTTTCTAATTACTTCTCCATTTTTGTTCAATTTATTTTTGAAGACCCATTTTTGTTCCGATAACATTCTTACCCTTTGGTCTAGGAACCAGCTCCCAAGTGTTGTTCTTTTCGATCTGCTCAAGTTCTTCATCCATTGCTTTCACCCAACATTCATCTTTGCATGCCTCTTTCACATTTTTTGGTTCAGTGGAGGAGAGTAATGCCAAATAGCTTGAAGCTTATGCAACTGTTCTTCTTGTTTGTACACCTGCTTCTTTCTACACCACAATCTGAGATTCTGGATGATTCTTCTGAACATATCTGGATGGAGTCTTCTCTTCTATTCTTGTCTACTCCTCTGGTTCTTCTTGAGGTTCTTCTTCTTCATCATTCTGTCTTTGAGGGTAGCCTTCATCTTCTTCGATGTCTTCATGATGTACTTGCCTAGGAATGTATCCCTTCTCATCAACCACTACATCAATGCTGTCAATGATTCTGCCAAGTCTTTTATTGTAGCATTTGTATGCTTTGCTATGTGGAGAATAACCAAGAAGAATACCTTCATCTGCTCTAGGTTCAAGTTTGCCAAGTTGCTCATCAGTATTCTTAATATAACATTTGCTCCCAAAGATTTTGAAGTGCTTTACCGAAGGAGTCTCACCACACCAGAGCTCATGAGGGGTTTGAGTTCTATTCACCCGGACATTTGTTTTGTTGAGAATAACAACAGCAGCATTTGCAGCTTCACCCCAGAAAGTTGCCGGAGTTCCCGACTCATCAAGCATATCACGAGCCATTTGTTGGACTATTCTGTTCATTCTTTCCACAACCCCATTTTGCTGAGGAGTTCTAGCTATAGAGAATTCTCTTCTTATCCCATGTTCTTCATAGAAATCGAAAAATTCATTTGAGGTAAACTCCCCACCTCTGTCGGATCTGAGGCACTTAATTTTGTGTCCTGATTCCTTTTCAACCAAGGCTTTGAAGGATTTGAATTTTTCGAATGCTTCATCTTTGTGCTTCATAAGTCCTAACCAGACAAACCTGGAGAAATCGTCAATGAATAATATCAGGTATTCTTCTCCTCGAGGTGTTCTTTTCCTGAATGGACCACATGTATCTGTATGTACTAGTTCAAGAGGCATGCTAGCTGATCATTCCTTCTCTGGAAAGTTAGTTCTGGTTTGCTTTCCAAACTGACATGATTTGCATATGGTGTTGTCTGGAATTTTGATATCTGGAAGATCGCGAACTGCCTGATATTTGCATGCTTTCCTTATTTGTGAAAAGCTTAGGTGCCCCAACCTCCGATGCCATAACCAGTGCTCATCTTCCTTGCTCAGATAGCATTGTTGTTGTCCTTCTTCAAATATGTATAGATTATTTGGAGTTATTTTACCTTTGATCACTGTTTTACCTGTATCAAGATCACGAACAAGACATCCATTTGATCTGAATATCACCTCAGTTCTTTGATCACACATCTGGCTGACACTTAGAAGATTATGCTTCAATCCATCAACATACAAAACATTTCCAGCCTTGACTTTTTCTTTTAACTGAGCAATGCCTTTTCCTTTTATAGTTGCAGGAGTATCGTTTCCAAATGAAACTTTCTTTCCTTTTTCTAGAGCAGAATATGACTCAAGTTTTTATTTATCACCTATCATATGCTTCGAACATCCACTGTCAATGTACCATAGATTTTACTGTCCTTCTGCATAAAATGCTATCCCACATCTTTCTGTTTGTGGTTTCTTTATTCTCCATGTTTTGGTGCTTGAGGCTTGTTCCTTTGTCTGCTGAAACCTGCTCCTGCATTCAGAATCTTTATGACCAAAGTTATTGCAAATAGAACATTCAACTTCATTTTCAAGAGCCGAAAAGTTGTTATAGGTCCTTTTTGTAATCCCGGTCATACTTCTTTGTTTTTGGGCTTCTCTAGTCATGATTGTTTTATATGCAACACATTGAGCTGCTTTGTGACCAAAGTTATGGCAAGAGAAACATTGTCCATTGAAGAAACTTCTGCGGTTATCAAATCTACCAGCCAAATGATTGTAATTTCTATTGTCATCCATTCTTGAACCAAATTGAGAATATTTTGCCTGTGGCTGGTTGTAGCTTTTGTTCACCCTTAAGACCGATTGCCCCTGATAGTCTCTATTTGCAATTCGTCCTTGCTTTACCTGATGGTCACCATTGTGCTTTTGCTCATTCCTCCTTGCTGCATCAAGATAACTTTTAGAGGTGGATGCTTGAGAAGTTTCTCCAATATAGCCTAGACCTGTCTTGTTTAGTGGAGAACGCTGTACATTGATAATCTCATCCAAAGCTTCAGATCCTTTGACAAACTTAAGATTAATAGCTTTTGTTTTCTCAATCTCTTTTCTAAGACAAACAATTTCACCTTCTAATTTTTCAAGATGTTTTTCCTTTTCATCAATTTGAAATTGTAGAGTATCAATGATCATATTCTTTTCTTCTATATATCTCTTGAGTTTAGTAATTTCTTCATAAAGGCTATCCACATCTATAGCATCCATATAATCATCATCTTCAAATGCCATTAACAGTTTATAATCATTACCTCGTTCATCTTCATCACTATTTGATAGACCATCACTATCTTCATGAGTGTAGTAGGTTTTCTTATTTGCACTCTGTTTCTTGTTCCATCTAGCAGGTTCCTTTCCTTTATCCTTATAAGGTAATTTTGTATCCTAATGACCTACTCTTCCACAAGCAAAGAATTTAAAAGGTAACTTACCTCTGAACCTTCCATAACCCCTTTGAAGATTTCTGACAAAATTTGATTCTTCTTCTTCTTCTTCTGGCACGTGACTTGCTTCATAATAATCTCCTTTGCCTGAAGCCTTGAAAGCAGCTTCTCTTCTGTCTGAAGGACCTCCCTTTCTCATTTCATAAGCAGTTAGAATTCCGTGTAGCTGAGAGATAGTAAGAATTCGTAGATTTTCCTTTTCTTCTATTGTAGACACTTTAGATTCAAACTTGGGGGACAATGATCTTAGAACTTTTTCAACCACAATAGCCTCTTTTATTTCTTCACCCAAGTTTTTCATGCAATTAACAATTTCATCTACCCGAAGAAAATAGTTAGCCACACTTTCATCATTATACATCCTGAGAGTTTGAAGTTTAGCACACTTTACCTGTTCATCTCCTTCATAGCTCAAGACAACCTTGTCCCATATTTCTTTTGCGGATTTATATTGCATGACCTTTACAAATTCTGTTTCAGATAAGAATCCCAGCAAAGTATTGACTGCTTTAGCATTTGTTTCATATTTCTTCTTTTCGGCCGCATCTGTAGGAGTAGCTGAAGGAAAAGTGTAGCCTGTGTCTATGATATCCCAAACTTCTGTACCATGAGATTGAAGATAGGCAGTAACTCTTACCTTCCAATAATTGAAGTTTGTCCCATCAAAAATTGGTGGCTTGATTGATGCTTCCCTCTCGTAGTTGCTCATGATGAATGATCTTCCTTCAAGCAATCAAGCTTCTCCGAAGGACCTGCTCTGATACCAATTGTTGGAAATAATACTGAGAGGGGGGTGAATCAGTATTATCAAGTTCTTTTAACAAATCTTCCTTATTTATACTTTGAATTATTTTTGCATATCAGTACCATGAAATAATGAGCATGAACAAGAAAGACAGATAGTCATACCAAGAACACAAGATGTAAGGTGGAAACCCAATCAGGGTGAAAACCACCTGCTGCAATATGTCTCTATCTTCTTTCAAATTAGAAACTTATTTTACAATGGTTTTGTACTGGTGCAGTCCTTTACCAGTACGCAGGCTGCAACCTGCAGAGAGCTACAACTCTCTCTCTCGTTTTCTAGTCTCTCCTAGAAGGGAGCTACAACCCCCTACTTCTTTTCATAAATTTTCAAACTGAATCCATAAACATCAAATGATCATCAAGTACATGTAAATTACACAGTCAACTGCAGTAACCAGATCAATAGTAACAGAACTAAACCCAGAACACCTTATCAATAGAAAAATTCAGTCAACAGAAGATCTTATGACAGATACACAGTTTTTCTTTCTCTGGCCTGCGTCGCTACGCACTTCACCTTCTGCTTCCCTGCGTATACCCGCAGAGAGCCTTCTGTTGCACCGCGTACCCATGCACTGCTTCTTTAATCGCGCTGCGTACTGTTACAGTAGGTACGCACCTAGAGACACTATCACGTCGCGTACTGTTACAGCAGGTACGCACCTAGAGACACTATCGCGCCACGTACCTTTACTATGCATATGCACCTGGACTTCTGTCGCACTGCGTACCCACGCAGTTCTCCTTCTTCTGCTCTGCGTACCCACACAGCGCCCCTTCTTCTACTTTGCGTACCAACGCAGCTCTCCTGTTTCGCCTCTGCGTACCCACACACTTGCACCGTTAATCACCTGCGTACTTCTGATTAGGGCCGAATTGGCAGTTCACCAGTGTGCCACAGTTAGTCAGATGTCTAGATCTGATCATGCGCTCCAGAGATCACCCTTCTCAGATTCGCTTTCAACTTCACTTTCATATAGATCAAGCTTTTAAGCAACAACCCAAAATTTCAGATCTTAAGATATTCAATTTGCAAAAGATACATAGCCGAGTGACCTCCTTTGGTTTATATATGCAAGATCCTCCTAAAATCATGGATCAATACCATAGATAACCAATACCAGGGGCCCAAAAACATGGGGCTCAATAATAATAATAATATAAATCAATACCACAGGCCAAAACCATAGAATCAAGAGCGGCGGGCTAAATACCACGGGCCAAACATAGGAAACCCGACGTGAACGCGCTTCTCTGCCTTGGAGTAAGTGAAACTGGGGGTACACACTTTCTGAACGGGTGACCTGCGTGTCTGGCCGTGGTCCCCTCATGGTGTACCTGCGTGTACGCATCTGCTGAACTGTTCTCCTGCGTACTTCTTTATTTTCAACATTTTGAGAGCCTGATCAGAGCATTGCCACATGAGGGTGTTGCCATCAAGTACAACATCTGTAACATAGAGCCATACCAGAATCACAATGCCAACACTAAAATAAAAAAAATTGGCATAAAAATTATTTTTTTTCTCTATGGGCCAATAAAATAACTCACAATCTTCCTTAGGGACCTCACCTTACAATCCATTTTATGGAAAAGAATTTGTGTTTCCCACTAATGTAGTCTTACCTTCATTAGCCCTCGTGCAGTCCATTGAAGAACAACCCTACTCTTCCCTTCAATTAATATTGTCTCAAGTATTGAAATTAGAAGAAGCGAGATATAAGGAAAAGAAGAATCATGCAAAAAATCAAAACACTATCATGTCATGGTTCAATGCAAGTTCAGTTGGGTATAAAGGTTTTGAAGTAGGAGATATTGTTTTCAAATGGGACAAAGTCCACAAGGAAAAATATGAACATGCAAAGTTACAAAAACATTGGTTTGGATAATTTCAGATTGTGGAAAAACTTGGCCCATCTACTTTTATTCTTCAAGACTTATATGGTAGGAAAGAATCCCTCCCCATAAATGGGCTAATCCTTAAAAAAAATAAAATCTTGAGAACTCATGCTATTTTATAAATATGTAAATAATCATATGTATAAACTGGTTTGTCTTTAGGTTAGTTTTGCTGAGCATTACTCTCTTAACTTTTTACTAGGGTTTTTATATTTATATTCTCTAATCATTTTATAAAATTCATATAAAAGGAAAAATAGTAAGAAAAATATTATTGTGTTATTTTTCAGAATTTCATAAATATTGTAATCTTTGATTTTGTCTCCATTATTTTGTGAACTATTCATAACTTGAATCTTTAAAAAGACATTTTTATCTTATGACTAGTATGCTTTACAACAATTAATGAAATAAGTAAAGATTATGAAAAAGGTTTAGCATCTTATGACTTTAACTATCATCCACAACTCTTAAGGAGAATATTTACCTCCCCATCCACTAATTAAATATTTTTATAGTGTAATTCAAAAATATTAAACTTGAGAGATGAGAGGTCTCATTAAGGGTCAACTTACCATGATCATGGGGAACTCATGGTATTGACATTATCAGATCTGGTCACCAATCCAGGTTAAGTGGCTTATAGTTAAAAGTTGTAAGACAAGAGGCCTCATCGTGCACTGACTTGTTCAGTATTATTAATACTTGTGAATGGCATTGTCGACATCTAGTCCACCAATCTAGGACAATGACTTTCAAGGAAAAGAAAAAAGGTTAAAACTTTTAGTTAAAAGTCTCTAAAATCTTACATAGTGGATGTGATACTGGTATTTCTTGGTTAAATGGTAACCTTGTCGAGGCTGTGGATGCCTACTGGTAGTAGTGGTACTAACTGTGACAATAGAGTCTATCTTAATGCCAAAATTTTAAATAGTTTTTATTTCATCATTTTTACTGATATTCTAAAATGGATGTCAAGGATAAATAGAGTCTTTCATAATGATAGGTAGTGAAGTTTTCAAATAATGACCTTTAATTTATTTAGAGAAATTTTTATTAGAAATCTAAATTTGAACATTCTAATATTTTGATTTTTATCCCTTTCTTTCTAAAATTTCAGTGATTTATTCAGAGATAAATGCTTTGCCCAGTGCATCACCAATTGTTGTAGTAAACAACAAACCCCCCATTTTTTCTTAGTTTCTAATAAATAATGGGGACCCTCTTCATTTTACCCTTTTTAAAATTATTTTTCCTTTGTTTAATAAAAGGACAATAAGGAAATAAGTTAATAAGCACACTTGAATTTTTTTCATAAAATTGAAGCTATTTTCCTTAATCATAACTAATGTCATTGTAGTTCCATTAATCAGAGTTGTTTTACAAATATGTTACGAAATGTAAACTCTGCGATGGGCCCACTCTCCAAAGTTCCCCTTATACTTAAAGGGATTAGGGGAATTTTGAGGTCTAAAATGGGCCTCCTAAGGAAATTATAAAATAATAGTGGAAATAATAAAATAATATTAGATTACATCATCAAATTTTAGAGGGAAAAAATAAAAATCTATTCTTTCAACTCGTATTTTAAACTTATCTCCCTATTGGTTTACACAAATTTCAAGTGACAACACTCGTTGGATGAAAAAATTGATTTGTCATCCAAGGCATACCCATGTTGCATACTTTCAATGGATCCTGCTACATGAAAAATGAGAAATACATGAAAAACGTGATTTCAATCACATTTTTTCATGTATTTCTCAATTTTTGTGTAGCATGGTCCATCAAAATTATGCAACATGGGTACTCCTTGGATGAGGAATCAAATTTTTCATCCAACAAGTACTCCTGCTGAAAATTTGAGTAAAAAATTACGGAGATAAGTTGAAAATACGAGTTGAAAAACTAGTTTTATTATTTTATTTTTTAATATTTTTACTTTTTACTCCAAAAATGGTGAATCATACCCCATGGTTGACATCATCATCTTGAATCCTATTGGTTCTTATAAATATCTTGGTTGTACATTTTTCTTAGGAGGCCCATTTTAGATCTCAAAATTCCCCTAATTTATGCCCTTGGGACATTCTTATCAAAACTTTTTCTTTTGTAAGTTCTATTTATAAAGTTTTACGAAACGCTCATGCTTTGAAGTTTGACCTCTCGGGATTTTCTATATTGGGACTACAAATTTCAGAACCACTATTTATAAGACTTCCGAAAAATGAACCTTTTGAAAAAAAAATTCATATTCCATATGGTTTATTCAGCTGGGTTACTCATTTCGGGACTCTTTTTCGGAGCCTTTGCGTTTAAGAAACATTTCATATTTCGAATATTTCTAGAACGAAGCATCACAATATCCTAAGTTCAATTTAAATTGCTCTTAGATATTCCACTGCTGAAATACAATGTGGCATTCTTTAGATGGCTTATCGTTATTTTACTTAAAGGATTTAAATGTGTTTTTAATAGTCTCCAAAGCGTAAAACATTTAAATTTATTTTTCTTTGGTTTTATCAATTTGATCCAAAAAGTTTTTTTATTGCAAAAGTTAATTTTTAAAAGAAACACTTATTTGTTGCTAAGTAGTGTCTCTATTGATTTCCTATGCCTATCCATTATAGGTAAACTATGATTCTCATTATTATGAAGAGATGGAGAAGGGAGGGGAAGCCAATAAAAGAGCTCCACTGCAGCAAACTTCCGGCCCTTTTGTAGAAGACATAGATGGAAAGAATCTAGGAGTGAGTTTGTTCTCTAACACTGTATTCACAAAATATGTTCGGCTTCCCCCTGGGAAGTGTTTATTAGTACTTTGAAGGTGAAGGACATGAAGTTATAGAGAGAAAAGTTACAACAAATGACATGGTGCCTGTTTATGAGAATATTCCAAGAGATGGAGCCAATTATTTTCTTCATAGAATGGTTACAAGACTCAGATTAATGCCATATATAGATGTTGTCCATTGGCATGTTGAGAACTTGAATATTTCAAAAAGGCATATACAAACATCAAACAAAACAAGGATAGGTTCTTTCACCAGCAAATATTTGCAAAATATGTATCATTTGTCGAGGCCACAATACATGTATGATAAGTAATATGTTGAATCTTTTGTAAAGGAAAACAAACGCGCATCAAAGAAAGTTAGAAAGTGGCGAAAAGACCCTAACAAGTATAAAGCAGAGGAATATGGTAGGTACTAAATTGATTCCATTGCTCCTCCATTTTCCCAAGTGGCAGCTATGATATGTCGGTTTAATACACAGCCTAATGTCGAAATTCCCTGATGACTGGGTGCCTTTAATTGATGGTGTAGCTGAAGGTTTCATTTTTTAATGGGCCACCATGCTTTTTGATAATTTATCCTCTCATATCTTAGAATTTAGGTGAGGGATAAGTATATCATACAATAAACTTCCTTCTTTCTATATGTCTGCATATGTCATGGATTCCATTTGTTTTACAATGTATTTCCCAGTTGTGGGGTTGAAAAGGACTAATAAGTACCTGAATCCCATTCATATCTATCATGATATCCTATGGGACTCCATGCATTATGAGAATTTTTATCAGATTTCTCACAGAGTGATAATTCCAATTTATGAAGCCCTCTTTGAATCTCGTCCTCCTCAAATCTGTCATAAAACCATGGACGACCTTCAGAAGGTAAAAAACTGTTCAAGGAATAGTCATTTACTTATATAAGAGTTTATGGTTGCTTGTCTCACCCTCATGTATTGCCCCTATATATTCCAAATAAATTAGTAAGCAGAGAGGTTGCATACCAAATAATGGGTTATGGCATCACGAAGGTATTAAAAGAATCTAATAAAAAGGCATTATCTATTTTCACAACTAAATTTCACATATTTGCACTGGGTAATTATCACCATGCAGAGAAAAGTATTATAGTCATAAAAGCTCTTAAGTTTTCTACTATTTCGAATAGACAATATGATCCTATTACAATGGTTAAAAAATTCATTTCTTTTCAGAATCTTAGACAATTTTTCCACGAGGTGGATAACCTAGATGACTTGTTTGAATAGTCTTCCTCTTATGCGTTAGTGTTAAGATGAGAAAAATAATAGTTTTCGCCAGAGGAAAAGACTTAGTTTGAACAATACAGAGCTTCCAGGATAGCAAATCTTCCTCTGAATTTTTTTATAGTTCTCTCAAGTAAAAGTCTCAGTTTCAAATTTTTAACTTAGTAGTTCTTCACAATCAGTTATGCTACGTTAAATAGAGGTTGTTGTGATTTCTTCAACATCTCAAGAAAACGAATTTGTCTTTAATCCAAAATTATATGAATTATGGAAAGAGTTTAGTAAAACTCTTAATTCAAATACTGTTGAGCCAAATACAATTTCTAATACTTTAATTACTTCACAACAAGGTAATGTTTAGGGTACTTCTAATAAACATGAGAAGAGTACTAGAAAAAACAAATTTACTAATAAATATCACACTCAGGATCATAAAGAAATTGATATTATTTGTTCATTTCCTACCTCAAAGGTTATTATGAATATTGAAGAGATTCCTCCCTTAGACATTTTCTACAATCCTCAACGCAAAGATGTGGTAAAAAGGGGAAGAAAGAAAAGAAAATTAGATCAATCACAGGCATTAATGTCCAACAATCTCTCCTCTTTTGGAGTCCTATCGAAAGGATCTACTGCAAAACCCAGGAAAGAGTTAGGGAAGCTAACTAAATTCATTGGTGCTTATGCTTGAGAAACCATTGATAAGGTTGTAGAGGTTTAGGAACTTTTAAAGGAAAGGAAGAAATGACTCTCTTATTAGGGAAAACTCTTGATGTTGAAAAATAGAAGATCAATTAATAGTGGCATAATAAAGTGTTCGAGTTACAACATAAAATTAACTCCCTACAAGTACAACATGATAAATAGTTGTAGATAAAAGATGATTAGATCAAGTAAATGCATCAAATAATTGAAATTTTTCATGTCAATCTCCAACTATCAAAATTCAAGAAAGAAGCCAAAGAATTAAATTCTTTGCTGAAGTATCAATAGAAAGTGTTTTGCAATAGTATTATGATGATTCAATATCAATGTAAAATTACAAACTCTCTGACTCATCAGTTGTCGGACACGACAAACTGTTTTGATGAACTGAATGAACAACTTTCTGATTTTCTAAACTAGCAAGAAAGTGTTGAAGGAAGAGCTATAAACCTTCCTAAAATGGATGAAACCAAAAAAATTGTAATTTTTAGAGAATGGGAAATTACAATGAAGAAATATGAAGCTCATGATGGTTCCAATTCTATCATAGAAACTATCAATGATACCTTATTGTAATCAAATCTCATTCCTGACTATTCTGAGGATTCATTGGTGAATGCCAAGATGTTACTAAAAGATTGGTAGGAACATAATACAACAATGACAAACAGGATCAAACAATTATCCAAACTTTATCTAGAACATCATTAGCAGTTCTTGGTCAAGCCACATAGTCAATGGTTAGTTCTTCGATGTCTTTCCATTTCCACTTCACATATGCTATCAACGTTGAAGACTTCTATTTTTACTAGTCATATGGGGATCAAGCTCAAACACCCTCCAGAACTCATTATATTGTTGGATATCTACAGATGGAGGCAGCTGACTATTGGATAGAACTCTTCCTAAGCTTATAAAATCTGTTGCAACCATTTCCCAGTTAGTCCACCATTGTTGTTTTTGTTTAAAATTTATTAGAATGGTTCATTTTTGTCCTTTGTACTAAGACTATAAATTCCCTCTCCGAAATGTATAAGGGGTTCTGATTTTTTGCAAGAACAGACTTAAATTGCACTATTGTATTTAAGTTTTTCATAATATTAAGTTGAACCACTGACATTTCCATAATGAGCCGAGCTATAGTTTACTGAGTACTATTATCCTTTTTTTGTGTATTTTCTTCGAAAGGAATTTATTTATGTTAATTGTTCACATATATATGTGTTAGTCAATATTTCATAGTCACTATTGGTATGCTTGATTGAATTATCTTTATATCATGAGCAACGAGATACCAATCATCTGTGATGTTATAAAAAATTAATTTATTTAATTGTTTAATAAAATTAATTTTCATTAATCATTTAATATCATAATTGCATAATGATCTATATTGTTGTGTTAATTATGACATCTTTGTAGCACATATGTCATCAACTTACCTGGTTCTAATAGTAAGTTATAGTAGCTCTTATTTTTTTTACCAATATGAGTTAGAATACATTACCTCCATCTATCCTACTCCATATAATTTTGTTTAAGAAAAATTGGTTTCATAATTCCAGTCGCATCCACTATTCTAAATCTAATTTGGGATCTCGATCGAGTGATTTTCCCCAATGTTGATGAGGTCATTTTGGACCACCAACACTTCCTAGTTCCTTTTATGTAAATGCATAACCCTTGTTAGTATAACTTAAAGTACTTTTTTGGTGGATTCCACTTGTCTATTAGCTTATGGATGATATGTAGTGGATTTTTGATGTCTAATATTGTATTGCTCCATAATATTCTGCACCAACTTAGATCCAAATTGAGCACCCTGATCTACCACAATTTCTCTTGGAACACCAAATCAAGTGAAAATATCCTGAAAAAGGAAATGTAACAATAACATTTTTAGTAGCAAATGTAAGTAGCTTATCTTATACCGATTTGGTAACATAATTGACGCAAAAAAGCATACACCATTTTTGCTTGGATGGAAGGTTAATGGGTGCAACAAAATCTACATCCCATTTTTCAAAAGGATCTATTGGTACATGTGGTTATAGAGGCATTTCATTTGATTAAATAGGTCTCACAATTCTTTGACATCTATCACATCTTTTGACATATTCATTAGCATAAATGAAAAGGGAAGGCCAATAATATCCGGAAAGAAGCACTTTATATGTAGTCCTTATGTGAGAAAAGTGTCCTCCACATGGTTAATCATGACATGTTTTTTGTATCTCTAGGGCTTCGTCTTCTTGAACACATCTTCAAATAATCAAATCAGGCCTGGTTCAATACAATTATCCTTCTATCCAAGAATATGGTGCACTAGCTTTGATGACTTTTTTTTCTCTCTCGTTGATTGTAATCCAAAGAGTTTTAGTAGACACTGGAAAATGATATTCATCAAGAAAATTATCTATTATAGGCATATCATTACTATCATTTTTCATTATAGAAAGGAAATCAACAACTGTGTCTTGTTTTCCTAGCCCATCTAAAATGGTAATATCAAATTCCTACAATAATAAAAGCCATCTAGTAGTTCTACCATTAATAATTCGTTTGTTTATTCAATATCTAATAGAAGAATGATCAGTATGAATGAAAGTATCATAACTAGTGATATAGTGTCTAAACTTATTAATGGCATGAACAACAACTAAAAACTCCTTTTCTATAACTGTGTAATTTAACTCTGCAAGAGTCAAATTTTTACTTGTAAAGTAAATAGCATAAGGAATGAAGAATTTTTGTCCCAATACAACTTCCAAAGCTATATCTAGAGCATCAATAGAAATCTGAAATAGGAGGGACCAATTTGGTCTTCTTAAGATCTATGTTTAAGAAATTTTATGTTTTCATGACTCAAAAGATTTTTGAGAGTCATAATTATAATAAAATTCACAATCCTTAATCAGTAGTTTGAAAAGTGGTGATGCTATATTTGTGAATTTTTCCATAGGCCTTCTATTGTATCCTCTGAATCTGAGAAAAATTCTAACATATTTTTGGCATGTTGGTACATAAATTTTGGAGATGACGTCAACCTTTGATGAATCCTCTTTGATTCTAGCATGTGAAATATGAAGGCCCAAAATAATTGCTTTATTAAACATCATGAATAATTTTTCATGACTCAATGAAAGATTATCTTCTTTGTATCTAACAAGGAATTTTTCTAATTTTTCCATAGCTTCCTCAAAAGTGTTCCCATAAAAAATATAATCATCCATATAAACTTCTACACAATCATGGTTCAAGTTATAAAAGATACCTATTAATACTCTTTGAAATGTAGTAGGTTCCTTACATAAACCAAAAGGAAGTACCCTGTAAGCATACATAGCCCATAGACATGTAAAAGTTGGTTTTTCTTGATCTTTAGGTGTGAATTGAATTATATTGTATCCACATAAACCATTAAGAAATGAAAAACATTTATTCCTTGATAGAGTATCTAATACTTGATTAATAAAAGGTGGTGGGAAATGATACTTTATAGCTAATTTACTTAACTATTAATAATATATACATACACTCCACTTTCCATATTTCTTAGGCATAATCACCAAGAGTTAAACCCGTTGGCTATCTGAAATTGGGTAAATGAAATTTACATTAAGAAATTTTTGTAACTCTTCTTTAATAATTTCTATTAGATTAGGATTCATCCTTCTCTGAGGTTGACTCACTAGTTTCACATTCTCTTCTTTATAAATATGATGTGTACATTTATTTGGATCAATTCGTTTCATGTCTATATATTCCCATGCAAATGAAGAGGAATGTTTTTGGAACATATTGATTAATTTCTATTTTGAAATGAGCTCTAATAAATTAGGGATAGAGGAGGGGACTTAGGAAAGTAGGTGAAAAATGGAATAGGAGAGAAACAATAGATGTTTTACAACTTATGAGAGGTGATTTAGTGATCAGTTTAGGGTTTTGAGAAGAAATTCAAAGAAAACTATGGTTTGCTTTAGATGAGACCACACAACTCAATAAACCAAGCAACAAATCTTCTTCAGCAAGGTGGATGATTGTATTTACTTGGAAGAATCATTAAATAGCTCTAGAGGTGTTTTGATGACAAATTTGAAGTGTTTTGTCCTTCCCCAATAGATGCGCAATGCCAATTTAATGTGCAGCACCTGTGTAATTTTACATTGGCAAAATGCAACAAGGGCGCAACACCAATTTAATGTGCATCACCATCTGACACGTGCACAACTCCTTTTTGTAGACCAATTTTGGAGGCCTTCCCGATGTCCAAATTGGGCATGTGATAGATTGTTGGAAAGCTTATTGAGTCTACTTTCTAGAAAATCTTGAATTTTCCAATTTTGAGTTTATTTTCCCTGTCAAATGTCCAATCTCCCAAGACTAATCAAAATGTGCAAAATGAGGCTACCTAGATGCAGAGTGCTATTGCAGTCAACATTTGGAGGTCTTCTCCAACTCCAAATTGAGCTCAGGATAGCTCATTGGAAAGCCCTCTCTGTCTAGATATAATTTAAATCATCAAGAACGTCATTTGGCCAACCAGGCTAGGAGAAATATTGATTTTCCCAAGGTCACTCTAGAGGTGCATTAACTCTCTTGAGGCAACTATATTTTTGAAATTTCTCTAAAACCATGACAGCTGTGTAAAAATTGAAAGAGGCTTTTCTTCTCAGGTAACATTGGGAAAAAAATATCTCTCACTTTTTCCAAATTCATCTTTTCTTGATCAGAAACATAGTTTGAAGAAAAATTGTCCCTTATGTGTGATGAATGGCTTGTTCCTTGGAATGACTTCTCGACAAATGGTGGAGATATGATGTTAGATGATATGAAATGGCCTCATACCTTCTAATATCCCTTATGCCTCCTCTGCTCGGATATCTTTGATCCCATAGCCAACCCTAGCTCAGTGGGAGAGGAAATTAGGGTTTGTTCTCTTTTGCTTTTGCAGGTGGATTGGTGCTCAAGATGACTTGATTTTTGTAGTGGAAATTGCTTGGCAATGCCATCAGGTGACTAGGATTAGCATGTGATCATTTATTACATATAGAAACCATAAAATTATAGAAAATTACATGAAAAATACCAATGCTCTATTTTACCTCAAATCACATTTTGAGGTTAGAACTTCATTAAGCTTACAAATTAACAATTTTTTACTTTTCTTATCATTATTTACCTCCTCATGTGTCTGCTGACCACTTTATTTATTCTGAATGACCATGATGACAAACCCTTAGACCTATTGAAACTAAACCCTAAGATTGGTTAAAAATGAAATGGAATTGATTATGAATAACTGAAAAGATGTTTGAACAAGTCAGCATGTATATGACATGAGGGAAATTGAAATGAAACCTCTAGCATCAGATGATCCATGACCTAATGGAATGTAGCTGATTGAATTAGACACCTAACATGCATGCAAAAAGAGCAATTTTAATCACTGATGGCAGTGTGAAGACATTAACACTAACAATATATTTTTTCGATTATGATAACCATACTAAGAAGAGTTTCCAGTTGTAAATGTTAATGGAGTGAAGGAAATGAAGCCTTCTCTTTCTTTCCAAACTTTCTCTAGTCTTATAGCCATTTAAAGTTATTGCATCCAGTCTCCAAGTCTAAAAAATAAATACAATCCATAAACTCTTGAACCTGTAAATGGAGCATTTCCTTCCATACCTAGAGTTGCCTCAAAAAAGTTAGTGACTGATTCCATAAGGACAAAAGTCATCTTCATGTCGAATGTGACCTGGGAGTGCCACCCATGCAACTAGGAATGCATTACCGAGGAGCCATAGAGCCAATTAACCTGCAATGTGAGCAAACACAAAAGGTTGTGTACTGACCTACTCTGATGGATGGAGACACTGATAGCAAACAATATTTTTCCTGGGAAAGGCACATTATAAGTTTCTTACCTCTATCATTGGGATTTGATGTAATGACCTACTTCTTACTTTCAATCCTATGGTGTCTGTGCCAAATATATTGGGTTCCATGACCTGATATGAATATGGCCTTTCGTCGACTACAAGCCCTACATCTGTCCTTTTCCAATTGAAAATCATGCTTCTGTCTAGGTAGTTCCTCCTCAAATACAAAGCGTGGCTGGTTCTGCTCAATACCATAGACATGCTTAATCACTGTGTTCATTTCTTTATCATTGCAATACCCTTGATAATCCAATAATCATTGTGCTAGGCTTTTATATGGTTTCCCTTTTCGTGATGCCTTGAGTATCGTTCTCCATCACCGCTTGTCATCTATGAGTAAACTGAATTCCTCCTTCCTCTGTGGTTCTTCCTGTGATCTATTGAATTTGTTTCTTCATTCCTTGGAGTCTTCCAAGGAGACTCTTATCAACTTGCATTATGGTTCACTTTAGCTTCTCGGGCAGACTTACATTCCCCGTGTCTACCTGCTATATAATTGTCTTCTCTACTTTCCATTGTTCTCCTTAGTGGAAAGTACTACTGAGTTTGTACAGAAGATTAAACTTAAGAGAGGTCAAAGATGAAACTATAGCGAAAATAGATTCGTAGAGACTCAAGATGAAACTTGTGGTAAGAGGTAATGAAACTATATACCATCATAAACATTTCACATGCCTTTTAGAGAATTGGCTTATATATTCAATTATTGAGCATCGGAATATTTTAAATTTAGAAGAAGGCTGATCAAATTGGGAAAAAAAAGGTTGGTATATCCCCACACAACGTCCAAATAAAAACACTAATAAATCAAAAGAAAAATGTCGAAAAGGTGACCAAATTTTAAAATACTACTTAAAAATCTATAGTTTTTGAAATAGTTTTAAAATAAAATAAAATATATAGTTTTGTTTATTTTATTGTTTTAATATTATTAAGTGAAAGAATAAAAAATGGGTGTAAAATAATGGTTTTTCTAGTAACCATACAAACATGGAAAATAATAATTTGAGAAAGAAAGAGCAAGCGAAAGTATGAGGGAGAGAAACTGTGAGAAAGAGAAAGAGAGAACAATAGGTGTAGAGAGGGGAGGAGAGAGAGAGGGAGAGAGTAGTTAAGAGAGAGGGGAGAGAGAAAAATAGGGGAAGGTTGACATGGGAATATGGAGAGAGAGGGAGCAATGGGAAAGGGAGTGAGTGACACAGAAAGAGGAAGGGATGGGAATAAGAGATGGAGCCTTGGTAAAGTGAGCATGGTGCAAGGGGTTTTTTGGTGGAGGGATTGAGGGAGAGGAGGGGTAGAGAAATAGAGGAATTGAGAGGAGGAAGGTGGAAAGAGGTGATGAAAACAAAGAGAAGGAGTAAAAAAGAGAGGAGTAACAAAAACACACACGTATAAGGGGGATAGAGAATGAAGGAGAGAGTCATCTAGAGGCATGAGAGAGATAGGAGGGGGAGGGATAGATAGATAGGAGAAGGAGGAACAGAGGGAGAGACTAATAAAGGGGGTATAAGGAGATTGGGGGAGAGAGAGGAATTGGGCAGTAAGGGAAACTAAGAGGAGCAGGGAGAGAGAGGGAGAAAAATTGAGGAAGTGATAGTGGGACGGGGGAGAGTGAGTGAGGGACGGGAAGAGGAAGGGAGACTAAGGAAGTGTGAGAGGAATACGGAGAGAGAGATAGAGGGAAACTAACATAGGGATAAGGGGACGGGGTAGAATGAGTGAAGGATGGGAAGAGGAAGGGAGATTAAGGGAGACTGAGTGGTAGAGAGGGAGTGGGTAGAGAGAGATACTAAGATGCAAAGAAATAGATAAAGAGGGAAATACAAGGGGATAGTTAAGAGGGGAGAGAGAGGGATGTTGGGAGAGATAGAGGAGAAAGATATAGATAGGGAGAGAATAATGAAGAATGTGTGCATGTGATATAGAGGGAGTGATGAGATAGAAAGATATAAAGAGAGGGATGGAGAGTGAGAGAATGATGGAGGTATATAGAGATAGAGAGGGAGTGGTAGATAGCAGGGAAGAATGTGTGCATGTGTGAGAGGGAAAGTGGTGAGAGAGAAATGTGTAGAGGGAAGGAGAGAGAGTAAGAGAATGACATAGATATAGAGAAATAGAGAGGTAGGGGGAGAGAAAGGTGAGGAGGGACAATGAGTGAAAGAGATGGAAAAGAAAAATAAGGGAAAGAGGAGAGGGGAAAATGGAGAGAGAGGAAGAGAATATGATGTGAGGGAGTGAGGGACAAATGGATAGAAAAAGTAAGGGGTTTTCAAAGGGGGGCTAAGGGAGGATGAAGTAATAAAGAAAGAGAGGAATTGAAAGGGATGAAGGTGGATGAGGCAATAGGTGGGGATGAGAGTGAGTTACTAGTAAAGGAGGGAGGGGTAGATCAAGATTTAGAGAGAAAGAGAGGGAGGGAGAGTAGGACATGGTAGGAGAGAGATGGAGTGGTAAAAGAGGGAAGGTGATCTGAAATTCATGGGAGGTGAGGCTTAGAGAGCCTCACCTCTCAGTTGGATCTTACAAAAATTTACTCAAAATTAATGTATCAAACTCAATCACATAAGATAAGATAAAAGTCTGTAACATTCACTTGTATTATCATGAGGCTTGATAGCCTTTTCAAGAGATTTACAAATATATTTCGAATGTGCCTCCTTTGTTTTTAGCTTCCAAACATGAAAATTCTAAATACATTATTTTAGATATTGCCTTTCTTGATATAAGTTTCTTGAGACTAGATGCTTCCTTCCTCATTAGATGTTACCATTATGAGTTTCCCAATTCCTCCTAGTTTAGATGGAAAGCTTCCGTGCATTATGCCTCCCAGTTTAAGTGTGAAGCCGTGGATGAAATGATTTTTGGATGCTTCTGGAGTTGATGTGATTTGATGCTAAATGTTGATGAAGTAGTAGGTGCATACATAGCTTGGGGTGGGAGTGCACGTCTCAAAATGAACCTGAGCTAAATGTTTCTATGTTGACTGTTGGTGAAGTAGGAGGTGCCTACAGAGTTTGGGGTGGGAGGGCATGTCTCCAAATGAACCAAGGGTGAATGTTGCTAAGTTGAAATTAATGAATGTGAAGCAGGCGCCAACCAAATCGGGGTGGGAGGGAATGTCTCCAAAGTGAACCCACTCTCAATGATGCTCCTGATATAAAAACTCATGGATTTTGGGTGGGGTATGGAACTAGGCCACACCAGAGATATACATAATTAAAAATGTGTTGTAGACATTAAGAAAAGTGGCCATGGGTGATGTAGATGTTGGGATGAGGTAGAGAAACTGAGACTAAAAAAATGTGTGAAAGGAAGAAGAAGATGTGGGGAAATAATATGGGTGAGGGTAGAGAAATTTAAACAAAAAAAAAAACTTTAAACAAAAATGTAGCCACATGAAAAGAGAGACATTAAATAAACGAGCATTTAGAAAAAAAAAAATATACCAAACCTCAAGGAGTGAGTTTCTTTGATACTAACTGATCTGCAACTGATGGGACATGAGGCTTAGGTAGCCTCACGTCTCAGTTGGATGTTACAAAACTTTGCTTGGAATTAATGAATCAAACACAATCACACAAGATATGATAGATGACTATAACATTCACTTGTATTATCATGATGCTTGATAGACTTTGAAAGAGATTTAGAAATACATATTTAGAACTTGCCTCCTTTGTTGTCAACTTCCAAACAAGAAAACACTCAATACATTATTTTAGATATTTCTTTTCTTGATATAAGTTTCTTGAGACTAGGTGATTCCTTCCTCATTAGATGTGACCATTATGAGCTACCAAGAAGGGAGAGAGACAAAGATAGATGTAGAGAGAGGTAGGGGGAAGGTGATAGGGGAAGGTGGAGGGTGAGAGGAAGTTAGGAAGAGTGAGGGGGCAATAGAAGGGTAGAGGTAAGAGAATGAGAGGATAGTGGTGAAAAATAGGAGGCCATAGAAAGAGGAGGGAGAGACAATTGGAGAGAGATGGAGAATGGGAGGAAAAAGGAGAGTTGGAGGGAGGGAGGGAGAGAGAGAGAGAATGAGAATGAGTGAGAGGGTGGAAGGTAGAGAGAGATGTGTAGAGACGAGGGGGATGAAAGAGAGAAATAATGGTGGAAGAGACATTAGGAGAGATGTGCAGAGTGAGAGGGATAGAGAGTAATGGTGGTAGAGGGAGATAGAGAGAGAGAGTTAGGTGGAAACTAAGAGTGAGAGAGTGTGATCTGTGTAGAGAGAAAGAGTGGTGGAGTTAGAAGGGGGGGGGGCATAGGGAGAGAGGGGAAGGGAGAGTGAGTGTAATGTCCCCATTTTTATTTTCATCTATAGTACAACCATGGTGTATTTCCATGACACAGGATGGGTAGGGAATAGGATGTCTAGGCCACATGAGAATGATTATGTCATCAAGGGTCTTGGAAGATTTTTGGGGATTTTTCTGTGGTCGAACAATGTTCACTTGGCATTTTCTACCATTAGAATAAGTCTACTACATTCAATTTTTGTTCCATTGCATTATGATGATTCCCATTATTGTCTAGCATAACTTAATTAATTACATTTTTGGAAGGAATATCTCATAGAACACCTTGGTGTAATAGCTTGTTGGGACCAAAATGAGAAGATCCAAAGGATGAGATATTTGAGGAGTCGCTTTCAGTTGCTAGAGAAAGTATGGTGGGTGATTTACCATTTTCTCAGATTAAAAATGACTTTAATTAGTCATGTAATTAAAAAGGGGAAGAATGATTAATTGGAGGAAAATGGCTAAAAATGACTTAAGTGAAATAAAATTGAATTAAAAATTCACTTAAGATAAACTCAAGGGGAAACTTCTAGAATAATAATAAAATAATAAAATAAAATACTTCTAAAATATTGGAGATCTATCTATTGGGCCTTTAAAAGGAGGAGGAGGAGATCATTTGAGGACATCTTGGATTTATGCATTGTCTTTATGGTTAGGTTTGGAGAACTAGGTTCTCAACTTCAGTAGCCCCAAGATGAAAACCCTTATGTGATTGAGTGAGATCAGACGAAAATTTGTCTCACCCCTTGTTGAATTTGTTCCAAACTCACACGTTGTACAAGTGAATTCCAATTTATTTGATTTGAGGAGCTACTCTAAGACATTTTTATAGTTATAAGAAATTATTATACTAATAGAATAAGGATGAATCTATCCAATCTTGCAACTGTATTATGGATTTCATGATTGCAATATTTTCAGGTTATTTTTGTGCCAATGTTTTTGTGTTATTCCTTTGAGCAAATTTTTAGGGCGATTTTGTCCTGAAAATATATATATAAAATAATCTAATATATTATCGGAATGATTGCATCATTTTTTGAGGTCAATATATCCTTTTAAGATCAATTTCTATTAAATTTTCTAGAGTACTATGGATTGACTTACACTTGATAAAGATCTAAGGTTATAGCGATATTTGATCTATTGATGTGCACAAATTTCTCTCCTACATATTAAGAATTCGATGAATTTTCTATCTTTTATTATTGGTTTGTCCATTAGAAAATTGCCTCCTAATTATTAATTGCTGAACAAAATTCCACGGCCAAATATTAAGTGGCCAAGTTCTAAATTTTAATGAGGCTAACATTTAATTATATTATAAAATGGCCAAAATTTATTAAATCCATGATTTAATTTTTCAAAGGCCAAGTTTCATCAAATTTATTGGAATTTTGGACAAAGACATAAACATCATTTTTCAGAGGAGTTGAAAATAATCTTTGAAAAGTTTCGTTTTGCTTTTTCCTAAAGATGAGAGCACAATATTGGAATTCTTGAGGCCAAGTTAAACTCCAGGAGGATTCATATCATACTAAAGGAGAAAAATTCACCTCCTTTGCAGATCGAACTTATCAGGCCAAGTAATATTTGTTGGTTATATTGGAGAAAATCAAATTGTTTATACATCATTGATTTTGAATTGCAGGGAATCTTTAGTATCTAAATGAAAATATTCATCGATACATTGATTACTTGTAGGTAAGAGCCTGTTCCCTCTATGGAAGGCTGAGCTACCTCAATTTTTACATTTTAGGGTATTAAATTATTTGAGGCCAAGTGCAACCTTCAGCGAGGGTCATTTTGAAGACCAAATTACACCAGCCACTATGAGGCCAAGATTTCCAAATTGAGGGTCAAAAATTACCTTTTGAACCAGTTGAGTTCTTAAAAGAAAGGGCTCAGTTCCATGAATAAAGTGAATCAAATACCTTTTAATCTCATAGATTGAGTTCGTGGTCCTTCTTCCTAGCCGCAAACTACTCAATCTAGGAATATTTTGATAGTAGATAGGGTTCAAATCTCTTCAAGTACCTTGTGGGACAAGATTAGCAATCAATGGGCCAAGTTTAGGTTGCTTTGTTGGCCAAGTGGAATAGTTATCAGTGCTAGAGTTAATGAAAGTCCCATAAATTCATGGATTTCCTCCCTGTTGAACATGAAATTTGATGTTTCTGTTATGATGGTACGAGTTGCTGTTTAGAGGCTCGTATTGGACTACCAACTAAGGGACTGATTTATGAGTCTATATTTTTTATTGGAGAGTCTATATTCATCCTCTAGTTCTTGATTACATTAAAGGTTGCCTCACTGTAGTAATTTCCAGGTTCAAATATAAATATATATGCCTTGCCACCTTGCATATGTGATTGGGTGTTAATGAATTTACTATTGTCATGATTTCTAGGTTATTTTCATAAATGGAAAGTGCTCAAACTCTTGTTACTTGGTGCAAATTAGGGGTGTCAGTCTTTTCTGAATGTTGTAACACAAATAAATTTTTGCTTGGAGGCATTTATTAAGTTTTGTGCCAAATTATTTGAGTTAAATTTAATAAAATAGTAACTACAATAAATAGAAAACAACTTGTTCCAAGAACCTCCACATCGAAACTTCAATCAACACACAAAAAATTTCAGATAAATTTGTGAGTTTTTCTACAAGGTATACTATAGGGAAGATGCATTATTACCCAAGGTAACATAGCTAGAGGCTCAAGTTTCCAACTTAATGACGAGTTTCTGAACCTAGTATGAGTACCAAGTCAACCATAAGTTTGTGTGTGGGCCATGTTTATATCCCACTCTAGCCGCATTAAGTAACTATCATTAACTAGTTCGAAGGAAGGGTGAAACCTCTACTACTGAGCTTGTGTATTAGTTGGTTATAATACTTGTTCATGATGCATTAAATGAAATACATAATGATTGTGTTTGTGAAGTGCTAAAGTATATTCGAGTCTATGTGTCTATTTGAGCTACCCATTGTCAAACTGATGATGTTTGTTTTCCAGTTGGATATTCCTCATCAAGGAAAAGATATAACAGGAGTTGTCATAGCATCATTTTGGGGCCACATGGTCCATCAAACATCATCCAAAAAAAAAGTGTACCGATGTTTCCCATATTCTTAGTGATGTTATATCTATTAACTAAAACTACTATTGAATTAATTCTAGGCATAACATATATTCTAGACCTGTGATTTGAATGATTTTTTTACATCTAAGATCTTGGTGTTTTTTGTGTTTATGTTGGGTGGAAATAAAACACACTCACAGTTGAATGATAATAAAATTCTTGATATAAACAATCATTTTCAAACCCAACAAAAATCAATGCTCTGTGTGGCATGGCTAATAGTTCTTCATAAAGTCCTATAAGTTGGGTGTGAGGTCTCCAAAGCAATTTGAAAATATGCAAATTGGTTTCTCATGGATGAACCATCATGGAATTGGGATGAGTGGACCAAGAGCCAACAAAATTTTTATGAGTCATTGAGACAACTTGCAACCATCGATGCCAACCCTTATTTCAAAGTAAATACTATGAGGATAATGTTTGGAGACACTACCTATTAGGAAAATATTTTACTCTGGTAACCAATCATATCGGCTTGAAATACGTCTTCAGCCAACCCAATCGTAATGCTAGACAAGTGAGGTGGTTGGTTTTCCTTAGTGAATTCGAGTTTAATATTAAACACATAAAATATAAAGAAGAGAAAATAGCAGATGCCTTAAGAAGACATGAACATGCTCTAATGGAGGTATCTGTTAGTAGTATTAGTATATATTTTGTTGAACATATTAAAAATTCAATACAGAAAGATCACAAATATTTGGAAATTTAATAGAAATTGCAGCAAATAGAAATTCGAGGTTATGCTAAAAGCTCTAAGGAATTGTTAGTCTAAATAAAGAGATTATATGTCCCCAATGTGAGTGCTCTAAAGAAAATGATACTAAATGAATATCACAAGAGGCCATATGCCAGCCATCCCAGATAACAAAATATGACAACATCATTAAGGAAATAATTTTTCTATGAAGGCATGAAGAGGGAGGTGGAAACATACTTATCAAAATGTCTAAAATGTCAACAAGTAAAGGTGGAACACAAACACCCTATTGGATTGTTTAACCCACTGTCCATTCCTGAATGGAAATGGGAAGTGATTTCATTGTATTTTATTACTATATTTCTAGAGAAAAAATGACAACATGATTCCATTATGATTTTGGTTGACACATTAAGTAAAGAAGCATATTTTATACTAGTGCGGTATACTTATGGGACAACACATATTGCCAACATTTTCATGAAGGAGATTTTTGGCTACATGGGGCACCAAAGACAATAGTTTTAGGTAGAGATGTTAAATTTACTTCCAAGTTTTGAAAGGCCTTATTTGGAGACATAAGGACACAACTAAATTTTAGAACTGCATATGATCCCCAAATTGATGGGAAAATACGCATAACTAATAAAATTTTGGATGGCATGCTAAGAATGTATGTCATGGACAAACCTGCCAAATGGGAAGACTTCCTGCACTTGGTAGAATTTTCCTACAACAATAACTACCAAACTTCAATAAAAGTGAGTCCTTTTGAAGCCTTATATTGAAGAAAATGCCACACGCCTTTAACCTAGAGTCATGCAGGGGACACGCTAACATTAGGGTTGGATGCATTGCAAGAAATGGAACAGATAGTACAAACGATTAGGTAGAACATAAAAATGATATAAGACAGGAAAAAATGTTATGCTGACAAAAAAAGAACTCATAAGGAATTCTAGGTTAGAGACCATGTGCATTTAAGGGTGAAACCAAAGAAAAGTACCTTAAGAACGGGAACATGTACTAATTTGGCACCAAGAATATATGGGCCTTTTTGAGATCTTGGACAAGGTTAGACCAGTAGCATATCAAATTATTTAACAACAACGTTGGATGGGAGTAAATAATTGGGATATATATATAAACACCATACAATTCCTAGAATACTCGGTGTTGTATTGAGTACGACCAGAATTTGACCAACAAAGTTATTATATAATTTACCCAAAATCAAAATTACAACTAGAGTTGAAAAACTCTTGTCAAGAAGTAAAAAAGTTTAACTAAGATCATTCCTAGAAATTTAATCAAAATATAAGGGATATCTTATGAACTCAGAATGGACACATGGGTTACATCCTTTTTTAACATACTACAACCCTTACGCAGCAAGACCATGATACCTTATGGATAGAGAATCGTTAACAATAATAATCTATTCTCTAAGAGTGAAACGTTGATTCAAATTTGAAACTTAATTTTCTGTAAGGGACATATGTGTACCTAGAAAGTTCTAGTGACACAAATATTCTCTTACATGAACACCAAATCAAAAAGAAAGAAAAAAATACAGTCAAAGAAATTCACGCTAATATAGAAAATAAGAATAAAGGCTTAAGTGATATATCTATTTTCTTTACAACATAACCATATACATTACTAGAAACTGAAATTTCAATATGGAATATGACAAAGAAGGAATGTATAATACCAATTATAAATAGGGCTATGCGTCTAGCTATAATTGATCCATAAAGAAAAACATCATATACTAAAAACCAAAGGGTTTAGTACCTTTCAATGACTTATATTGGTATACAGGAAGATAAATTATAGACACTCATCATCACCTAGAAGCTATTCTTTTTAACAAAAAAATAAAAATAATAAAATGATTGTAATGTTAAATCTCGATTCAAATTCTCTGGTAAAGGGAAACAATTGACCAAAGGGTTTCTAACCCTCGAAGAAACAAAAACAAAAAGATGGAGCTCATGATTCAATCTGTTCTGGATGGGGAAACCAGAGTGTGAAGAATGCCACGAAGACCAACCCATTGAGTTGCAAGAACGAGTCAAATGTTGAAGAGTTCCTAAGCTGTGGGGAGCATAAGTTCAATAAGTTTACCACATACCTATAGGAAATCATGAGAGAACATGAATATGTTAAAAATGAAATGAAAACAAAACATTTCACCGAACATAGATCAGTAGGGTAAAGGAGAGGAGTATCCTTGTGAGTTAAGGCCACCACTATTTTCCCTCCCCTTTCCAAAACAATTGAAGCCTGTTAATAGGGAAATGTTAGAGTGATACCTCCAAATTCACCAAGAATAGTCATACCCATAATAATTCAACTCTAAAATCCATTAGAAGAGAAATAGATCGAGCATATTGAAATTTAAGGATCATTCGACTAAAGACAAGTATGGAGAAATTTAAATGGGAGGTATGAGAATATACTCATGTTTCGTGTTGAGCCCCATTGTGCTAGTACGAAGCAGGGGTGCCACCCTATTGTAGAACTAATTTTAACATTAGCATTTCCAAAAGAATGATTTACACCACATCCTAACCCAAATCACAGTTTTGTTATGGTGAATAGTTGTACGAGGAAACAACAAAGGAGCGAAAGGTAGTCTTGAAACTTGGAAACGAGCCAGATAGTTGGCAAGCTCAACAGACCCAAAGTGGATTTGACCTGGAAACACAAAAATTAAAATGTATTATATATATATATGAAAAAATAGATAAATGAAATTACACGGTAAGTATATAATATAAGGACCTATCCAGAAAGGAAAAAAAAGAAAAATACTCATAATTGTCTCATCTCGAAACAAAGGAATGATTACACTACCACACACTTGGGAAGGAGAATCTAGGTGCCAACATTCCGAGGTTGCCAATGTAGTGGGATGTTGGTAAGAGACCATGATTTTTACCATGAAAATATATATGTCAATCACTAATGGAAAACCTCATTGAGGCACTCAGTGAAACTCAACATTTTTTCCAAAGGAAAAAAAAAACCAAGCAATGAGAAAATGAGCAAGGGAATAATGTGGGATGATAGGGTTAGGGTTGCGAGATGGTCTCTCCACGCTTGGATCATGTCGGAGAATCTCCATCGTACACACAAACACAATTGCATATCGCAATGTGATGACCATGTGAAGGAGGACTAAATGGCGACCTCTAAGCCTAATACATCTGTGTTGATGCCCAAGTCACAATTTTTCCTTAAATTTCATATGTATGCCTCACCCAAACAAATTTATGATGGTTAATCTCTGCCATGGATTTCATATCATAAATCAAACAATAATTAAAAAAATATGGCATGAGATTGTGTGTTAATAGGTAGGAAAATTTAGGTTAAGGATGGGGTAGGTTCGTACTATATACACCAATTACATATCCCTAGATATATGTCGAACACATGTAAGGTTTACTAAGGAGATAATGAATCCCTCACCTAAAAATAGTATACCAAAGATAGTATAGCTCAATATTATGTCCAGGAAGTGTAATTAGGTTAGTGAGTAGGAATCCAAGTACTGAAGGTAAAAAAAATAATAATATTAAATATCATTATAATATCTTTAGGACTACAGAAATTATGGGTAACCCAAATGTTATTAGATGGTCTAGGATCACCCAAGAAAATAACACAACTATTGTATAAGGTGGTTGTATTTGTATAAATAATGTATGAAAAAAAAAGAATCAAGAACAATGTGCATGCCACAGTTTCAGTACTTTCTCAGATTTATTCCTCCCAAATTTCACATGAAAACTAGTACATATGTATGAAGACTAGTGCGACCATGAAGTCCTTGTCTAGCATGAATCTTTCGGTTTAAAATTCCAAATATAAGTCAACAGAAATGAAGAAATAGGGCTTGTTTTCAAATATATGGACTTGATACTAAAACTGTGCAAATATTATGGTGAAGAACCTTTGGCACCCAGTTCAAGCTTGATCTATTATTTGAACCTCCATTTTTGTTGTGTACATTGTGTGTGACCTTTTTCAGTTGTCCAAATTCCTAAAAATTTGACAATGAGGGCATACTATCCCATTCATTTCATATATTATCCGATCTTGTTGGATTTGAGTTCAAACATTACATTCATAGCCGCTCTTTGGATGCAATTGCCAAGAGGGCATCATTTAATTTTAGTAGAAATTACTAAGTTAGTTGCGTTATTAGCCCTTGTAGGGTTTGTTGTTACATGGACACTAGATTTTTCAATTCTTGAGATATTGTTCAACAATTCTGAGTGAATGATGCATGAGAAAATTTTACTACAGGAGGAAAATTTTCTCCCCGTATATTGCTTTCCATATGCAGGTTCATTGTAAACTTTTGATTGGAAGGAACTAAGAGCAAGGGTTGCGATTGCAATGGTTTTTATAGATGTGTCATGGATATTCCATAGAAGTTAAATATCTACCATCCACCTATTAAGGATTTATAGTTAAATGAAATTTCTAGAAGGCCCATTCAAGTAGCTTAACCTATAGTGGTAATTAATAATAATATGAAATATGTTTATAGATAATAATAATCCAATTTTGAAGTGTGGTCATGTTAGATGTAAAATTAATGAAATAGCTCTTTATTAATATGACAAGGAACACATTTTTTAAGCAGTTTATTGAGCTGAGGCACTCTATAGCCTAGTATGAGGGAGACCTTGTGAAGTAACCTCACATTTAAAAATAATAAAACAATACTTACACAGACAAATTAAAAAATACTAATAACAAAGAGATTTATGTATTGCCCATTAATAAAATGATTCAATTTCAATTTTAATATTAGAAAGTAAAGGAAAAATAGTTTACTTGATTTCGTATCCTTTCAATGTTTAATATAGAGTTGACATATAACACTTTAAAAAATATCAATACCAAAACTAAATCAAGGTGTGTGTGAGATATAAATAAAATATTCCAAAGTCAACTATAAACATTATTAGTGAATTTTCCTCAAAATCAACATACATCCATCTTAACTTAACATTTACTAAAACATTAAAACACTCAAACTCTCAAAAATTTACAATAAAAAAAATACATTTACATCTTCATAACTTAGAAAATTAAGAATAATGATAAACAGATGATAATATACAATATCTCATTCTATATTTTAACTTGTGACCTTAAAAAAAAAATATGTTCTTCCCCATTAAACCACCTTAAAATATGTACATCATTTTTCAATTTTTTTAAATAAAATAAATAATATTAAAATTTACTCCTATGATCTGTATTTCCTATGATCTGTATTTCCTGTAACTCAAGTTTAGATTAACGAAATTAGATTTCAGGTTATGAAATTGATAATAGATTTTTGTATTCGGCATGTAATTTCATTGCAAATTAGAAATAGAAATGAATTGCTCAGCATGGGTAGAAAAGGATATCACATTCATTTTTCTTTAAAGTTGGATTTTACACGAGACTAATAAATAATATCAATTATATTTAATAATAAATACCATGGTTATGTTATATAATCATAGTGACTAATAAATAACATAGTTATATTATATTATTAATTATGATTTATAATTATATTTACTAATAAATACCATCGTTATGTTATACAATTACAGTGACTAATAAATAACATCGTTATGTTATATTATTAATTATTATTATTTTAAATGCTAAAATATATAAATATCGCATTATAGAGATTTAAAAAAGAATTCAATAATTTATTTTAATTATTTTTAAATATTTATGTATTATGATTTTTTTAGGTGGTTTACAAATTTCTCACTTTAATGGTCGTTATTTCTATGAAGTATTTGTACAAGCTAGATTTACTAGTAGGGGTCACTTCACCATTATGTCCATGTAATATTTGTTCAAGCTAGACTCACTTGTAGGGGTCACTTCACCATTATATCCACCAAATATTTGTACAATCTAGAATCATTAGTAGGGGTCACTTCACCATTATGTCCACAGAATATTTGTACAAACTAGAATTGTCAGTGGGGGTGACTTCCTACCCATAGACATTGACCCCAAGGGTGTTTACATTATTGATCCTTTGACCTCTTAATAACAAAGGTGCTTTAATAACAAGGACTCAGCCAATTGAACTAACCCTCAAGGCTTTATTTATGTATTATAATATTTTAGGATTTTATTATTAAATTGTTTTTTCATATCAATAAATTATTTTTTGAAAAAAATAAAATATAGTTATATATGTTAAAAATATATTATAAAGATGCCCCTAAGGAGTGGTAGGCAAGAGATGGTTGTCGTGGGTCATCTTTTGAATTGGGGGTGGTGAGTATGGTATGGGTAGGGTTCCTTGTGGGTGCAGGGGTTGAGATGTCAGGTTGCGAGGAGGTTACAAATCATGCTAAGTAGAGGCTAAGGAAGGGGGAATGGGGCCAGAGGTAGGAAGGGAGGGACAAAGGAGAGGACGAGCATGGTTCATGCGGGCTTGACGTCTAGGTTATAAGTTGGGTGAATGGCCATGCACCTCAGACCCAAGGCCACGGTTGTAGCTTGAGAAAGGAAGGGGGCATGCAGGGGTGTCTCGGGAGTCTCGGGTGGAATTCACTTATGCTTGGGGGTTATACGAGTAAATCATCGGTGACGAATCTCGTGTACTGTTGGAACCATGCTATAAAAGCACTTACGAATTTAACATTTTGGGAATTATGGTTTCTTGCTCATACACTAGGTCAGTTGGGAGGTAAATATTTGCGTCCAAGAAAAGCACAGAGGTTTGTCCCAAAATGCATTGGAGGGTGATTGGAAGGAATAGGGGAATTGAGGCAATGGGGCAAGCAATGACTACTAAGGGTCATGAGAAGAGACTGCAGAAAGTGAGGTCGAGGCTGAGCAGAGCACAGTGGGAAAATGTCAGCGTAGGAAGCTTGTGGCCAACCTGATATAGGAAGCAGTGACTTCTTATTTGGGAGGCACTAGAGGGGAAATCAAACGTCTCATAGCCGAGCGGGAGGAAAACATAAATCGACAGGCAAGTTAGGAGGTTGAGGACATGCGGGATTGGAAGATCCTGATTCTGGACCCGAGACACACTAGAGGCCCAAAGATGTAATACAAACATTCCATTTATCTGTATTTTCTCATGAAGTGCCTCCTCGGCAAGGCCATGGAGAAAATCTGGATGATTATTGTCCATGACTTCCTAAATTATAAACAAGACTTTCAAAAACTGCAATTTCAATTGCAGAAGCAAGATGGTCATTTGGATCAGATTGAAAAACATTTCCCTTGCCTATTTATGCCTACAGAGTTTCTAGGCTCTAGCGCGAAGGACTTGGCCCTAGTGGCTTCAGCTTTAGCCAAACAGGAGAATTAGAATGCTGACTCTCAGTCTTTTTCTTTTGATATGTTCTCATGAAGATAACTTTTACTTTTCAATATGTAGACATATATATGTATAGATAGCTAGAATATGGTTGTGGACATGACAATCAAGTTTATATAGCTTGGGTAGATAGACTAAGAATTTTTTGCTTTTGGACATCTTATAATGCAGTTAGGTGGTCAATAGACTTCGTTTCACGCAAGGAAAGTTGAGACCACCTAACCAGGATTTATATGTGCATAACTTGCCTACTTATTTTATGATGAAAAAGAAGGATCTACCTAGCTTAGCAAATATATATATATATATTTATATATATATATATATATATATATATATATATATATATATATATATATGTCAAGTACTATTAATACAACTCGTTGAGGATGGACCTTGTGAGTAAGGCAACCCAGGATCAAACCTCACAGGTGGTGGTTGTATCCTATGCAAGGGGGAGGAGACATGCTAAAAAAATCCAGTCAAATAAGGGTTTGTGTGGCCTAGGCCAGGTGAGATCCTCGATGATTTGATGGCTTTAAGGCCCCTAGGTCGCGGCTCCTCAAGCCACAGGTCAAGCCTAAAGGATGACAAGTGACTTGCTATATATATATATATACTGATGGAATTTGCAATATTCTTTTCTTATAAAGTAATAAGAAACCAAATAAAAACACAAATATCAAAAGTCAACCATAACATTTATAAAGTAGACTACATCTATTAAAAAAATTGATATTATATATTTGTACATAAACATATAATATTAATTTAATTCTAACCAAACACACTTCATACTGAAAACTAAATTATTGTGCACTGTTGATGAGCAACATCTCAATGGAGGTTAAAAAGGGGGGGTTGGGTGAGAAAATAGTATAAAGAGAAATTTCTCTAAAAAATGTAGAAAAATTGCATAAACAGCTACACAGGTCAATTCAATAAATATACATATTTTCCTTATACCCCTTTATATTAGATGGTTTCAACCTAGTTTCTCAAATCAGTAGCCATGAGATTTTTCTTCTTATTATCTTTATTTTTTGTGGGGGTTTCATGCTTTTGATATAACTTCCAACACTTCTCCTTTTTATGACCACAAATACTATAGTGGTTGCAATGGTTGTTGGTATTTTTACACTAGTGTGTTGTGGTTGCCATATTTTTATCTTTACACCTTTCCACTTTTTCTTTCCTTTTTTGGAAGCTTCCTAGTGGTCCTTCTAGTTCATCTCGCTTGATTTCCCTTTCTTCTTCTATATGTTATCCAGGTACTATGCTTGTAAATAAGATTGAAGCATCGATCTCGGCTTTAAAAATATTGCTTGTTATCATAGATGGTTATGTAAACCACCGAAAGACTTGAGGAGTTCTTTTGGGTTCTTTGGGGATATACCTGACATTATGTCGATATTTTTTAACTCTACAATGTACTCATGTACAATTTTCCCCTCCTTCTCACTAAAGTAATGCCATTAGATCCACTGGTCTCGTACATAATTGATAGGGTAAAATTGTGACTTTATGAAGGTTTTCAAATCTTGAGACATTGCCATTGGAGGATCTCCCTCCAACTTCATGGCCTTCGTGTCGATTTGATATTAGGTCAGAGCATGGTGCTTTAATTTCTGTCGAGAAAATAAAATATTTTTTTATTTCTCTATATGATGAACACTAAAATAAAATTCTAATTGCTACAACCAAATATTTAGCTTCAAAGCATCAATATCATCTTGATACAACCTAATGTCAACTTTTGCATCCATTTTAAATAAGTATTTTTAATAGTTCATCAAACTCAACATGAGTTAATCTTTTTTGGGTCCTCTCTTCATCTCCACTATTTTTTCGCAATCTCACTATATCCGATTATTGAACCTCTGCACTGGGAGGCTCATATTATTGTTTATAGTTGCAACTTGTGCTTCAGGCTATGAAAACCTCTCCTTTATAGGTTCGTGAGAATTATTCACAAATTCATCAGCCATGACCAAGGTTTGGTGACTTTTAGCTTAACTTATTTAGATCCCATGGAACATTGACAATATAACCAAGTGGACATGCCCTAATACCAATATGATCTATAAATTCTCATGGATATTTCATCGTAATTTTCTTCAAAATGGATATGATAAAACTATGCTTAATGTTTGAATTGTGCATTACGAGGCTTTATTTCTCATTAGATTTTTGGATATGTAAATTGCAATTTGTTACATATGCATGAAAATTATAATTATTTAGAATATAGAGAAAAAAAAATCACAAGCCATAATTAAGACAACATATATTATGGGAAACCCTTTGAAAACCCAATTCAATGGGGAGGCTAATTTTCTTTCTTTCTCTGAATGAAAAATGGATGCATGTATGAAGAAGTGAGTCTTCTGGCCCATGCGATGCTATAATGCACAAATCCTATTTTTTCTCTCTTCCTATATCTCTTATTTCATTTTCTCATGTATGGAACATAATGCACTTGAATGAATGGAACCCATTTTCCTCCTAGTGGCTTGATTATAACATAGTTTGATACCCTACTAGCGGTTAGGTTTGATACCCTCAACTCTTAATTAGAGTTACAATATGGACTCCTATAAAGTATTATTCATCATGATTACATGGCCACCTATTTGTCCATTAGTAATTGGGGTTGACATCACATCCTCTTGAATTATGGTGGTTAAAATAGGAAGATCAACTTTTGAGTGACATAAATTTTGCATATAGACTTTGATTGGGGTGATTCTTCCATCATTGGAAAGGTATATATCTGTATAATAACACAAATGTGTGGTTATTAAGAGATAAAATTTCATCTGCCAAAACATGTTATTTTATGCCTCAAAATTCTCCTAGAGGTTTTCAAACTCTAATTCACCAAACTAGGTTCCATTGGCAAAAATGGTCATAGATGGATTTTAGAAATATCTTCACCTATTTTTGTATGATTTCAAACGTAAATTTATTTCCTTATTGCATTAAAACTACACCAATTACATGGCCTAAGGCATCATGTTCCACACAAAATTTTATGATGCATGCGTTGTACTTGATGGCATTATGATGCATGTGTTGTACTTGATGCCAACCCACTTGTAGTAGAACAACTCACTTGTACATGGTAACTAGATGAATCTATAGAAGAGATATTAGATGTGACAGAATGCATGGCAGTAGTATTTATAGATGTGATGAAATGTAGAGCAGTTTCAAGGAATCAATTCAGAAGGAAACTCACTCAGATGAAAAATCACAGTACAACATGACAACAACAAAGAATAACAGTTCAGACTACAAAGAATGAAGAAAGAGAGGTATACACAGGTTCACCTTGACCGAGCTGTGTATACGCAGGTTCACCTTGACCAAGCTATGTATACACATAGGTTAACAGAACAAAAGAATCATATAGCGTACACACACACTTTAACAAAAAGAAAAGTGCGTATACCTTGGAAAACTAAGTTTTTGGTTCGAAGTATTTGGTTCATGGTATTTTGATCCATGGTATTGGTCCAAGGTATCTGGTTCGAGGTATTGACCCTAGGTATTTGGTCCAAGGTATTGGTCCTAAGTGGTTTTGGTCCATGGTATTGAGGAAGGCCTAAAACTATAAAAGGAGGAGAAGATCATTAGGCCACGGTGTGACAAATACATTGAATATCTGATGAAGTGTGAGATCTAGTATGCAGGTTATGGGTTTATGATGCTCTGCTTGATCTGAACCAAGGAGGAACCTTAGCGGTTGATGGAGGATAAGATCTAATGATGGATCGGGATCTTACGACTTGAAATGAACTATATTTATATGGTTTGATCATGTATAATCTAGATCTAAATACTGACGCATATATTATTCTGTAAATGATATGATTTGTGTATAATTAAAGTTTGTAATAGCTACAGAACTCTATATAACCTAGTTGGCTTTGAGAAAAGTGCGTATACATGTAGGTTCGACACGTTAAAGTGGAATATACCTTGTGAACTATGATGTTTGAAGTTACAATTGGTTCTGGTTGTTGATGCAGAGTTCTGGGTTTTTCTTTATGTTCTGATGACTACATTCTGGTAATAGTGTTCAAATTGAATGATTGTGATTTGCTTCAGTGATGATGGATGTGATGTAATAAGGGATCAGGATCATAATGACTTATCATTATGTGATATGATGGGCTAGATCTGGTTAACACATGTATTATCCTTTATATGTGATGATTTGGGTATGTCTAATGTCGGAAGTGCAGCGAAGTTTTAAGTAAGTATTTGCAGATCTATACATTGGTTCACTTTGATGAAGTTTCGTATACATCCTGGTTCAGTTGTTCCAAGTTGCGTATACACTCTGATGCATGCTTTTGAGGTCACAGTTCGTTCTAAAGATGATGCAGTATTCTGGGTTCAGATTCATGTACTGGTTACAGTGATTTATCTATTCCAATAGATTTGTTGAAGTTGATTAGGTATGAATGAATGGTTGATTTAGAGTTTCAGAGGTTGTCAGTGATTGATTGAGTTTGGTTGATTCAGAAAATAATGATTGAGTTTCAATGATTGGTTAATGCAGATATATTTGATAGTTGTATTACAGTGGTGATTGATTTTGAGATTCAATGTTGTTGATGGGTCCAGTATGAAAATTGGATGAAATGAGGCCTTCATGTGTATTGTTGTGTACCAGGAGCATCCAATCTGAAAATTTATTAAACGTGGTCCCTGGAGGAAGAGAGAATGTTGTAGCCTTCTGTAGGTCAGTGCCTACGTACTAGTAAACATATCATCTAGTACAAGAGCTAGGGGGTTGTAGCTCCCTTCCAGTTGAACCTGGAGAATGAGAGAAGGTTGTAGCCTTCTACAAGTAGAAGCCTGCATACTGGTATGAGTCTGCACCAGTACATGATGTAAAAAAAAAATCTTATTATTAAAAGAAGACAGAGACGACTATAGCAGGTGGTTTTCACCCACATTGGGTTTCCACCTTAAATCTTGGTGTTCATTTGTGTTGCTTATGTGCGATGGTTCAATCTATTATTAACTGCATATGGTTATTGTTTAATGTTTAATAAAGTACTGATGCACAGATTAAAGATCCACATATGATGAATTAACTGAATCATTAGTTTGTTGGATATACGCTTGTTTCCTTAAGCATAGTTGTGTCTACACGCGGGTTACCCACATGGAAGTAGCGTATACAAATTTGAGTAAGAAAAGAAAAAGATTTTTGAATTGACTAACACTGATTCACCACCCCCCCTCATTATTTTTTCAAACACTATAAAGTATTATTCATCATGATTACATGGCCACCTCTTTTTCCATGAGTAATTGGGGTTGACATCACATCCTCTTGAATTATGGTGGTCAAAATAGGAAGATCAACTTTTGAGTGACATAACTTTTGCATATAGACTTTGATTGGGGTGATTCTTCCATCAATGGAAAGGTATATATTTGTATAATAACAAAAATGTGTGGTTCTTAAGAGATAAAATTTTATCTGCCAAAATATGTTATTTTATGCCTCAAAATTCTCCTAGAGGTTTTCAAACTCTAATTTACCAAACTAGTTTCTGTTGGTAAAAATGGTCATAGATGGGTTTTAGAAATATATTCACCTATTGTTGTATGATTTCAAACATAAATTTATTTCCTTCCTGCATTAAAACTACACCAATTACATGGCCTAAGGCATCATGCTCCACACAAAATTTTATTGTGATGTCAAGCATGGAATAGATAGGAACCGTGCTTTGAGATATCCACTTATTCAACATATGTCATAGTGTGCACGTTCACAGTATGTTAAACGATAACCATAATAACAATAGATATTAAATAAAACCTCCTAAAATCCTTTAGTTGAAATCTCTCTCAATATATCTTTCTAACGAATATAACCCTTAGTTTCATCAAATAGTGTTCTTTACACCGCTCAACAACTATAAATCCCCCACCCAACATCTCCCCCCATTCACTCCCCACAAAATAACTACAATATATTGACCCTAGTTTCCACAATTTAGAAAACTCATTTTAAGAATGAATGTGGTAAGATATTGGTCTATAAGTTGAAGTCCCTCAGTGTTTGACACATAACCTCGTTAAGTTTTCCAAACACTTAGGAAAGAAAAATGCTCTATGTAATTCATCTAATAATTCATTAATGATGGGAATGGTAAACTTATATTCAATGTTCATTTCAATGAGTTTCCTATAATCTAGGAACATAAACTGTTAACCATAAGTTTTTGCAACAATCAACACTGATTAGGAGAAATCATTTTGGCTAGGTTGAACAATTTCAGCCTCTAACATTTCTTTAATTGTTAATCTCACTCTTCTATTGATATGGACACTTGTGAATCCTCATTCTAGATGCTACATTTCTAGGTTGCAAATGGATATGAATCTTCCTAAATAACTTAGAGTGATTGTTGATAATGTTTTGGGGATCCGTTGGAGTAGAGTATATGGGGATTCCAATATATGTTTAGCACAATTGTGAAAGTACACCATGGCATCCATTTCTTAGTATTTTTTTCATGTTGTCAAATATTATCATGTTAGAGTGACTTCCTTGTATACCTCTAATTTGGGCAAATGATTATAGTCTCTCCTTGGAGGAATGGAAGCTTATAGAAATATATCACAATCTAGGATGATTTATGAGATCGAGAATCTATCCAATTTGGATGTAATTTTTTGGGAACCTCCCCTATGTTAAAGTGACATTAATAGTGTTGAGATTGACTAGTTAATTAGAAAGCATAAGATATTCAAACAAGCTAGCTTCTGCTTTGAATTTTCAAGTTCCCCCATTTTTCTATGAGAAGGATTTGAAAAGGTTGAAGTATCTTAAAAGTATCTGAGGAATATCTTCTATAAGGATGTTGAGCTCACTTATGGTTTTGAAAAGTTGTGGTTTATCTTTATGTAATGTGGGCCCATATACATTTGACAGGAAGTAGGTTTCTACAAATCCTATAAATTGAAACTTGACTGTTAGAGTGTTGTAGGTAGAAAACATGTCAAACTATAACTTGTTGTGAACTCAAGAAGTTGGAAATACACCATTCTTGTCCTTTTGCATCAATAGTCATGGATTGGTAGTCTCTTTCCTACTTTGAGGATATCGTTGTTATCGATTCCCTAAAGCATTTGGTTTCTTGAATAATCATAAAATTTCGCCGATCAAAGAGCCACTTAATTTTAAGGGGTGTTTTCTTGTGCTTGCATTTAAAGTCCCGTATGTTTTGGGAGATTACCTTCATTGGAGATTTTGGTTGTTGGAGAGGAAGAATATTTACATGAACCTAATCTTGCCATAGTTGACTAGAATTTCTTTTATCTCTTCTAGAATTGGCTTATATCTTTTCCTTCCCTTTTTCTTCTCCACTTTGTATGGTTTAGGGGTGTCTTTAAGGGGATTATCTACTCCAAGGTGAGAATCTAAGTTATTCATAGTTGAGGCTTCCTTCTAAGCTTTAAAAGGATTCAAGAATTCAAGATCCATATATGTTATTTCCCGCTCTTCTTGATCCATTTGATAATATAACATAAAATTTTATATGAGGATTATTTCATAAAAATATTTAGGTATAAATGGGATCCTAGCTAATTCTTAAAGGTGAGCTTAGGAGGAATCCGGATCATGTATATCTAATTTAGGGGGAATGTTGGGGGTTAACTAATGAAGGGGAGAGTTGGGGGTTTTTGCATCCAAATGAGAGGTAGATTCAAAGTTGTTTCTACGTCTAGGGATTTTGCAAGCGTGTGAAGGTGGATGGGAACACTAAGATCAACATTGAGAAGGGGGTTAGCCAACATTGTTTGAAAATTGTATTGTTGGGCTAAGTTTGCAATGGGTTATGGGTTAGGAGCATGCAATTTCAATAGATATGTCCATATTCATGACATTGACAACATTATAAGGGGATATGCTCAAAATTTATAGTTTTATTCCATAAATCATCTTGGAAACATATGCCAATTGATTCTAGAAAGGGTTCAACTACGTCCTTATAAACACACACTCATGCATATGGGATATATGTGAGTTCCTTTGTGGCCATAGAGATTTTGAAGAAGTCAACCAAATTATTCTTTATCCCTTCTAGGATTTCTTCCTCCTAAAATTTGTGTGACAATGAGTACATCTAAACTTGGGCAAATGCACATTCCTCTCCATATGGCAGAAAACTTTCAGTCCAAAATCATAAGTATATTCTATTAAAAAAATTGAAAAAAATAGGGATTTATTTCAAGTATATGTACTCAATCTTCAAAATCTGAAAATATGATCGTCAAAAAACATTTGGCATCGAGTTCATGCTTGATCTATACATTGGGAATCATCTATCTATGTAGAACTCATTGACATGGTTGCATTAATAGCCCCTAAAGTGTGTTCTATTGCATGGGTGTTCGATGTGATAACCCTTGAGATATCATTCTACATCTATAAGTGACTATAGCCCAAGACAATTTTACTATAAAAGAGGTTCATGTGCACTACAAATACCTAATTTCTTTTGATAGAAATGAATTTTCTACATGGTCGTTTCGAGGGTGAATCTCTACAATTAAGATTTTTGTTACATGTTTTTATATATGTTTAAAATGTTTAACTTATATAATAATTATGAATTAGTTAATTCTTATGATTTTCTTAATTTTAAAAACTTGAGATACATAATGAATTAATCCTTTTGATGTTTATTATGGATTGATGTCTATAAACATTTGCCAACCATTTAACTTATATGGTTGCACTAGTTATATTGATAAATCTATTTTGGAATAGGACTGATAGAATTTAGAAATTAATATTTCAAAATATTTTGTGTATAGTCACAAATCAAAAACTTATAATTATAATATTGATAAGTTAGATTATTGTAACAAAATATATTTACAAATTAAAAATATAGAATTGAATATACATAATTAAGAATCTCATATATTTTATTCAACAACTTTCTTTATAATTTCTAAATATTTTTATATATAAATATTTCTACATTTTATTATTAAATTGTTTTTATATAATATATAATTATATTAAGTATTTTTAATTAAGTGATTATTAAAAAAAGTTGTCAATTTTTATGTGTATCCAGGTGGCGTTTGTAATAATTTTCTCCAATAATTAAAAAAATGAAATATCAAATGCCAGACAAGATTTGTAAAGGTAAACCTTGCATATTGAAAAATGTGACATATCGTATCGATTGAATTCTAGCTCCAAAGTCTTCATATTAAAAATTAAATGTTTGTTGTACTTTTAATGAACTACCTGTAAGCAAAGGTCATAAAATTGTGGTTTAAACGGAAATTCTTAAAAGAAACATTAAAAAAAACACAATTATTCATACCACAATTATTAAAAAAACACAATTATTGTGGAACCCATGAGCACCGGATTCCAACTTGACTTTTTAGAAGATATCTTCTCATAACCCAACATCATGATAAATTATTTTTCTCAATATTGCACGTTTTTAATGCATGACGATGACCATGATCGCTGGCTCTCCACTGAACGACGTCAGCCATGAGCACTAAATTAAAGTGTGAATCCAAAATGGTACCAAAAGTAAAGTGCCCAATAATTATCGCCGAAATCAATGACTCCAAAATGATAGCATGTCTAATAAAGTGAATATTTGATATTGACGGTGGCTACTTGTCCGAACAAACCATTTGTCAATGCGAAATTCGCGGAAAGTAGATAGTCCTTTCTTATAGAAAAAGGGAGGGAGGTGTAGAAGAGAGATATAGGGGAAATAAGGAGAGAGGTAGTGCTAGAGAAATAGAAAAAGTCAAGTAGAGCAGTGGAGGGAGATAGTGAGGGAGGTGGAGGGAGGGAGGGACGGTAGGATAGTGTTAGTAAGAGTTAGGAATGTTACTCTTAAAATCACACGGATGATATTAAAATAAACACACTCTCGTAAGAATGCATGCATTATTTTCTCAATAATATGTTTACATTATTTCTAGTGGTTTTCTAAACAATTTTCATGTTTCCCACTCACTCAAAATCTAAATAGTAATGAAAAATGTATGAAGAATAATAATGGAAACAAAAACTTAATCATAAAGTAGATTTATGTCATCTTCTGTATTTGGAAAGCATTATTTTATGTAATTGGATGTTGAAAATAGCAACAAGAAATGCTAAATATAGAAGTGTTACATTTAGCACTGTTACAAATAGCATTTCGGGATACCTTCCTATTTTAGTTAGTCCTTGAACTAAAATAGAGAATTAAAAATTAGAATTTGATCATAGCAATTGTTTGTAAAATAATTAATTAATTCATCTTGAGTTAATTACTTGTAGAAAATCAAACATGAAGTCTATGTGGGGACATGCAACAGTTTCTCCATTGCTTGAGGAATTTATCCATTAGTTAAAGAGATAAGGATGAGTTGTAATTAGTTAATGCATGCATGCATGTAATTGCTGCACTTCAGATAACTGAATATTTTCTCATAAACAACTCATGCATGTCAGTTCAAACAGAGACCCAGTTGAGATCAGATGGAGGGACAATGTACTATCAATTGCAGGAATATTCCATTGTGAATATCTCTTGCATGCAGAAGGAATTCATTCCTTGGAGATTGCACAATTACTTCTTCAGTTTAGTGAGTGTGTGATGAGGCCAATCACACATGTGGCATCATTGGGCCCCAAGAAAAACTGCGCAAGGAAATAGGAGGCTTGGAGGGCCGAGGGAAGGCATATCTGTATCTATTCAGTCTATGAGCTATATTGTTTGATTGCAGATAGAGCAGGATAGATTGCGAGCTGATTCTTTTTCTAACTTGAACATATTTCCACTTGTATGATAATACAGAGATTGGGGTTTTAGGGTGAGGCTTTCCTCTGGTGATTCTTCTGTGTTCATGTGTGATTGATTTCTCATTCTCAGTTATATGTGTTCTATTTGATCTTGCTCATATTCGATTAAGCTTCCACAAATTTTGTTGTAGAAGTAGTTCTTGTATTTTGCTTTAGTATATTGCATAATCTGTTGATCTACAGTGGGAATTTATACATGGTATTGGAGCAAAGGTGATCAAAGCGAAGAATAGTATACAAGAAGGGAGGAGTTCGAAGTTTGAGGTTCCTAAATATAGAAATCGAGTTCTTATCACATCTTAATTTCACCAATGGCGTTCAACGATTTAAGACTCAAGTATGCCCTTCATGGCTGCTCGAATTATATACCCTAGAAGGATAACATCGAAGTAGTATTAGAGGATAACGGTCTAAAGGACTTCATTGATTAAGAAGTCCCCAAGTCGACAACATTTGATGCTACAGAATTGGCGGAATGGAAGAAATGTGTGGCTAGAGCACGAAGAATCCTCTAGGAGGGAGTTCGAGACCACATTGTCTTGAGCCTCCATGCGAAGGAGACACCATTTTCGATGTGGAAAACATTGAAAGATCTATATCAGAACAACAACGATCATAAGAAGCTGGCACTAAAAGACAAGCTTTGGAAAATCAAGTGTGAAATGGGCGACACGATCTCTACATATCTGAACAAGCTCACCACCTGCAGGGATGAGCTTGAAAGTGTAGGGATCACGAATGTTGATGATGACATGGTGAGTCTTGCATTCCATGGTCTTCCTAAGAGCTGGTATAGCTACCAAGACTCGGTTAATGGAAGAGAAAAAATTCTAGATTGGGAGTGACTTTTGTGAGATCTGATGCAAGAGGAGATAAGAAGAAGCACCAGAGATGGATCCTCATCAAAGCAAGATGATGAGGAAAATCTAGCCTTAGTGAGTAAGGTGAGGAAATGGAGAGGGAAGGAGTCCCGTCCCAAATCCGGTTCTTCCCACGCTCAGAGGAAGTTTGACAAACTGAAAGTGCGATGATTTCATTGTCATGAAGTGGACCATTATGCTATGAATTGTCCACAGAAGAAATCCAAGAAGGGATCCTCGAAGGGATCTGATGGTAACGCACTGGCCTCATAGTTTGAGTTGGATTTCTCTCTTATCACATGCATGGTTTCATCCATGGTGGGATGTGTGTCGTACCTACACAGTGGAGCTTCATTCCACATGTCAGGTGACAAGAATATTTTCAGTACCTTGGAGGAGGAGGATCTCCAGATGCGGATCGAGATGGGCGATGATGGAAAGTACCATGTTTCAAGTGAAGGTACGATTGTGTTTTAGAGGGAGCATGGAGCTCCCCTCACCCTGACTGATGTAAAGTATGTACCAGGTATGAATAAGAATGTTGTGCCTGTCACCATGCTAGAAGATAAAGGCTATGACATAGTCTTTAGTAAACGAAAGGCATTCCTGAGGCATGTCAGTAATGAACAGACCAAGCGAATCGAGATTCGAGTAAAGAATCTCTACAATCTAGAGGTAGATGATTGCGCTACATTGAGTTACGAAGCTGAGATGGTGCAGAGCCAAGATGTTGGCGAGCTATGGTATACAAGACTAGGCAACTTGCACCATGAAGCCTTGAAGATCATGCAGCAGATTTCTACTAGACTTCCCAAGGTAAAATTGGAGCAGACGAATACATGCAAAGGTTGTACCTTGGGTAAGTATGTGAAATCTTCCTTTCTGGATCGAGACAGTAGAGCTGGAGCAATCTTGGAGTGAGTTCACTCAGATGTTTATCGACCATTCTCTACAGCCTCCACCGCTAAACAAAGGTACTATGTTATTTTTATTGATGATTTTTCTCGTAGATGCTAGATCTACTTTATGCAAAAAAAGGATCGGACCTTCTTGAGGTTTTGTGAGTTTAAAGACTTGGCAGAGAAATAATCTAGAAAGAAAATAAAATCCTTGCATAGCGACAATGGTGGAGAGTATGTCTCCCAACAGTTTAAAGACTTTTGCATTATAGAAGGAATTAAATGGGAATTGACATCACCCTATAACCCACAGCAGAATGGGGTGGCCAAAAGGAAGAACGGATTGATTGTGGGAGTAGCTTGAGCGATGTTGCATGACCAAAGCATACCACTACATTTGTGGGCTGAGGCATGCAATACAACAATATACTTTCAGAATACAAGCCCGCACTATATATTGGGAATGAAGACACCTATGGAGGCCTTTTCCAGGAAGCGACCAGATGTGAGTCACTTCTGAATATTTGGATCATCAGTTTACTGTCATGTGACAAAAGATGCCTAGAAGAAAGAAGATCCAACAAATGAGTTGGGAATACTTGTGGGGTACACAGATACACCCCACAACTATCGGGTGTACCTTCCTACTAGTCAGAGGACAATGGTACACAAGTATCTAAAGTTTGATGAGTAGAAAGCCATGCGAGTATCACTTGAGAGGGAGCTCAAGTTGCATGCAGAGGAGGAACTTTCAATTCCTAAGGAGGAGGAGCCTCAAATTGATGTGGAGAAGCCACATGCAGAGGATCCAGAGTGAAGACATCCACTGATGCTGAGACTTCTAGAGATGGGTGGAAATGCTCAAGGGAAGCTGATAGGTTGATGCTGGATGTGCGAGAGAATGTGGGGAAACCATCTTCTCAGCGCACACAGAGGAGGTCACCTGAGTGGTACATTGGTTACATGGCCCTGGTTGCGGAGTGTGTAGAGTCTGAACCTTCTTCATTCAAGGAGGTAATGCAACAACCAGTCTGGGTTGATGCAATGGTAGAGGAGTAAGACTCTATCATTCAGAACATTGTGTGGGATATTGTCCCAAGACCTCAGCACAAGTCAGTGGTGAGTTCCAAATGGCTTTACAAGGTAAAGCAAGCAGCTGATGGTAGTGTTGAGAAGTATAAGGCAAGGTTTGTTGCCCGTGGTTTCTCATGGGTCGAGGGAATTAACTATGATGAGACCTTTGTTCCAATAGCAAGGTACTCATCTATCAGATCGATGTTGGCACTATCAGCTCAGATGGATTGGAAGATCCATTAGATGGACGTGAAGACAACATTCCTCAATGGGAATTTTCAGGAGGAGGTGTAGATTGAGCAGCCAGAGGGTTTCAAAACCTTCGATCATGAGTCGCATGTGTGCCGATTCAAGAGGGATTTGTATGGGATGAAGCAAGCACCTTGTGCTTGGTACACCAGGATAGTCAACTATTTCATTCAGTTGGTAGATACAAAACTTTACCACATCATGGTAGAAGGTAAGCCATTGATCATTGTTCTTTATCTTAATGATCTGATTTTGATAGGTGATGATCAGCTAATCCAGTCTCGCAAGGAGGACCTTGGAAGAGAGTTTGAAATGAAATACATGGGTCTTATGCACTACTTTCTAATCATGGAGGTGTGGCAAAAAGATGGTGAAGTATTTGTGTCTCAAGGCAAGTATGCCAATGAGATACTCAGGCACTTTCACATGGAGAAGTGTAAGCCCATGCAGACTCCTCTAGCTAAGAACTGGAGGAAGGAGGATGCTACTTCAGGTGAGGTAGTAGATGTTACTGTTTATCGGTAGCTAGTGGGTTCACTTATGTATCTGGTGAACACACGACCGACTTATGCTTTGCGGTGAACCAGCTAAGTCAAGCTATGGTTCAGCCTACCAAGTTGTTTTGGAAGGCAATGAAGCATGTGCTGAGATACCTCAGAGCCACATCTCAGTTTGGATTGTGGTATAGATGGATAGAGGGAGTGAAGCTTTAGGGCTTCATAGATGCGGATTAGGCAGGGAGTCCATCAAATCGGAAGAGCACTTCTGGAGGAATCTTAAACCTCGGTTCAGATGTAGTTTCCTGGTACAGTAGGAAACAGAGGTTAGTTGCACTTAACTTAGCAGAGGCTAAATACATGGTTGCTAACCAAGCTGCATGTGAGGGAATTTGGATGCGGAGGATTCTAGTGGGATTATTTGGTTAGAGAATGGATCCAACTGTGATCTACTGCCATAATCGGAGTTGTAGAAAACTCTCTGAGTATCCAGTTTTTCATGATAGGTCCAAGCACATTGATTTCCAGTATCACCATCTTCGAGATTGTTTGGTCAAGAGGATCATGTTGTTGCTGCATGTTTTGACCGAGGAACAAGATGCAGATATTTTGACGAAGGCATTGTCAAAATGCAAGTTCGAGTTCCATAGAGATAGGATTTGGGTTACTGATAATCCCTTTCTTGTTGAGAGGGAGTGTTGAAAATAGCAACAAGAAATGCTAAATATAGAAGTGCTAATTTAATACTGCTATAAATAGCATTTCAGGATACCTTCCTATTTTAGTTAGTCCCTGAACTAAAATAGAGAAGTAAAAATTCAAATTTGATCTTAGTAGCTATTTGTAAAATAATTAATTAATTCATCTTGAGATAATTAGTTGTAGAAAATCAAACATGAAGTCTATGTGGGGATGTGCAACAGTTTCTCCATTGATTGAGGAATTTATCCTTCAGTTAAAGAGATAAGGATGAGTTGTAATATTTAGTTGTAATTAGTTGGCTCAGTTAACTGAGTCAAGTCCAGTTAGATTAGTTAAAATAGTTTGTTGAACTAATTGTGAGTTCAGTTAGTTGATGCATGCATGCATGTAACTGTTGCACTTTAGATAACTGAATATTCTCTCATAAATAACTCATGCATGTCAGTTCAGACAGAGACCTAGTTGAGATCAGATGGAGGGACAGTGTACAATTACCTACAAGAATATTACATTGTGAATATCTCTTGCATGCAAAAGGAATGCATTCCTTAGATATTGCACAGTTACTTCTTCAGTTTACTGAGTGTGTGATGAGGTCAATCACATAGGTGGCATCATTGGACCCCAAGAAAAACTGCGCTAGGAAATAGGAGGCTTGGAGGGATGAGGGAAGGCTTATCTAGTGTCTATTCAATCTGTGAGCTATATTGTTTGATTGTAGAGGGAGTAGGATAGCTTGTGACATGATTCTTTTTGTAACTTTAACATATTTCCACTTGTATGATAATACAGAGATTGCGGTTTTAGGCTGAGGCTTTCCCCGGGTTATTTTTCTGTGTTCATGTGTGATTGGTTTCTCATTCTTAGTTATATGTGTTCTAATTGATCTTGCTCTTATTCGATTAAGCTTCTGCAAATTTTGTTGTAGAAGTAGATCTTGTATTTTGCTTTCGTATATTGCATAATCTGTTGATCTACAGTGGGAATTTCTACATTGGAAGACATATTTTCTTATTGGAGGGAAACATTTATCTTTTTGTATTATTGGAAATCAAATTTTACCATTTTTTATAATTGGAAAGAAATTTTGTCCAACCATGTAATTCGAAGAAAGTTATTATCTCCTTGTATAAATGGAAGGAATATTTATGTTTTTCCAAATCCCCTTAATAAACAAAAGATAAGATTATTGAAGAAAGATAGTGGATAACCAAAGAAACCCATGGGAAAGGCCATTGAAGGGAAAAGGAAACCATAGGTAAAGGAAAATGGATGCTTTTAGCAAAGTATAATTATAATTCTATCCTAATGTATGAACCTCCAATGACTATTTGATGAAGTCATGTTTTTATGCATGACTGTATGATGATGGATATGCTTGATTTTGATTATATTGTTATGAAATTAGATATGTGACTAATGCACAACATCATGATGAAGGAGTTCCTCTCATGCAACCTTTTATTTTAGTGAAATTCTATAAACTACACATGACTCTGTCCAATCGCCTTCCAAAAATTGAATTCCATAATGGATAGGTTGGAAGTGCTATAATATATGTCCATCATCCCCACCTAGATTGAATAGTGTGTTCCAAAGAACTCATAAACTCATTTAGGTGGATAAAAATGGTCTTGCATCATTTGAAGGTCAGCTCGGTTAATCAATTATTTGTTATCAATGACGTAAAACTAAAGGTTTTAGCCTTGTACATAAATTACTTGCAAACAAATTCTTAAAATATAAAACTATACAATGGTGAGAACATAAAAAAAATCCATTGAAATTTTTCCCTAGATCCCAAAACTGAGAATACCAGATTAATTTTTCATTATATTCATTTCAATATTACAATACATATATAATTTTTTATTATATTCCTTTCAATGTTACAATACATATATGTACATGTCGAAGCATTCATAAACTCCAATCCATTACATAATCATAGTTCCCTTGACCGAATCTACAAATACCATGGGAAAGAACCATCATGCCCAAAAACCATGGTTGAAAACCATGATGCATAGAAATAATATAATGCACACCCAACAAAAACTATGAAACAATATCTTCATCCAAATTTTAATGTGAATAATAATATTTTTATCTTTGTTAAAATCAAGGAGCTTTATTGTTGTTAGAATAATTATAGGAGTTAAACTAATTAAAACATCATAAACAAGTAGTCATATTGTTAGAAGACTTCAATATTATTTAAATTTATTTTTGAAGAAAAATCGTTCTCGACACTATAATGCAGTTTATTGTGTCTTCTCGCAATCTGTTTTTAGCAAGATAAAAAATGAACATTGTTTGCTTAAAAAATATCTAATGACATTAAATGCAATCTCAAAACCTTTTGAAAATATCCTATTATATGAAATAACCTTGAAACATTTTGCTAAGCAAATGTATGGGCCTCCACTCGTACAAAATTAACTAAAGTAGTTAGGGGACTAACACAAAATTTGTACAATGAGAATATTAGGCCTTATTTCAACAAAAAAAAAATATATGGAAATTGAGAATTGATTATTGTAATTGTAAACCTCTCATTGAACACTTTCTTGGCATGATACCAATGGAATTTTATGGGAGACATAGAAATGCACATAGTGCACTTAATTTAGGCCAACTACATTTTAACAAATGAAATCTTTCATATGTTAAAAAACACAATGTATAACACATGTTCTTGTTGATATGATATTGAATATGATTATTATTAGGACATACTCACACACTAACTCTATCTCTTTGACACACACCTATATGATTTTTATGTATTGCATAACAACTTTGCACACGAATGTGGACCTATTTTGTTTTAAAACATTATTGAGAGACTCTTTATTCATGGTATGTTACGAAAATGAGTAGATGGTTGTACATGTTTTTTAAAATGTTACTTATATGGGGCTTTCTATCACAAAATCTAGTAGTTCTTGGAGAGGGAAACCCTACATGACAAAAGCTAGATAAAGTGCTAACAATGTAGTAGATTTCCAATGTCGCCTTAGCCAAATCCCCTTTCTCTTTATGGAATTTCACAAATGGGAGGAGTCCCAACAGTAGGATATCACTTAAAATAGATATGCTAGGTATAAGGCACAAAATGATCAATCTATAGTTCATTTATGGGAGAGACTCAATAATGATTCAAGGCTTTAAAGAAGAAAAAATATCTAAAATAAAATCCCTAGAAAATAAGGCTCAAGACCTAGGGTTTTGATATTTTTTTATATAAAAATACTTCCAAATATAAAAATGCATTTCAGGAATCTCCAATAGCCAACAAGGAACAAGCGTGAGTTCTCCTATGAGGTCCAAATTGTCCAACTTATGATGATGAGAGATTAGAATGATACCTCTCCAATTTATACAAGTATAACAAACTATAATTTAGCTTAAAATCCCTTTAAATTTGTAAAATTATGGGAAAAAATAAATGAGGTTACAAGCCAACGTCATGGCCAATTTAAAACATAAGAAATAGCCCACAAAAGAGGTCAAAATTCTTACGCCAATGCATGTTTAGGAACCTCTAGGGCATGTGGTGGGCTACTCCATTACCAAGTTAAGTGTAGAGAGCTCCAAAAATCCAGATATAGGGGTTCGGCCCTTAATCTCCATGCAAATAGTCTGATAGACCCTAGTTTTGTGTTTGGGGAAGAAAAGGGTCTCATGGGTCTCCTAGTGATAGAATAGGCTAGTTTTGCTTCAATGTTTAGGGTTTAGAGGATTGTGCTAGCACTCCCATATCTCAAGGGGTAAGAAAAAACCTCATCTAGGCTTTAGATCAGCTTCCAAACTATGTATAAACTACTAAGTCGGCTGGGAGCATTCTTCTCCAAGTGCACCACATCATGAATAATGTTGGGTAAAGAATAAACTGATAAGAGTGTTGTAGGCTCCCATGGAATCCAATGATTCTCTTTAAGTGATAGGAGTCCCATGGGTCTCAATGATTCACTTGTAGTGTATCATATATTGAAATGTGGTTATCATTGATGTCAACCCAAGCAATGCCAGAACAATAACCAATTTTCATGACAAAAATGATAAGGAAAAATAAGTTTTTTGGGATATACGTCATCGTCATTGGATGATCCTTACACGCTAATTCTAATTGCATGTGGCACATCACAAGAATCCTCATGGTTTGAGAGATATGTCAAATTAAATTTTATGCCCCCATCTTGTGGTATAAATCCCCAACAAAAGATGATGTGGCAACATGTCATTAGATAGGTTTTTAACTCATGGGCATAAAATGATTTACGTTGAATTATTATTATTGAAGGATTTTCATAGATTATTATTGAATCAAATTGGTCAAAAAATTAATCAAATTTAGTCCAAATTTTTTGGCTCCAAGCCAAATTCAAATTTGAATTTGAATTTTATTTTATCTCTCCTCCAAAATTATTCAAGTTGGCTTCCCTCAAGGACATTTCTTAAAATGTGGATCTTCAGGCTCATTCTTCTGGATCTTGTGGTCACTGTGGTGGCACTGGGCTCCGCATCAATGATATTCTTTTTTTTTTGCATTCCCCTTGTCAGTTTCTGACTCAAAGTTAGAACATGTGTCTGAATAGGAAGCCTTTAGCTTGGCCACCTGTGACTACTTGGCCCAAAACTCGCTTGTGTTGTGATTGGAGATATTATGGAACTCACACCATTTTCCCATGTCCTTCTTTGTCCTTGTGGTATTGTTCCTTTCTTGCGGCTTTGGTGGGTTGTCCTGGGTTGCCTCGCCTTGTATTTTTATTTTGCTCTTCAGCTTGGGAGTGCCTTTCCCTTGCGTCAAATTCGCAGATACAAAGTCTCACTTATTCTATTTAAACTTCTGCTCAATATTGACAGTGTATTGGTACGTCGTGCTAAGTGAGGATATTTCCATGAACTCCATCTTGTCCTGGATGTGCTTGTGTAGGTAGCCACGATAATTTAGTACCAAATGTTTCTTAGAATCCTTGATACCCAACTTCGTGTGAATGGTATGGAAAACGTTGGTAAACTCCAAATGTCTTGGTCTCTTCCCTTAAACCATGTGGTCAAATTTATGTATTTATCCTCATAGCTCCTGACAGGGTGATACTGCTCCTTGATGGTGTCTCGGAATGAATTCCATGTGGGTGTGACTGAAAGTAGTGAAGGTATAATTTTGTCATTATTGTCACAGTAGGTTTCCCACTAGTCCTTGACATGGGGGGCAGCTTTGAGAGGTGCAAAAGTAATATTTTTATGGCTGGAAATATAATGAATAGAAAAATATCCTTCTAGTATATTTAATCATTTATCTACGATGTTCACATCTATCTAACCTTCAACTATAGGGATGTCAAAGTTAACTTGTACCTTAAAGGGTGTGGTGCTTCCATAGTAGTTGTTGAAAGAATATGTGTCACCTTTGGGTAACTGCTAAAGGATCTGGGAAATGTTATCCATCGCCGTGTTCCTCTGTCACTCAAGGGCTTCTTCGAGCAATATTTTGAAAGGATTTCCTTCCCCCTCATCTTTCTTCTCTTCCACCATGGGAGGCTTTTGGGATTTGTGAGGCTTCTCTTCCAAATGTTCAACAAGTTCAAGCCTTAACTCCTTATATCCCGACCTCGTTGGGAACATGCAAAGAAAAACAGACAAAGAGTAGACCGCCTCTGATACCAGTGATCCAAATTTTAAAAATAATGCAATAAATTATAGATATAACCATAAATACAAAGATGCGACATAAACAACACAGAAATATCAAATACTGAAATATGCTTACAAACATAATGGAAATAAAACAAGCTCGCGCGACAGTCTGAGGAGAGATATGGTGGCTACATGCCTCTGAAATGTGTTATTATTAAGCTCAAGAGATTATTTATTATTGAACAATAAGGGAAAAACCTAAACATCCAAAACCTTAAGCCCAAGAGATATAACACCAAGAGTTTGTGGGCCCCATTGGGGTTACTTGGACAGCCAACTTCTCGGGGTTGTAACTTGGTCATATTATCTCCATTTGGCATGTATGATACCTAATTGGAAATATCTCTTTAAGTACTATAGGATTTGCAGTAAGTGCTTGATGATGGATTTGGGCCTTCTGCATACCTCAAAAAACGTCATTTAAGGGGTCAAAACGACTACAAAAGTTCAAGACACAAAAATTTCTAAACATAATAAATACAACAATAAACAAGGAAACTGATGAAACCGACTGGAGATCTAGGTGGAGTAGGCGGGTGGCCACCAATATCCACCTGGATGAAGCCGTTCACAGTAAGAATTTTTTATTTGTGTTTTATTTACAAGTTTTGTACATCTGAATTCTGTTGAATTAAGTGATTGTATGTAATAATAGTAGTATGTGAAAAAAAACACAGTGTGATAAATTATGTTGATTATAATATCAATGTATCTATACTAGACAATGATATATGTGATAATTTATGTTGAATTATAATATCCATGTCTGTACAATAGACAATGATATTTGTGATGAATTGAAGCATTATTCATCATATTGAAATCAATAACCAATAGTATTTTCATGATATGGTAGTGATAAAAGGAGTTAGCGAATACAAATTCCTTGGCAAGACCAAATAATTATATGTCCTTTCAATCGGTAAACTCTACCCATTTATGGGGATGCGGTTGGATAGAACTAAGTAAATTATCCAAAGAAGAGTCTAGGAGTAGTGTAAAACGGTGTATACATGGAGGATAGTGTGGGAGTTAGATGAGATAGAAGGCGGGGAATGTAACTAAACTTAATTACTACTCACAAAGAGCAAACTCTTTACATCACCATGGAGCACGAAAAGGACGGCTTATGTGTAGGTACTAACCAGTTAGTTTCCTTATGTGGCTATATTTCTTACCTAAACTAGAGTCCAGTAGAGCCAATTATGTCTTTAGCAGGCAATGGAAAAGTTACAGTAAGGTTGTTAGTAACTTATTTAACAATAACGTTGGATGGGAGTAAATAATGGGGGAAACTACACATATAATAAAAGGATACACCATGCACTTCACAGAATACTTGGTGTTGTATCGCGTATGACCAAAATTTGACCAATAGAGTTATTAGATAATTTTCTTAGAATTGAAATTACAACCGGAGTTGAAAAACGGTCGTCAAGAAGAAACTAATTCTAACTGAGATCATTCCTTGAAATTTACACAAAATATAAGGGATATCTTATGAACTTGGAACGACCATATGGGTTACATCATTTCTTATTTAACATGCTACAACCCTTACACAAAAAGACGAGGGCACATTAGGGAGACAGAACCATTAATAATAATATTCTATTGGTTGAGAGTGAAAACTCGATTCAAATTGAAAACTTAAATTTCTGTAAGGGAGACATTTCTACCTAGTGAGTTCTAGTAATTCAAATATTCTCTTACATGAACACTAAATGGAAAAAGAAGAAGAAAAATAGCCAGTATGAGAAATTCATGCTAATATAGAAAATATGAATTAGAGGTTTGAGTGGTATATCTGTTTTCTTTACAATAGAACCATTTACATTACTGGAAACCCAAACTTCCATATGGAATATGACAAAGAAGGAACTTATAATGCCAATTATAAATAGGGGTATGCATCTAGCTATAATTGATCCATAAAATAAGACATCATTATACTAAAAAATGATTTGTTTCGTCCCTTTCGATAATTTATATCAGTATAGAAGAAGATAAATTATATACAATCATTATCACTCTAGAGCTAGCGAAAGCTCTTATTTTTAACAAAAAAATAAAAATAAGAAAACCATTGTAGACTTAAATCCTTATCCAAATTTTATGGTAAGGGGAAAAAATTGACCTAAGGGTTTCCAATGCTCTAATAAGCACCAAAGAAAAAATAAAAATTAAAGCTCATGATTCAATTCATTCTAGATAGAAGAACACCACAAAGACCAAGATGTTGAGTGGTAAGCAGGAGTCAAATGTTGAAGAGTTCCTAAGGTGTGGGGAACAGGAAGGGGTTCATTTTCCCACATACCTACAATAAAGCATGTAAGAAGATAATTATGCCAAAAAACGAAATGAAAACAAAACAGTTCACTGAACAAATATAGGTAGGGTAAAGGTGAAGAGTATACCTATCAGTTAAGGCCATCGTTATCTTCCCTCCCCTTTTCCAAAAACAACTAAAGTGTACTAGTATGGAAATGTTACAATGTTACCTCAAAAGTCATATGGAATAATCATAACCATACTCAGTAATTCAAATCTGAAATCCATTAGAAGCGAAATAGAATGAGCATATTGAAATTTAAGGATCATTCGACTAAAGACAACTACGAAGAACTTTAAATGGGAAGTATGAGAAAATACTCTTGTTCTGTGCCAAGCCCCATGGTGTTAGCACGAAGCAGGGGTGCCACCATGTTGTAGAACTAAATTTAACATCAACGTTTGAAAGGAACGATTTACACCACATTCAAAACCAAATCATAGTTTTGATATGGTAAAGAGTTATACCTGGAAACAATGAAAGAGAAAAGGCTAGTCCTGAAACCTAGAAATGTGCCCCAAGTTACAGTCCTACCTTAAACTTCATATGTATGCCTCACCAAACTAGTTGTGTGATGGGTAATCTCTTCCATGGATTTCATAACATAGATAGAACACAAATTTAAAAAAATGGCATGAGATTATGTGTTAATAGCTATGAAGCTTTCAGTTAAGGATGGGGTAGGTCCATGCTATACACACCAATTATAGATCCATAGATATATATCGAACACATGTAAGTTTTAATAAGGATATAATGAATCCCTCACCTAAAAATAGTATACCAAAGCTAGTATAGCTGGTTATTATGTCCAAGAAGTGGAATTAGGTTAGTCAGTGGGAATCAAAGTATTCAATTTAAAAACATTAATAATATTAAATATCATTCCAATCTCTTGGGGATTGCGAAATTTATGGGTAACACTTAAATTTTATTAGATGTTCCAGGATCACCCAAGAAAACAACAGGACTATTGTATAAGGTGGTTGTATATGCATAAATAGTGTATATAGGAAAAAAGCATTGAAGAACAAGGTGCATGACAGATGGTACAAGACTCGCATGGAAAATTTTAGGGGTTAATATTCGTAGTTGGTCTAATTTTTGATGGTTTTTCCAAAAAAATGATTCGCCAATTTCCATTTTTTCTAAAAATAATTCGCCCAAGTTTGATATATAAAATTATTTTACCTTAAATATCACCAAAATTTATAGAGAGTATATATAATAACATAATAAATTTGAATCTTTTTACAAATATATCAACAAATATTTTATAGTTTTCATATCAGAGCCTAGGTTTCAAAACTGGGCACAAAAAGAACCACCACATTACTGAGTAAAGATGTGCATAATTGAAATGTCGATTAAGCATTGAAGTACTAATGTATATTCTTGTTGAATATAAGATATTCAAGTTAAGTAATCCGCTAAATAATGACAGAGGATGCCCCACCACACATCGCAACACGAGAGGAATTATACGTAGAGTTGGGGAACAGAGGCACACCAACAATATCTCAGTTCATCGATATTGTCAAAAATTTGCAGCAAGAGTTGGATCACCTCAAAAACAACAATGAATGTTTGTTAAACACTACTAAAGAACAAGAAAGGATGATGAGGGGGTTGACAAAAATGTCTAGTCATAGAGAAATAAAGCTTGAAGAACCGAAAGGAAAATATGTTGAGATGGAATCGGATAAGTCTAAAAATGGAGGTGATTCAGATATGAATAATCTAAAAGCACAGAAAAGAAAGAAGAAGATGGAGCTACAAGGGGAGTTTAAGAAAATAAGGCTCTACACTTTTGATGGGAAAAAGGAGGAGGATGCAGAGGCTTGGCTCCTCAACATAACCAAGTATTTTCAATTTTATGAGTATAAGAGCAAATTGAAGGTCGGATTGGCCATTTGTCAATTGCATGGAAAAGTCGCTCTTTCATGGGAAGAGGAAAAAACCATGCATACTTTGGAAGAAAATGCAGTGTCTTGGGAGGAGGTCCAAAAACAGTTCAAATCCTCATATCTAAATGAACGATATTATGATGACCACGCAAAGGAGTTCCATGAGTTAAGGTTGGGGCAATAAACTATGGATTATTTTGTGGCTAAATTCACATTTTTTCTATGGTATGTTCCTTATATTAAAGAGGAGAAAGCCAAGGTACAACGATTTTTGAACTGCCTACCAACCCCTTACAAAGAAAGGATTGGTTTCAAAAATCCTAAGACAATGGATGAGGCTATATGGAAATAAAAATTGTGGTATCAGTAGTTTATGGATAGGGGTGAAGGCAAGAATCCTTGAAAAGGTAAGAACTTAAAAAAACCTGTAATGGGGTCAAAAAGACATAAACCTACCTATCTTAAAAACTTTGGTAAGGACCATCAATGGAAGAAATTTGGTAAGGCAAATTTAACTCAGCCAGTACAATCCCAAACTGGGTTCAAACCCATAAATATGAACAATAAAAGAACAATGAGGTCAAGGAGAGTGAACCAGTGAGGCACTGGGGGTGTGGTGAACCACATACATTGAGGGATTGCCCGCATAAACCCAAATCTATTCAAAATATTCATGTTATTCATGAGGGAATAATTGTAAATGAAATAGGTAGAAACATCCCAATAATAAGCGCAACATTGGAGGACAGACAAGAAGAGCACCAACCTACGATGATCAAGATTGAAGGTACCATTTTAAACCAATATGTTTATGTTTCAATTGATCCAAGGGCTACTTTAAGTTATGTTAGACCCCATCTTTCGTAAAAATGTAAATTGAAAATTGAAAAAATTAAGAATGTGTGGCTGGTAGAATTGGAAACTGGTACAAAAAGGAGGGTAAGTAGCCAAGTGAAACAATTTCATATAAATTTAAATAATTTTTCTAGAGAAGTAAATCTAAATATAATTCCCTTAAGATCATATGATGTATTAAGAGGCATGGATTGGTTGGAAAAAAATGGAGCAGCCATAAATTGTTTAGAGAAAACAACAAGTTGTATGAGCCAAGGTGCACAAACTCAATTAATCAAGGGCATACCAAAACCCATATCAGTTAGATGAATTTCATCTTTACAAATGAAATAGAGTGTAATAAAATGGTGTCAGTTATTTATTGTGCTGGTGGAAATAAATGAACAACAAACAACAAAGAAAAATTTGGAGACATTTCTCCTCACTAGGGAGTTTCAGGATGTGTTTTCGAAGGAAACTTTTGGCTTACCTTCCCATAGAGATATATATTTCTCCATTTATCTGGTACTAGGTGAAATTCCATTATCTAGAGCCCCCTATAGAATGAGTGTATCTGAGTTATTAGAGTTGAAAATGCAGTTATAGAAATTAATAGGAAAAGGCTATATTAGGCCTAGTGTATCACCGTGGGTGTTCATGTGTTATTTGTCAATAAAAAGGATGACACATTTAGAATGTGCATATATTATCAAAAATTAAACAAGTTAACCAGTAAAAATAAATAACCATTTCCCCATACTGATGATATATTCAATAAAGTGAGGGGGGCAACCATATTTTCAAAAATTTATTTAAGGACTGAATATCACCAACTAGAATTAAAAGATGAATATATTCACCATACAACTTTTCGGACAAGATATGCTGAGTATGAATTTGTGGTTCTACCATTTGGTCGTACTAATTCACCAACAACCTTTATGTTCTTAATGAACACTGTACTTAATTAGTACATAGATAAATATGTGCTAATATTTATATATGACATTCAAGTGTATTCCAAGAATCAAGAAGAACACAAGGAACATCTAAAATTAGTGTTGCAAAACTTAATAAAACATCATCTATATGCTAAATTTAGGAAATGTGAGTCTTATAAGGAAAAAATATGATATTTAGGCCATGCTATTTCGAAGGAGGGAGTGTCTGTTGATCCTGAGAAGGTCAAAACTATTTTAAATTGGCCCGTAGCTAAGGATGTGTCAATTTTCCACTCATTTATGGGAATTGTAGGATATTACCAAAGATTTATAAAAGGTTCCTATAAACTCGCCTACCATATCACCTCCTTACATAAGAAAGGAACAAAGTTTGAATGGACAACCAAATGCCAGGAAAGTTTTGAAAAATTAAAACACTTACTTACCATGGCTCCTATCTTAAAAATTGCAGACTCGAATAAATTTTTTATTGTTTTCATGAATACTTGTTTGGAAGGGTTAGCATGAGTTTTGATGCAGGAAAATTTAGTAGTGGCTTATGAGTCGAGGAAGATGTAAACACATGAAAATAATTATGTAGTATATGATTTAAAGTTGGCTATTGTAATACATGCTCCAAAAATGTGGAGACACTACTTGTTAGGAAAAAAATTACTTTGGTAACTAATCATATCAACTAGAAATACTTTTTCAGCCAACTAGACCTTAATGCTAGACAAGCAAGGTGTCTAGCTTTTGCTATTGAATTCACGTTTGATATAGACACATAAACACGAAGAAAATAAAATAAAATTCCTAATCTAGAGAAATAGATTGTATGTTCCCAATGTGAGTTCTCTAAAACAAATGACATTGAATGAATATCACAAGAAGCCATATGCAGGCCATCCCTAATATCAAAAGGTGATAACTACAATAAGGAAAGATTTTGTTTGGGCACGAATGCAAAGGGAGTCGGCATAATACTTATCAAAATGTCTAGAATGTCAACAAGTAAAGGTGGAACACCAACAACCTATTAGATTGTTGAACCCACTACCCATCCCTGAATGGAAATGGGAAGTGATTTCATTGGATTTTATTACAGGATTGCCAAATACAAAAGTACAACATGATTCCATTGTGGTTGTGGTGGAAACCTTATGTAAGGAAGCACTTTTAATACCAGTGTTGTCTACTTATGGGACAACACAGATTGCCAACATTTTCATGAAGGATATTTTTAGCTACATGGGGTACCAAAGATGATAGTGTGAGAGAGAGATGCTAAATTTACTTCCAAATTTTGGAAGGTCTTATTTGGAGGCATAAGGACATAGCTAAACTTTATCATTGCATATCATCCCCAAATTGATGGGAAAATAGAAAGAACTAATCAAATTTTGGAGGAGATGCTAATAATGTGTGTCATGGACATACCTGCCAAATGTAAAGACTTCCTGCACTTAGAATAATTTACCTACAACAAAAAATACCAAAATTTAATAGAAATGAGTCCTTTCAAAGCCTTATATGGCAGAAAATGCCACACACCTCTCAACAGAAGTCATCGAGGGGACAATCTAATATTAGGGCCATATGCATTGCAAGAAATGGAACTGGTGGTACAAAATATTAAAAAGAACATAAAAATGACATAAGACATGAAAAAAATTATGTTGACAAAAAAAAACTCATAAGGAATTCAAGGATGGAGACCATGTGTATTCAAGAATGAAACCAAGGAAAAGTACCTTAAGAACAGGAACCTGTACTAAATTGGCAACACGATTCTGTGGGCCTTTTGAGATCTTGGATAGGGTTGAACTAGTAGCATATCAACTAGAATTTCCTAACCATAATAAAGTGCACTGTGTTTTTCATGTATCTTTATTAAAGAACTATGTCCATGATAATTCACATAATTGATTGGAATTTGATATAGGTGGAACTAGAAGGAGACTTCCTAGAAGAGCCACCTCGCATATTAGGTTGGAAAAGATTTTGATCTAGAATCAAGTTGTCGCTCGGGTTAAAGTGAAATGTAGGCACCTTTAACCTAAGGAGGCTACTTGGGAGCTAGAGGAAAAAATGCAAGAGGACTATATCCAACATTGTTTCAAAAGTGAAAAAATTCAACAATGAACACCAAGGATGATGTTAAATAAAAGGGCTGAAATATGTAATAACCATTTATTTTTATGTTAATGTGTTTATATATTTATACTAAATTATTTTTAGACTTGATGGAAGGAAAGCCATGTTTGGTTCAAGTGAATGTGAACAATAAAGTTATTATGATGTAAAAAATAATTTGTTATTAATAAATGGAGAACTGGAAACAACTTGGGAAAGAAACACTAGAGTAAGCAGAACCTTGCCAAAATTTGGAAACCATCGTTGATGGTTGCGACCATAATAAATCTTCTCGAAAATAAAATAAAAAATGAGTCCTAAAAATCCCTAGGAAGAAATGGATAATATTTAATGAGATAGGATGGAAATATCTATTAAATCACTTAGCTATAGAAATATGCTAAGTATGGGTGGAACAAAGAAATGTGGGAGAGAATGGTGGGATTTAAAGGAAAAAATAACTCTTTTTTCGGAAAAGAAAAGGAAGAAATTCTAGGCAAGTGGGTTGGTTGACCCAAGAAAAGCGGGATGCTGCTAAGAAAAATCTGCGAGGGAAGAAAATTCATAGATATAAATTACCTTGGAATAAAAAGGGAGGTCTTTTTGGATTTCAGAGATAAGCATATCTTAGCTTGGGGGGAACCAGAGGATTTAATCCATGTTTTGGAGGAAATTGTATTTCTCAAGTGTGTTTCCAATTGCTACACAGTTAGAATTTATAATTTATGTTTTATTTAAAGGTTTTTACACGTAAATTTTTCTCAATTAATTAAATGTATGAAATAACAATATTATGGGAAAAAAAAAAAAACACAATGTGATAAATTATGCTGATTATAATATCAATGTCTATATACTAGACAATGATCTTTTTGATAACTTATGTTGAATTATAATATCCATATATCTACAACAGACAATGATATATGTGAAGAATTGAAACATTATTCATCATATCGAAATCAACAACCAGTTTTATTTTCATGATATGGTAGTGATAAAAGGAGTTAGAGTATAAAAATTCCTTGTCGAGACTAGATAATTATATATCATTTAAATGGATAAACTCTACCCATTTGTATGGATGGGGTATATAGAACTAAGTAAATTACCCAGAGAAGAGTTCTAGGAGTAGAGTAAAAGGGTGTATCCAAGGAGGATAGTGTGGGAGATAGGTGAGATATAAGGCAAGGAATGTAACTTAATTTAACTACTCCTCGTAGAGAGTGAACCCTTTACATCATTGTGGAGTGCCCAAAGGAGAGCTTCTATGTGAATATTAACTAGTTAGTTTCCTTACGTAGCTATATTTATTATGCAATATAGAGTTTAGTAGACCTGACTACATCTTTAGCAACCAATGGAAAAGTTATAGAAATATTCTCAGTAACTTATTTAACAACAACATTGGATGGGAGTAAAGAATGGGGGAAACATAATGCACTTCCCAGAATACTTGGCATTGTATTCAGTATGACCGAATTTTGACCAACTGAGTTATTATATAATTTACCTAGAGTTAAAATTATAACCAGAGTTCAAAAAAGTTTTTCGAGAAGAATTTTTTTTAACTGATATCATTCCTTGAAATTTACATAGAATATAAGGGATACCTTATGAACATGGAATGACACATGGGTTACATGATTCCTTCGTTAATATATTGCAATTCTTATGTGGCAAGAGCAGGGTACCTTATGGAGAGAGAACCATTAATAATAATAATCTATTGGCTAAGAGTGAAAACTTGATTCAAATTCAAAACATAAATTTCTGTAATGGACACATTTGTACCTAACATGTTCCACTAACACATAGATTCTCTTACATGAACGCTAAATGAAAAAAAGAAAAAGAAAAATAGCAATTTAAGGAAATTCACGCTAGTATAGAAAATATGAATTAGAGGCTTTAGTGGTATATTTCGTTTCTTTACAACAAAACCATATACATTACTAGAAACCCAAACTTTCGTATGGAATATGAGAAAGAAGGAACTTATAATGCCAATTATAAATAGGGGTATACATCTAGCTATAATTTCTCCAAAAAACAAAACATCATTATGAAAAAAAACGAATGGTTTAGTGCACTTAGGGTAGCTCAAGTGGCAGTGGCCATGGAAATGAGGTCTCACCAAACTGGTAGTCTTGGGTTCAAATCTTGTGCTACCCTTTGTTATAGACATATTTGGGCAATGCAACCCCAATCTTATATGTCGATAAACCAGGGGCTCTTTAACCCCTAAAAGTGTTGTTTTATACCCTAAAGGATCATGGTCAACTGATTACATCATTCCCCAGAAGTTCCACCTGAAAAACCACTCAGAACTTCCAAAACAGGACCATATTAAATGCTCCACTGTCAGGGTGCGATGCACACTGACTCCTACACTAGCCAGGTGCAATGCATACTGAGGAGGCCTTCTGTGGTGTGCGATGAGCGATAATGGAAAAATTTCTGGGACAGTTTGCTAAGTGGATGCTCATGGAATCTTCTAGAAACTTCTCATATGATACTTGCCTCTCTGAATTCACCTAGGGATGAGTAAGAGATCCAAGAAATCTCCAAGTGGAACTAAGAACTGCAAGTGGAATGACACTAATCAAAAACCCAGAGATGACTCACACCTTTGCAAACATCTACAAATGGATCCCTCATTTGAGAGATCTGGAGGCTGGAATTTTGTAATTTGTAAGGAATTGTTGATAGTTTGTCTTTGAGAAGGAGCATTGTATTGTTGGATGATATTGCTTTTCATGAGGTGAAGAAGGCTTTGATGCTGGGAGGATGATGCTGGATCAGATAGCTAGGTTGTAATTCTCCCTTCTATTTTAATAAAGTTCTTTGAGTTTTCCTCCATACAGTATTTGTGAATCTTGTTATTTGTAAATGCCATTGTATGTTCAATGTATTTCTGATTCTGAATTGTTTATGATATAATAGATTGATATGCTTTGATGGTGTTTTGTTACTTTGTTTCTACAGGTATTCTCTAAGCAGGACAAGTAGGAGAGGAGTAGCAAGCTCTATCAAGGGAGAGATAAATCAAGCAAGGATTCAAGCGGAAGATCTAGGTTGGTTCCTTTTCTTATCTCTTATCTATCATACATAAAGGAAATCACAAATTGCTTTGATTGTTTGTTTCTAGGATAGCTGCCAATCCTAGTGGGACTATCAGATCGAAAAGACACTAGTTTTCCTGGAAACAAAATGGCGACTCCAATGAGGATCGAATAGTTTTTTTGTTTGTTATTGTTGTTTGCTTTATAAACTACAGACAGAACCTGAAGTTAGCCAGATAGCCTTCAAAATGTTCTTGCTCTGCAAGTGCATAGTAGATGAATGTTGCTTCAGTCAATCTCTGGTTTAGTTTATGAACTAGACATCTGACTTGCAAGCACTCTAAACACACTTGTGGTAGCTCAGTAACCTCCCAATATCATTCCTCTGTACTTTGGTTTTTACTGTCCGTCATAGCTCAACTTAAATCACTGAACTCAGCTGCTAATTTGAGCAAAAACCCACCTCAGTTTCGCTCCCTAGCCCATCGCACTGTCTATCACTGGAAGTCAGTATGCATCACACCTCCCATGTGTAGCAGGTGAAATGCATCCCTGTTTCTATGAAGCACAGGTGCGATGACTGAATAATCCTATTTCTCTCCTTGAAATTTGGGCTTTTTGTCCTTGTTTTCAGCTTTATTTAATTATTTTACATAGGTCAGCCTCCATTGATTAGGATTAGTAAATGATTTTATGTATTTTTCCATCATTTACGATCCTTAGTCAAAAATTTGCTCGAATTGAACTGTCATTTTCATCCAAAAAGCGTCGTAGCTGTCATTTTGTGTCAAAGAAGAGAAGTGTCGTAAAGTCTTCCTTCTCTAGATATTCGATTGAAACTTTTGACGTATATTTGATTTGAATTATTAATATTTGAAGTGTCGAAAGCATTTTTCTGTTTGAAAGCGAAAAGTGTCACTTAGTCTTCCTTTCATTTTGAAAAGAAATTGTCGAAATGTCACTTTAAAGAAAATAGTTCAGATCTATACTTAGTTTTCCTTTTTGGAATTCTTCACATTAAGGGGAACAAAAGGCAAATACATGCATTTTCATTTGCATTTAGACTGTGTGCGAAAAGTGATTTAGGAAAAGTGAATTTAGTGTGTGCTCTTTGCTCTCTGTTTGAAAGAATCGTAGTCTTCTTTCCTTAGTAGCTCATTGCTAAAATGTAAACAACGACTGCTTATCATTTTAGATTTCATATTTAGGAATTTTACATCTACATCATGTGGTGAACCTTGAAAGGAAAACTTCTAAGCAAGATCAACTCTAAAATAAATTTCAATTAACTTAACAATGCTTTGGAACCTAAAGCAACACATCTAGAGGTCTAGGCTAGAGACGTGTTCCAGCATCGTAAAATCTAGTCACTATCGTTTTCATCGAAGGTTGAGTGATTCCTCCTCTTTGATATGACAAGTGCTAGCATGGACTTGTGCTCCTCGTACCATTGAGTATATATTGGGAGACCATAATAGGATTATATCCTTTATCCATAGGAAGTCGTGTCTGTCGCCCTATTGATCGCAATGCACTGAACACAACATTCGGGAAGATTGACTACCATACATAAGTCCTTGGTAATTTCTATTTAATTTATCACCAAGGTGTATATTTTAGTTTTGCGATTGGTTTGGTAATCCCTCTGTCTAGATTTCCAGAGTAGTCAGTTTCATTCCTTTTCGACTCCTTAAAAGAAAAGGTCCATCAGAGCACTTGTCACTTCAAGCTCACTAAAAATCAAAGGGGACTAGAGTCATCTTTAGCTTTTTATCGACTCTTAAAAATTGAAAAAGCAAAGTTGTGTCAAAGCATCATTAAAATTTATTAAATTCAAAATAACATCCCTATTCCTTCGTTGATCTTAGGTTGAGAAAATGGAGTCTACCAATCAAGGAATCCATTTTGAGGGGAATCCTAATCCTTTCTCCACTTGGGGACATATTAGTGCTCTGTACATGGCCACATTGTCCCTTCTGGGAATCACAATTGGCTTGCCGATATGGCTATTCTCAACCTTTGTCATTCAAAATACCATAATTCCTCAACAATCGAATCAGCAGCTAGTTAATACTGGAGTTCACCCTTCCCCTTCTTCTCCATTTGTTTCTCCCTCCCCTTCTTCCTCTTCGCTTGGTGAAAATAGTGATGTTAGTAACCAAGTATCCGAGAAGAAAAAGAAAGGGAAGGAGAAGAAGAAGAAGTCAGTTAAGCAAGGGGGCAACCATGAAGCATCTCGTGAAAATCTGCACAATAAGACTTTCAAACCTAAAGATCCATGCATAATTTGCAGAGGAGATAATCTTCACCGAGAATTTCTGTGCATTCCTCGAATCTTAAGAGAATGGTCCCCCGATTCACACCAAATGGTGTCATCAACCTCCGACGATCACGTTGACAACACACCATTAATTAGTAAGAATGGGCAAAGAAAAAGGGTTCAAATTCCATGCAAGTAATGTGAAGGGGATCATACCCTTCCCTATTATCCTTTTCTAGATGAAGCCAAAGGAGTCTTGCATCACCGTCCTGCTTCATCGTAGTGACTTCCACCTGGATACCAGAAGCTCTCCTCAAATCCTTTAGTAGTTGAAAATCTGATTGGCATGACTCAACTGTCAGTCGAAACACCTATCGTTGAATGTGAATCTTCTGAGTCCATACCGGATCAAAGTCAATAGGACAAGATGGCAGTTGACCTAGTTTTACCTTCAGAAGATTCACCTTCAGATGATATCATTCCCAAAGAGAGTGAGAACGATGTTGTTCAAATTCTTTTTGTCACTTCAGAGTCCGATGAACTTGGGGGAAATCCGCCCGTTCCTTCACAATAGGGAGAGAACCCCCCAATTCCCACTGCTCAAGGGGTTCATTCCACCATTTTTTTGGTAGCCCCTCCAAGCAGTCTAGTCACTTCCTTCGATTGGAATCAACCAGCAAAATCCCGCCTTCCTTCTAATGTACCATTCCGGATCATAGTACAAGTGTACAAACTGGTCATGTTTGGCACCATTATAGATGAAGGGGCTTCAATGAGTATCCTTTCCTCAACTACTTGGAAAGTGCTTGGTTTGCCATCGCTTATGCCTATTAAATAGAATTTGTCAGGCTTTAACAAAGGAACCAGTCGACCGTTAGGGATCCTTCCTAAGTTACCCATAACTTTGAGAAGAAAAACCATTCACTTGAATGTAATGGTAGTCCGAGGACTGTTAGATTACAATTTGCTCCTTGGACTGACTATGTTTATAGCATGGAAGCTATTGTTTCCACACTCTTTCGAGTGATGTGTTTCCCGCATGAAGGCAGAATTGTCCAGCTTATCAACCAGCTTTCATTTCCCAGTTCAAACACAACTCCAAGTCAAACATCATCCCTAAATGGTCTCTTCACATCAAGAGTGTCTCTTCAACCTTCATTCCATCCACCTAATTACCGCAAGTAGTCTGGTGAATTTAACGAAGCTTAAGGGGCATGCACCCTTGTGTATTTTGAGACGAACCCAGCTGAAAAGGTAGTTTCCTTGTAGGATATGTGATTAGAAGTGCCGACCCACACCATTCAATTTTGTCCACTCTGTGGACGAAGCCGAGGAAGTGTTTTGTCTAACCGCTGACAAAGCCATCATACCATATGAATTTCCCTGTAAGTTAAGTTATTGGTCTGATACACCACTCACCTTTGTCTAGTTGGCAAAGGTAAGGAGTAAATGTTTTGTCTAATCGCTGACTAAAACCATCCTGCTTAACCACAGTGATTTCCATATGGTTACTAGAAACTCTCCTCTTCTCGATACCTGTGGGCATACAAACCTTTTTATGCAAGCGAAAAATGACCAATTTCATTCTTTAGCTTTTTAGTTTTTCAGCTTCTCAGGTTAGGTGATTGGTTTGATCCACCATTCACCTTTGTCTGCACCGCAGACAAAGCAAAGGAAGTGTTTAAACCGTGCCACAGGAAAAACCATCCTACCTAACCTTAGTAGCTCCTTAGCTTTCTAGTTTTTTTAGCTTTTTAGTTTGGTCATTCATAGCTTACATAGAAAGAAAATCTGAGCATATGTTATCGTAGAGTTCAAGCTCATTAAAAATGAACCTACCCATGAGCAATGTTTCCACAAGGTTCAAGCTCGTTAAAAAATAAATCCGCCGCTGAGCATATGTTAACACAAGGTTCAAGCTCATTAAAAAATAAACCTGCCTTCAGCAAACGACCTCTGTGATTGCCATACTATTAGCCTTTTGAGCCTTGGTTGTGTTCTGCCATCACCTCCATCCTTTTGGCTGATCAAACACTCCCATTTGATTGTTACCCTTTTAAGGAATAGCTGCAATGAGTGGCCCTGTTACCCAGCCTCTTCACATCACCATGTTTTGAGAAGTTCCAAGCTTACCTGGAACCAGTTCTTACCCTAAATGCCACTCGTTCCTTAAAAATGAGCCTCCTTTAAACTCTTTTCAGACTCGTTAAATATGAAAATATTGTCGAGCTATTTTCTTTTCCAGCTCGTTAAAGTAATCGAAATGCCATCCCTCCTGGATAGTTTAATCATCTTTTGTACCTGAGGGATTATCCCATGAAAAACTTCGAGCGATTGTCTTTTCGACTCACTAAAGTTATCGAAAACTCATCTCTTTCGTATTATTTTATACTTTTTCAGACTTAAGGGATTATGTTATGAAAAAGGACTTCTAGAGTTTCCTTTTCATCCCTTTTCAAACTCTATAAACATGAAAATGATCAAGTTATCCTTTTCGTTAAACTCGTTAAAACAATAGCGACAAACTTGTCCACCCAGACAAGAACGAGTTTCACTGTTGCTAGGCTCGCTAAAACACAGTGATAGGTTTGGTCAAAGGGAAAATTATAGAACAGGCATATGTTATCCTCCTCAAGCTTGAAAAAATAAAGAGGTATTTGTCAGCAATGACTGGGGAAAAAGGGAAGAAAACTTGAAGAATTTTATTGGTAGCAAGTCGCTCTTAAACATGACACTTTCACTCCATCACCCTGATTGAGCTGGGTTGGGTTATTCCGTTCACCGGTCATTTCACCATTGGTCCTTCATACCATCCATTTTTGGGATTAACACAACCAATCCATCTCAGTGTCGCTGATATGTTCAAGAGAAGTCATTCAAAGAATTCACCATCCAGCTAATGCCTCATCCACTGCAATACCTTCACCCTCCATTTTTCATGACCGTCATTCCTGAACCTTGTATCATCAGATCGTTTTCACCTCCAGAAAATCATTTGCTATGTTTCATGTCATAGATGTGGGATACATTAAGGCCCCCTTACGACGGGTCACTTCTTGTCGACATTAGCTCATTATCCAAGAAGTTGACTTAGAAACAACCCTTTTAGTACTTTGGAGCTTGCATGCCTCAATGGCAAGTTTCTCACTTCCAGCGACAGGTTTACATCAATGGCCTTCGACCGAAAGAGTTTACGTGGTGTTCGACATCAGATCATATATTCACACCATGTGAATTGTACTATAGTACCTTGAGGATCATTATCATTATCGGTGATTCCTCTCGAGCCTGTTAATAGCTTACGTTATTGGCTAGTGATCAGGCGATGTCCTTCCATGTTTGACTTCAGAACATCTTTTCACATGGATTGACTTGTACATCGAGCGAAGATTGAATGAGTTTGAAGACGTCGGATCTAGTTTGATCCATCTGGGCTGCGATATATTCAGGAATATAAATACATCAAATTTACACAGAAGCTGCACAGATGATCATCCAAGCTAAGGGATGATGAATCTACATATAAAGAATCACCAGTCTACAACTGCAGATGATTATCTGTCCTATGTACATGAAAATGAATTTATAAAGCTGAGCATGGGAATGCCTGCCTCAGCTAGATCATGAAAATAATATGATCATGATGTATTTTATTGTATCTTATACAGTTCACCTTCTAGTTTGAATACCTCAGATCCCCATGATAAATCATTTCACCCAACATCAAAATATTTATGACTTCATGCTTTATGGGGAAACTGTTATAGACATATTTGGGCACTGCAACCCCAATATTATATGTTGATAACCCAAGGGCTCTTTAACCCCCTAAAAGTGTTCTTTTATACCCTAAAGAATCCTGGTCAACTGATTACATCATTCCCGAGAAGTTCCACCTAAAAAACCACAAAGAACTGGTGAAAACAGGACCATATTGAATGCTACACTGTCAGGGTGTGATGCATACTGACTCCTACACTAGCTAGGTGTTATGCATACTAAAGAGGCCTTTTGTGGGGTCCGATGAGTGAGAATGGACAAATGTCTGGGACAATTTACTAAGTGGATGCTCATGAAATCTTCTAGAAACTTCTCCAATGACACTTGCCTCTTTGAATTCACCCAGGGATGAGTAAGAGATCCAAGAAATCTCCAAGTGGAACTAAGAACTGCAAGTGGAATGACATTAATCAATAACCCAGAGATGACTCACACCTTTGAAAACATCTATAAATAGATCCCTCATCTGAGAGATATGGAGGCTAGAATTTTGTAATTTGTAAGGAAGTGTTGATAGGTTGTCTTTCAGAAGGAGCATTGTATTGTTGGGTGATCTTGGTTTTCATGAGGTGAAGAGGGCTTTGGTGTTGGGAGGATGATGTTGGATCAGACAACTGGGTTGTAATTCTCCCTTATATTTCAATAAATTTCTTTGAGTTTTCCTCCATATAATCATGTATTTGTGAATCTTGTTATTTGTAAATGCCATTGTATGTTCAATGTATTTCTGATTTTGCATTGTTTATGATATAATAGATCAAGATGCTTTGATGGTGTTTTGTTAGTTTGTTTCTACAGCTATTCTCAAAGCGGAACAAGTAGCAGAGGGGTAGCGAGCTCTATCAAGGGGGAGATAAATCAAGCAAGGACTCAAGCGGAAGATCCAAGTTGGTCCCTTTGCTTCTCTCTTATCTATCATACATAGGGGAAATCGAAAATTGCTTTGATTGTTTGTTTCTAAGATAGCTGCCAATCCTAGTGGGACTAGCAGATCGAAAAGACACTAGTTTTCCTGGAAACACCCTCCCTCGTAGTAGCGTGAATAATGGACATGTAAAAACTAAAATTGGAGAGTCCCACTAGGCTTATATATATATATATATATATATATATATATATATATATATATATATATATATATATATATATATATATATATACAACAAGATAAGTTACAGACACTCATTTTCGCTCCAAAGCTAGGCGAAGTTGTTGTTTAAAAATAAAAAATAAAAAGAAGAAAATGATTGTAACATTAAATCATAATTAAATTTCCATGGTAAGGGGAATCAATTGACTAGAGGGTTTCCAACCCTCGAATAAGAACAAAACAAAAATTATTAAGCTCATGATTCAATTCATTCTGGATGGGGCAACCAGAGTTTGAAGAACACCACGAAAACCAACCTGTTGAGTGGCCAACATGAGTCAAATATTGAAGAGATCCTGAGTTGTGGGGAGCAGAAATGGATTGAGTTTCCCACATACCTGCAAGAAATCATGAGGGAAGATAAGTATGCCAAAAATGAAATGGAAACAAAACATTTCACCGAATAGAGATCGATAGCATAAAGGAGAAGAGTATACCTATCATTTAAGGTTACTTTTATCTTTCCTCCCATGTGTAAAAAGCAACTGAATCCTATTAGTAGAGAAATTTTACAGGGCTACCTCAAAAGTCATAGAAAATAGTCATACCCATAGCTAATAATTCAACTATGAATTCCATTAGAAATGAAATAGATTGAGCATAATAAAATTTAAATATCATTTGACTAAAGACAACTACGAAGAAATTGAAATGGGAAGTATGAGAAAATACTCATGTTCCATGATGAGCCATATTCTGTCAACAGGAAGCAAGGGTGCCACCCTGTTGTAGAACTAATTTTAATATCAACGTTTCCAAGAGAACGATTTACACCACATTCAAACCCAAATCAGAGTTTCAGTATGGTGAGGAGTTATACCTGGAAAGAGTGAAGGAGAAAAAGCTAGTCCTGAAACTTGGAGATGATACCAATAGTTGGCGAGCTCAACAGATCTAGAGCGGATTTAACCTAGAAACATAGAAATTAAAATGTAAAGATGAAGTTACACACACACACACACACAAACACACCAATAGGGACAAATAAACGAATAAAATTATAGGGTAAGTATATAATAAAAAGACCTAGCCATAAAGGAAAAAAAAAAACCAAAGACCCTCACCATTTTCTCGGCCTGAAACAAAGGAAGAACGAGACATCCACACACTTGGAAAGGAGAATCTAGCTGTCAACATCATAAGGTTGCCAAGATAGTGAGTTATTCGTAAGAGACCTTGATGTTTACCACGAAAACACAAATATCATAAACTTATGGAAAACTTCATGGTGACACTCAGTGAAACTCGACATTTTTTCCAAAGGAAAAAAAAAAACAACCAGTGAGCGAATGAGAAAGGTAATAATGTAGGACACTAGGGTTAAGTTTTCAAGATTCTCTCTCCACCCTTGAATCATGTTAGAGCATATCATGTATGTAGGACACTAGGGTTAAGTTTTCAAGATTCTCTCTCCACCCTTGAATCATGTTAGAGCATATCCACTAAAGGTAATAATGTAGGACACTAGGGTTAAGTTTTCAAGATTCTCTCTCCACCAAGATTCATGTATAGTGTATAAAAAATTAAATTCAAGAACAAGGTGCATGACAGATGGTATCAGAGCCTAGGTGTCGAAACTGGGTAGAAAAGAACCACTAGATTACTGAGTAAATATGTACATAGTTTAAATGTTGATTAAGAGTTCAACTATTAATGTCTGTTAATGTTAAGTATATAGTATTCAAATGAAGTAAATTGCTAAAGAATGGCAGAGGATACCCCACCACTCATCGCAGTATGAGAGTAATTATATGTAATGTTGGGAAACAAAAGCACCCCACTAATTTCTCAGTTCATGGATATTGTCAAAAATTTGTAGCATGAGTTGGCTCTCCTCAGAAACAACATTAATGAACACTTGTTAGAGACTAGTGAATAACATAAAATCATGATAAGGGAGTTGACAAAAAATTCTAGTCATAGAGAAATAGAGCCTGAAGCACTGAAAATAAAAATGTTGAGATGAAATCAATAAGTCTAAAAGTGGAGGTGATTCGGATAGGAGTTATCAAAAAACGCAAAAAAGAAAGAAGAATATGGATCTACAATGGGAGTTTAGGAAAATAAAGCCCCCTACTTTCAATGGGGAAAAGGAGGAGGATGCAAATGCTTACCTCCTCAACATGACCAAGTATTTTCAAGTTTATGAATATGAGAGCAATCTGAAGGCCATATTGGCCATTTATCAATTGCAAGGAATAGTTGCTCTTTGGTGGGCAAAGGTCAAAATTGTGCATAATTTGGAAGAAAAGACAGTGTCTTAGGAAGAGTTCCATAAACAGTTCATGTTTTAGTATCTAAATGAACAATATTATGATACCGCACAAAGGAGTTCTATGACTGAAGGTTGGGGCACATAACAATGGAAAATTTTGTGGCTAAATTTAAAAATTTGTTGTAGTATGTTCCTTATATTAAACAAGAGAAATCCAAAGTACAATGATTTTTGAACATCCTACCAATGCCTTATAAAGAAAGGATTAAGTTCAACAATGGATGAGGCAGTCTAGAGAGAAAGATCATGTTATCAATAGTTTAAGAATGGGGGTGAATCCTTGGTAAGGTAAGGACAGAAAAAACTTGCAATGGATTCAGAAAGGCAGAAACCTACCTATCTTAAAAATTTTGGGAAGGACCATTGGTGGAAGAAATTCAGTAAGGGAAAGTTAAAGCAACCGGTACAATCTCAAACTAGGTCAAAACCCATCAATTTGAACAATAAAAAAACCAGTGAGGTCAAGGAGACAGAAACAATGTAGTGTTGAGAGTGCTGTGAACCCTATCTTTTATTGGAATACCTCCATAATCCTAGATCTATTCAAAATATTAAATCTTTTCATGAGGCAACTATTGCAAATGATATTTCCAGAAACATCCCAAGAACAAGCAAAGCACTAGATGACAAACAAGAAGAGCACCAATCTACGATGATCAATATTGAAGGTATCATTTTAACCTAATTTGTTTCTTTTTTAATTGATCGAGGGGCTAGATTAGGTTACATTAGTTCTTAGCTTGTGGAAAAATGTAAATTAAAAATTGAAAATTATAAGAATGCATGGTTGCTACAATTGGAAACTGGTACAAAAGGGAGGGTAACTAGCCAAGTGAGATAGTCTCATAGCAATTTAAATGGATGTTCCACATAAGTGAATCTAAATATACCTCCCTTAGGATCCTATGATGTATTAATTGACATGGATTGGTTTGAAAAACATGGAGTGGTCATAATTTTTTTAGAGAAAATAATAATTTGTGTGAGCCAAGGTGGGAAAGCTCAATCAATCAAGGGCATACCAAAACCCATATTGGTTGGATAGATTTCATCTTTACAAATGAAAAATAGTGCAAGAAAAGGGTGTAAGTTATTTAAGGTGTAGGTGGAAATTAATGAACAACAAATGAAAAAGAAAAATTTGGAGACCCATCATTAGGGAGCTTCATGATGCGTTTCTGGAGGAAATTCTAGGCTTACCTCCCAATAGAGATATAGATTTCTCCATTGATATAGTACCAGGCACAATTCTAGTATCTAGAGCCCCCTATAGGATGAGTGTACCTAATTTATTAGAGTTGAAAATGTAGTTACATGAATTAATAGAAAAGACTTTATTAGGCCCAGTGCATCACTATTGGGGGCTCCTATGTTATTTGTCAAGAAAAAGGATGGCAAATTTAGAAGGTGCATTTATTATCGACAATTAAACAAGTTAAGCATTAAAAACAAATATACACTGCCTTCTATTGATGATGTGTTCGATCAAATGAAGGGGGCAACAATATTTTCAAAATTTTATTTAAGGACCGAATATCACCGGCTGAGAATAAAATATGAAGATATTCATAAGATAGTTTTTCAGACTTGATATGGTCACTATGAATTTGTAGTCTCGCCATTTTGTCTTACTAATGCACCAACAACCTTTATGTGCTTAATGAAAAGTGTACTTAGTAAGTACCTTGATAAATGTGTGTTGATATTTATAGATGATATTCTAGTGTATTCCAAGAATGAAGAAGAACACAAGGAACATCAAAAATTAGTGAGTTTTATACGGATAAAATATAGTATTTGGGCCATGTTATTTCAAAGGAAGGATTGTCTGTTGATCCTGAGAAGTTGAGAACTTTCTTAAATTGGCCCATCCCTAAGGATGTCTCAACTATCCGCTCGTTTATGTGAATTGCAAGATATTACCAAATATTTATAGAAGGATTATCTAAACTAGCCTACCCTCTTACCTCCTTACAAAAGAAATGAACAAAGTTTTAGTGGACAACCAAATGTTAGGAAAGTTAAAAAAATTAAAACACTTACTTAACGTGGGCCCTATCTTAAAAATTGAAAACCTGAATAAATAATATATTGTTTACACAGATGCTTGTTTGGAAAATAATTTATGCCCAAATGTGAGTGCTCTAAATAAAATGATACTAAATGAGTATCACAAGAGGCCATATGTCAGCCATCCCACATAACAAAATGTGATAACATCATTAAGGAAATAATTTTTCTGTGCAAGCATGAAGAGGGAGGTGGAAGAATACTTATCAAAATGTCTAGAATGTCAACAAGTAAATGTGGAATACAAACACCCTATTGGATTTTTTAAACCACTACCCATTCCTGAATGGAAATGGGAATTGATTTCATTATATTTTATTACTATATTGCCAAAGACAAAATGACAGCATGATTCCATTGTGATTTTGGTGGACACCTTAAATAAAGAAGCACATTTTATACCGGTGTGGTATACTTATGGCACAACACATGTTGCCAACATTTTCATGAAGGAGAGTTTCTGCCTACATGGGGCACCAAAGACAATAGTGTCAGATAGAGATGTTAAATTTACTTCTAATTTTTGGAAGGCCTTATTTGGAGACATTGGGACAGAACTATATTTTAGAACTGCATATCATCCCAAAATTGATGGGAAAATAGAGAGAACTAATAAAATTTTGGATGGCATGCTAAGAATGTATGTCATGGACAAACCTACCAAATGGGAAGACTTCCCGCACTTGGTAGAATTTTCCTACAACAGTAACTACCACCCCTTTCAAAGCCTTATATGAAAGAAAATGCCACACACCTTTCACCTAGAGTCATTGAGGGGACATGCTAACATTAGGGTCGGATGCATTGCAAGAAATGGAACAGATGGTACAAAAGATTAGGCAGAACATAAAAATGACATAAGACAAGAAAGAATGTTATGCTGACAAAAAAAGAACTCATAATGAATTCCAAGTTAGAGACCATGTGTATTTAAGGGTGAAACCAAAGAAAAGTACCTTAAGAAGACGAACCTATACTAATTTGGCACCAAGAATCTATGGGCATTTTTGAGACCTTGGACAAGGTTGGACCAGTAGCATATCAACTTATTTAACAAAAACGTTGGATGGGAGTAAAGAATGGGGATATATATATAAACACCATACAATTCCTAGAATACTCTGTGTTGTATTGAGTACGAGCAGAATTTGACCACCAAAGTTATTATATGATTTGTACAAAGTTATTATAGAATTTGACACATGGGTTACATCCTTCTTTAACATACAACAACCCTTACGCAATAAGACCATGGTACCTTATGGAGAGAGAATCATTAATGATAATAAGCTATTGGCTAAGAGCGAAACATTGATTCAAATTAGAAGCTTGATTTTCTGTAAGGGACACATGTGTACCTAGAAAGTTATCGTAACACAAATATTCTCTTACATGAACCCCAAATCTAAAAGAAAAAAAATACAGTCAAAGAAATTCACGCTAATATAGAAAATAGAAATTAAAGGCTTAAGTGGCATATCTATTTTCTTTACAACATAACCATATACATTACTAGAAATTGATAGTTCAATATCGAATATGACAAAGAAGGAATGTATAATGCCAATTATAGATAATGATATGCATCTAGCTATAATTGCTCCATAAAGAAAAACATCATATACTACGAAACAAAGGGTTTAGTACCTTTAGATAATTTATTTTTATTTTTTTTAAAGTTGGGGGGCGAGTCCCATTAGAAGCTAAAAAGAGCCCATATAATCACAATTATTCACATTATATTACATTTATGTCATATGTACATGAAGCAGGATTGACACGATAGCTGTCATAGCAGCGAAGCAGAATGGTGATCACAATATGCTGCCGGAGCAGCCGACATGCACCAAGAATCGATCCCGGGTGGGGAGGCGGCAAGCTATCCGTCCTACCACACCGGCTACACAACTTATATTAATATACAATAAGATAAATTATAGACACTCATTGTCACCTAGAATCTATTGTTTTTAACAAGAAAATAAAAATAATAAAACAATTGTAATGTTAAACCTTGATTCAAATTCTCTGGTAAGGGGAACAATTGACCAGAGGGTTTCTAACCCTAGAATAAACAACAACAAGAAATATGAAGCTCATGATTAAACTTGTTCTGGATGGGGCAACCAGAGTGTGAAGAATGCCATGAACACCAACCCATTGACTTGCAAGAACAAGTCAAATGTTGAAGATTCCTTAGGTGTGGGGAGTATAAATTGACTGAGTTTCCCACAGACCTATAGGAAATCATGAGAGAACATAAGTATGTCGAAAATGAAATGAAAATAAAACATTTCACTGAACATAGATCAATAGGGTAAAGGAGAGGAGTATACTTGTGAGTTAAGGCCACCACTACCTTCCCTCCCCTTTTCCAAAAACAATCGAAGCCTATTAATAGGGAAATGTTAGAGCGATACCTCCAAATTCACCGAGAATAGTCATACCCATAATAATTCAACTCTCAAATCCATTAGAACATAAATAGATTGAGCATATTGAAATTTAAGGATCATTCGACTAAATACAACTATGGAGAACTTTAAATGGGAAGTATGAGAATATACGTGTGTTTCATGTTGAGCCCCATTGTGCTAGTGCGAAGAAGGGGCACCACCCTATTGTAGAACTAATCTTAACATCAACATTTCCAAAAGAACGATTTACACAAAATTCAAACCCAAATCACAGTTTCGGTATGATGAATAGTTGTACCAGGAAACAACAAAGGAGTGAAAGGTAGTCTTGAAACTTGGAAACGAGCCGGATAGTTTGGCGAGCTCAACATACCCAGAGCAGATTTGGCCTGGAAACACAAAAATTAAAATGTATTAGACGTGTGTGTATATATATATATATATATATATATATATATATATATATATATATATATATATGGAAAAACAGACCAATAAAATTATAGGGTAAGTATATAATATAAGGACCTATCCAGAAAGGAAAAAATAAAATAAAAACCTTCACAATTGTTTCATCGCGAAACAAAGGAACGATGACACTACCACACACTTGGAAAGGAGAACCTAGCTGCCAACATTCTGAGGTTGCCAACGTAGTGAGTGGTCGGTAAGAGACCATGATTTTTACCATGAAAACATATATGTCAATCGCTAGTGGATAACCTCATGGAGGCACTCAATGAAACTCGACATTTTTTCCAAAGGACAAAAAGAAAAGCAATGACAAAATGAGCAAGGGAATAATGTGGGATGATAGGTTTAGGGTTACGAGATGGTCTCTCCAACCTTGGATCATGTCAGAGAATCTCCACCGTACTCACAAATACAAGTGCATGTCGCCATGTGATGACCATGTGAAGGAGAACCATTTAAGCCTAATACATATGTGTTGATCCCCAGGTTACAGTTTTTCCTTAAATTTCATATGTATGCCTCACCAAAACAACTTTGTGATGGTTAATATCTGCCATGGATTTCATATCATAGATTGAACAAAAATTAAAAAAATATGGCATGAGAATGTGTGTTAATAGGTACAAAAATTTGGGTTGAATATGGGGTAGGTCCGTACTATATACACCAATTATGTATCCATAGATATATGTCGAACACGTGTAAGGTTTAATAAGGAGATAATGAAGCCCTCACTTAAAAATAGTATATCAAAGCTAGTATAGCTTGATATTATGTTCAAGAAGTGGAATTAGGTTATTTAATAGGAATCCAAGTACTCAATTTTAAAACAATAATAATATTAAATATCATCCTAATATCTTTAGGACTATGGAAATTATGGGTAACACAAATGTTATTAGATGTTACAAGATCACACGAGAAAATAACACAACTATTGTATAAGGTGGTTGTATATGTATAAATAGTGTATGAAAAAAAAAAAATCAAGAACAATGTGCATGCCACGGTGCCAGTACTTTCTAGGATTTTTTCCTCCCAAAATTCACATGAAAACTGGTACATATGTATGAAGACTAGTGCAACCATGAAGTCCTTGTCTAGCATGAATCTTTCAGTTCAAAAATCCAAATATAAGTCAATAGCTTTTTTCCTCCCAAAATTCATATGAAAACTAGTACATATGTATGAAGACTAGTGCAACCATGAAGTCCTTGTCTAGCATGAATCTTTCAGTTCAAAATTCCAAATATAAGTCAATAAAAATGAACAAATAGGGTTTGTTTTCAAATATATGCACTTGATACTAAAACTTGGCAAATATTATGGTGAAGAACATTTGGCACCGAGTTCAAGCTTGACCTATTATTTGAGCCTCCATTTTTGTTGTGTCCATTGTGCGTGACCTTTTTTAGTTGTCTAAATTCCTAAGAATTTGACAATGAGGGCATAGTATCCCACTAATTTCATATACTATCCAATCTTGTTGGATTTGACTTCAAACATTACATTCATAGCTGCTCTTTGGATGCAATTGCTAGGAGGGAATCATTTAATTTTAGTAGAAATTACTAACTTAGTTGCATTATTAGCCCTTCTAGCATTTGTTGTTACATGGACACTAGACTTTTCAATTCCTAAGATATGGTTCAACAATTGTAAGTGAATGATGCATGAGAAAATTTTACTATATGAGGAAACTTTTCTCCCCCTATATTGCTTGCCATATGCAGGTTCATTGTAAACTTTTGATTAGAAGGAACTAAGATCAAGCGTTGCGATTACAATGGTTTTTATAGATGTGTCATATATATTTCATAGAAGTTAAATATCTACCATCCACCTATTAATGATTTATAATTAAATGAAATTTCTAGAAGGTCCATCCAAATAGCTTAACCTATAGTGGTAACTAATAATAATATGAAATATGTTTATAGATAATAATAATCTAATTCTGAAGTGTGGTCATGTTAGACAAAATTAATGAAATGCCTCTTTATTAATATGCCAAGGAACTCATTTTTTAAGCAGTTTATTGAGCTGAGGCACTCTATAGCCTAGTATGAGCAAGACCTTGTTAAGTAACCTTTCATTTAAAAATAATAAAACAATACTTACACAAACAAATTAAAAAATAGTAATAACAAAGAGATTCTGTATTGACCATTAATAAAATGATTCAATTTCAACTTTAATATTAGAAAGTAAAAAAAAAGGTAGTTTACTTGATTTGGTATTCTTTCAATGTTTAATATAGAGTTGACATATAACACTTTAAAAAATATCAATACCAAAACTAAATCAAGATGTGTGTGAGATATAAATAAAATATTCCAAAGTCAACTATAAAACATATTAGGAAATTTTCCTCAAAATCAACATACATCTATTTTGACTTAACATTTACTAAAACATTAAAACACTCAAATCTCTCAAAAATTTTCAATAAAAAATTAAATTTACATCCTCAAGAGTTGGAAAATTAAGAATAAAGATTAACATATGATTAGAATAAAGATTAACATATGATTATATTATTTCATTCTATATTTTAACTTGTGACCTTCCAGAAAGAAATATGTTCTTCACCAATAAACCACCTTAAAAGTTGTACATCATTTTTTTATTTTTTTAAATAAAATAAATAATATTAAAATTTACCCTTATAATCTGTATTTCCTTTAATTCAAGTTTACCTTAACGAAAATTAGATTTCGGGCTATGAAATTGATAACAGAATTTTGTATTCGACATGCAATTTCATTGCAAATTAGAAATAGAAATGATTTGCTCAACTTGGGTAGAAAATGATATCACATTCATTTTTCTTTAAAGTTGGATTTTACACGAGACTAATAAATAACATCGTTATGATATATAATTATATTTACTAATAAATACCATGGTTATGTTAATAAATACCATCGTTATGTTAGATAACTATAGTGACTAATAAATAACATAGTTATGTTATATTATTAATTATGATATATAATTATATTTACTAATAAATACCATGGATGGTTATGTTATACAATTATAGTGACTAATAAATTACTAACATAGTTATGTCATATTATTAATCATTATTATTTTAAATGCTAAAATATATAAATATGGTATTATAGAGATTTAGAAAAGAATTGAATAATTTATTTTAATTATTTTTAAATATTTATGTATTATGATTTTTTTTACGTGGTTGAAAAATTTCTCACTTTGATGGCCATTATTTCGATGAAGTATTTGTACAAGCTAGATTTACTAGTAGGGGTCACTTCACCATTATATCCACCAAATATTTATACAATTTAGAATCATTAGTAGGGGTCACTTCCCCATTATGTCCACGAAATATTCGTACAAACTAGAATTTTCAGTAGTGGTCACTTCCTACCCATAGACATTGACCCCAAGAATGTTTACATTATTGAACCATTGACCTCTTAATAACAAAGGTACTTTAATAACAAGGACTCAGCCAATTGAACTAACTCTCAAGGTTTTATTTATGTATTATAATATTTTAGGATTTTATTATTATATTGTTTTTTCATATCAATAAATTATTTTTTGAAAAAAAAAAATATAGTTATATATGTTAAAATATAGTTATATAGGTGAGACAAAGTTGTCATAAGTCGTCTTTGAATTGGGGGAATTGGTACATTGGGAAGGTTGGCGAGGATAGGGTAATCTACCTGCTGGGAAGGGGGGTGGAGAGTATGGTATGGGAAGGGTGCCTTGGTGGTGCGGCGGTCTAGTTTTCAGGTTGCGAGGAGGTTGCAAATCATGCTAAGCGAAGGCTAAGGAAGGGGGAATGGGGCCTGAGGCATGTAGGGAGGGACAAAGGAGAGGAGGAGCGTGGTTCATACGGGCTTGACCTCTAGGTTATAAGGTTGGTGACTGGCCATGCACCTTGGACCTAAGACTACAGTTGTAACACAAACAAGGAAGGGGGCATGTAGGGGTGTCTCGGGAGTCTCCGGTGGAATTCACTTATGCTTGGGGGTTATACGAATAAATCATGGGTGACGAATCTCGTGCACTGTTGGAACCATGGGATAAAAGCAATTAGGAATATAACATTTTGGGGATTATGGTTTCTTGCTCATACAATAGGTCAACTATGAGGTAAATATTTGTGTCCAAGAAAAGCACATAGGTTTGGTACCAAAATGCGTTGGAGGGTGATGGGAAGGAATAAGGGAATTGAGGCAATGGGGCAAGCAACGACTACTAAGGGTCACTAGAAGAGATCACGGGAAGTGAGGTTGAGGCTGAGTAGAGCACAGTGGGAAAATGTCAGCGTAGGAAGCCCATGGCCAACCTAATATAGGAAGTGGCAACTACCTATTTGGGAGTCACGAGAGGGGAAATCAAATGGCTCATAACCAAGTGGGAGGAAAACATAAATCGGCAAGCAAGTTAGGAGGCAACAGACATGGAGGATTGGAAGATCTTGATTCCAGACCCCCGACACACTAGAGGCCCAAATCTAGATAACTATTGTCCATGACTTCCCAAATTATAAACAGGACTTTCAAAAACTACAATTTCAACTGCAAAAGCAGGATGGTCATTTGGATCAGATTGAAAAACATTTCCCTTGCCTATTTATGCCTACAAAATTTCTAGGCTCCAACGCGATGGATCTGGCCCCAGTGGCTTCAGTTTCAACCAAACAAGAGAATTAGAATGCTGACTCTGAGTCTTTTTGTTTTGATATGTTTTCATGCAGATAACTTTTAATTTTCAATATGCAGTCATATATATGTATAGATAGCTAGAATGTGGTTGTGGACATGATAATCAAGTTTATATATCTTAGGTAGATAGATTAAGAATTTTTTGCTTTTGGACATCTTATAATGTAGTTAGGCGATCAAGAGAGTTGGTTTCAAGAAAGGCAGGTTGAGACAACCTAACCAGGATTTATATGTGTGTAACTTGCCTACTTATTTTATAATGAAAAAGATGGATCTAGGTCGGGTGAGATCCTCAGATGACTTTGATGGCTTTAAGACCCCTAGGTCACGATTCCTCAAGCCACAAGTTAAGCCTAAAGGATCACAAACGAATTTTCACACACAGATACACACAGATATTCTCATGGCATTTGCAGTATTCTTTTATTATAAAGTAATAAGAAACCAAATAAAAACACAAATATCAAAAGTCAAGCATAAAGCATAACATTTATAAACTATACTGTATCTGTTAAAAATATTGAAATTATATATTTGTACATAAACATATAGTATTAATTGAATTCTAACCAAACACGCTTTATATTGAAAACTAAATTCTTATGCACCGTTGATGAGCAACCTCTTAATGGAGGTTAACAAAATGTGGAGGGGGGGTTGAGAAGAAAATAGTATAAAGAGAAATTTCTCTAAAAAGCATAGAAAAATTGCATAAAGAACTACGTGGGTCAATTCAATAAATATACATATTTTCGTTATACCTCTTTATATTAGATGGCTTCAACCTAGTTGCTCAAATCAGTAGCCATGAGATTTTTCTTCTTATCATATTTATTTTTTGTGGGGTGTTAATCTTTTGATATAATTTCCAACACTTTTCCTTTGTATGACCAAAAATTTCAATGTTATATATTCGGAAGGTTGTGATATGTTTTGCTATGATACAGGATATTCGTTACATTTATATGCCTGGGTGTTATAAAAGAATTGCATAAACAGTTCGACACCCACATGAATTAAATAAATATCTAAATCTAGTTCGAGTGGTTTACGTATGGCTGATCCTCTGATCCAGTCTTCCGCTGCGAGGATTCCACATCCTCTGGACCATCTACAAAGTCTTCCTCATAAATGTCAACACCCCACAATGTCAATTTCTTCCTCTCACGAAGAGAATTATGATCCGACGATAAGACTGCTTCATCAATTTCGTTCTCATGGATTTCACCGGAATGAGAATCCAAATCCCCACGGATCTCTTGCAGTTTTTCCTTTCTTCCAACTAAAAAATCTTCGATCTTTTCACTGTTTCCAAAAGAACCAGGCAGAGGACTATCTAGTTCCTCGTGAAACTGTGGCAGATAACCGTACTTTTCCTTGGAAGGACGGCTTATAAGCTGCTTACCTGTATCGCCAGGAATTGATGTAATGACTTGCTGTCTATTTTCATTGCTATATTGGGCTCTGTGTCTAATCATTTTGGGTTCGGTGGCCTGATATGAGTATAACCTACCATCGACTAAGAGCCCTGCATCGGTTCTCTTCCATCTGTTAGAATCATGCATCCGTCCGGGCATTTTCTCCTCAAAAACAAAGCGTGGCTGGTTGTTGTCAATACCATAGACATGTTTAATCACCGAGTTTACTTCTTGCTCGCTGTACTGCCCTTTACGATCCAAAACTCTCCGTGCAAAGTTTTTATATGGTTTCCCTTTCTGTAATGCCTCCACTATACTTCTTCGCCGCCCTTCGTCATCTCTGATTAAAGTGAATTCGTCGTTTCTTGGTGGTCCTTCATGCGATCTATTGAATTGTCTTCCTTCCGTCCTTGGAGTCTCCCTCACCGACTCACCTCTGCTTGCATTATCGCTCGCTTCGGCACATGGAGCAGACTTACATTCTTCGTGCCTTCCTGTTTGATAACTGTCTTCTCTACTTGCCATTGTTCTCTCTCCCGCAAAGTACTAATGAGTTGGTACAGAGAGGTCAAAGATGAAGGTATAGCGAAAATAGATTTGTTCACGCCAAAGAAGAAGCTTGCGCTAAGAGGTAACGAATTATGAAACTATATGCCAACATATATATGTCTAATGCTTTTTGGAGAACCGACTTATCTTTTCAATTTATTTCAAATTTTTCGGGAAGACCCACTTATCTTAAGTTGGTATATTAAACAAACAAAAAGGAAAATTCATAATTTATGGAATAATCGTAAAATAAAATAAAATATTTGGTTTGGGTTATTATATTTAAATATATATTGTTTTAATATTTTAAGTTGAGCTTACCAGGTTTAGAATTTTAAAAAAGTGGTGTCATAGCACCACTTTTGATTCAATGTTAATTTCACTTTACTTGGATTCAAAACTACTATTTCATCATTTGTTATTTTGAGGATTTATTTTATTTATTTTTGGAGTTGTCTATAATGCGATTTTTTGAGATTCCGGTGACGGAATCCGGTGGAAGAAATTGAGATGAAATCATGATTTGTTGCAGTTAAAATGGTTTTTTAACTGCATATTCGGATTCAGCACCCTGAAAAACACCTGGGACGGTTTCATTGTGCAGAAATTAGCTATCAAACTTGGATTCCAATAAATTACTGCCGGATTTTCACCGGAAAAAATCGCCGGAAAGGCTTTCAAAAAGTCGCGTTAAAGACTACTCCTTTATTTTTCATTAATGGTATTGGTCTTTTATGTTAGTTTTTAATTCATCGTTTATGGAATAATTTTAAAATAAAATAAAATATTTAGTTTGGATTATTATATTTAAATATATATTGTTTTAATATTTTTAAGTTTGAGTTTATAAGGTGTAGAATTTTAAAAAAGTGGTGTTACAGCGTCATTTTTTATTGAAGTGAGAGTGATTGTTAATTTCACATTATTTGGATTTCAAAATTACTATTCCATCCTGTTTTATTTTGAGGATTTTTTTTTATTATTATTATTATTATTATTTAAGTATTGGTTTTTCAAGTTAGATTTTAATTTATAGTTAAGGAAATAATTGTAAAATAAAATATTTGGTTTGGATTATTATATTTAAATATATATTGTTTTAATATTTTTAAGTTTGAGTTTACAAGGTGTAGAATTTTAAAAAAGCGGTGTTACAACGCCATTTTTATTGAAGTGAGAGTGATTGTTAATTTCACATTATTTGGATTTTTTATTGAAGTGAGAGTGATTGTTAATTTCACATTATTTGGATTTCAAAGTTACTATTCTATCCTGTTTTATTTTGAGGATTTAATTCGTTTATTTTTCTTTTATGGTATTGGTTTTTTAAGTTAGATTTTAATTCATATTTTATGAAATAATTGTAAAATAAAATATTTGGATTGGATTATTATATTTAAATTGATATCATTTTAATGTTTTTAAGTTGAGCTTACAAAGTGTAAAATTTTAAAAAACTGGTGTTATAGCACCACTTTTATTTAAGTGAAAGTGATTGTTAATTCCACATTATTTGGATTTCATTAAAAAACTGGTGTTATAGCACCACTTTTATTTAAGTGAAAGTGATTGCTAATTCCACATTACTTGGATTTCAAAGCTACTATTTCATTGTATTTTATTTTGAGCATCTATTTTGTTACTTTTTCCTTAATGGTATTGGTTTTTCACGTTAGATTTTTACCGCTTTTTTATTTGAGGGAAAAGTTTGGCTTACACAAAAGCTTTGGTTTCTAAGAATATTATTTGAGATGAGTTATGACTTTTATCTTTTTCTATCACATAGTTTTGGTTTGGATGTCACAATTTTTGTTAAGCTAGTAACTTTGTTGGTAGTGAGAGGGGCTGAAAAATAGATAGAAAATGAGAGGGGACGACAAAGAGGAGGAAAATAGTAGTGAGCAAGAGAGTGAGTGAGAGAAAAATGATGGTGGGAGCAGTTTATTAAACAAGAAAGAAATGAAATGAAAACTAAATGGAAACCAAAAATCACACAAGTAAACAAAAAAAAATTATGTGGTAAAATCTTGATAGTGTGTCAAGGAAACCTCCACTGGGCAAGGGATTGGAAATCTTTATTAATCAAGATTGATTCTCCATGATACAACATGTCGGGCATTCAAAAATTTCATATGAGCCTCTCCTCCATTACATAACTGCTATTCGTTAGCAATCTCATTCAAAAGCTAATTTACAACACTAACTAGTAGTAATTACTAAGATTTTACCCATAACTACATGTCTTGTTGTCACATTTCAATAAAATCCACATTGGCAATAATTTTAATAATCCCTTGCCCATGCCCATTCATCATCTCTTCTGCAAGCCAACAGAAGCCAAACACCATCACAACTTCTCTATTGTAACTAGCTTCGTGAATATATATGCACAATTCTCTTGTGTATGAACCTTCTTGAGAGCTACTTTTTCGCCATCGATCACATGTCTTAGAAAATGATACCTTACATCAATGTGCTTGGTCTTGCTGTGATAAGCTGGATTTGTAGCCAAGTGAATAACACTCTGGCTATCACAGAATACATTCACTCTCTCGTGTGTCCTTTCGATCTCATCAAGTAGACCCTTTAACTAGATTGCTTCTTTATTGACATCTAAAGCAGTTATATGCACTGCTTTGGTAGTGGAAAATGAAACTATTTCATGAAGCTTTGACATCCAACTAATTGCTCCACCTGCAACAGTAAATACATAACCCGTACTAGATCTCCTTTTGTCCAAATCATTTGCATAATCAACGTCCACATATCCATAGACAGATCCTACTCCACCATTAAAGATGATGCAATGGTCCCTTGTGCCTCTTATATACTCAAGCACCCATTTCACTTCTCACCAATGTTCTTCACCTAGATCTTCCATCAACCCGGTGACAACTCCAACTGCATGTGAAATGTCATGTCTTATAGATACCATCGCATACATTAAGTTTCCTACAACATTTTCATATGGTACACAAGACATATACTACTTTTATTCATCATTTCTAGGGGGGAAACTAATGGAGCATTAATAGATTTCACACTATTCATACCGAACTTTTCAAGTACTCTTTCCACATACTTCTGCTGTGATAATGAAAGCTTCCCATTTTTCTTGTCTTTGTGTATCTCCATGCCCAAGATATGTTTTTATTCTCCAAGATCCTTCATATCAAACATCCTAGAGAGTTGAGCCTTTAACCTAATGATCTCTTCCATGCTTTTGCTTACAATAAGCATATTGTCAACATAAAAAATAAGATAATGAATATGCCATTGAAACTCTTGAAGTATACACAATGATCATACTCACTACTAATAAAATTTTGGATCACCATGAACTTATTGTACCATTGCTTGGGAGACTGCCTCAGGCCATACAATGATTTCCTGAGCTTGCAAACTAATCTTTTGCTACAACCTTGTACAAAACCACCTAGTTGTTTCATATATATTGCTTCATCCAAATCACCATGTAGAAAATATGTTTTAACGTTTAACTATTCTAACTCAATATTAATTAATGCAGTTAGTGCCAACACAGTACGAATAGAAAAAAGTTTTACAATTGGTGAAAAAATCTCATGAAAGTCAATACCTTCAACGTGAGAATACCCCTTTTCTACCAGCCTCGCCTTATACCTTTCAATACTTCCATCAACTTTCCATTTCAATTTGAAGACCCATTTGCATCCACCAACACTTCTACCTAAAGGAAGTTCTACAAGATCCAAGTATTTTTCTTGACTAAGGAATCCATTTCTTCTTCAATATCGATTTTCTATTTTTCACTATCTGTATCATCCACTGCTTCCTAATAACAAGAAGATTCCCCATCTTCAATAATCAAAGAAAAATATGAAGTGAAATCTTCATACATTTTGGGAGTTTTTATTTCCCTTGTAGACTTTCTTAGTGTGACTGGTTATTGAACTGGTTCAAAAACTTCAATAGTTTCCTTTGTATTGTCTTCACTTTTTCCTCCATAAGTCTCTACTTCCTTTTGACTTTCGGAAAACAGTCTAGCCTCCAACTGAGTTTGCTGATTTGGCGATACCTGTTCATGTTCAATTCTTTCAACATCTTATTTTGAAAGAGAAGATTCATCAAATGTTACATCTCTACTAATGACTATCTTCCATGAAGTAGGATCCCACAACCTGTATCCTTTCACTGCATAGTCATACCCAACAAAGACATAACATTTCGATTTTGGACCTAATTTTGAATGCGGATTTTTAGGAATAAGAACATAGACATCACAACCAAATATATTTAAATGTGAATAATCACAAGACTGACCCGACAAAACTTCTTCAGGAATTTTACAATTAATTGCCATTGAAGGTGACTTGTTAACTAAATAGCAAGCAGTAGTTGGGGAAACTTCATGTTATCAGGAAGTAGTTGATCATACAAATAGCGAAAAATATAAAATGGCTATGGAAGAAGAAATGGATTCCTTAGCCAATAAAAATGCCTGAGATCTTGTAGAACTTCCTGAAGGGAGAAGTGTTGTTGGATGAAAATGGGTCTTCAAATTGAAATGAAAATCTGATGGAAGTATAAAAAATTATAGGGCGAGGCTGGTAGCAAAAGGGTATTCTCAAGTTGAAGGTATTGACTTTCATGATATTTTTTCACCAGTTGTAAAACTTGTTTCTCTTTGTACTATGTTGTCACTAACTACATTACTTAATATTCAATTAGAATAGCTAGATGTTAAAACAATTTTTCTACATGGTGATTTGGATGAAGAGATATATATGGAAAATCGATAAGGTTTTGTACAAGGTCGCAGTAGAAAGAAAAAAAGATGGGCAACAATAAATGGTTCCTTTTCTTCAATAATAGAACAACAAAAAGGCAGGCAATAATAGTCTCTCTTCTCATGCTCCTTCTCTTCCACAGCAGAACAAGCAAAAACACATAGTACATCTCTCCAATACATAAGCTTCTCTCTCACGTGGCCAACTTATCTAGTGACATGCAGGGTTTTCAAAATAAAGCAACAGTTTCTAGCGGTGGCTCATTTTTGGCCTCGCAGCTTTCAACAAAATGACGACATATGTGTGGGCACATTCAAATGAACCCTGTCTCCTTCAATCAGACTTCCTCAGTGACCTAAATGATCTGATACTAATTGATGGTTCGAGTAGTTTATTAAGCAAGAAAGAAATGAAATGAAAACTGAAAATTAGACAAGAAAACACAAAATATTTACGTGGTAAAGCCTTGACAGTGTGTCAAGGAAACCTCCACGTGGAAAGGGATTGGAAATATTTATAAATCAAGATTGATTCTCCATGATATAACCCTAAGGAATTCACCAATTTCATATGAGCCTCTCCTCCATTACATAAAACAATGTAAACTTTGAAACGGGAACTGATACTGTTACCCGTTTTGTAGAGGTGGCAAAAAAATGACCCGATTTTCAAAAGTGGTGATGCAGAATACACATGTTTTTTTTAGAACATGGTTTTTGGAACTTTAATTTTTTCATGTGCATTAAGTTTTAGAATGGTAGTGAATGGTAGTGATTTTCATCCTGATTTTAAAAAGTGAGTATTCTGCATCACACCCTTTTTTTAAAAGACCTATTTTTTGACTTTAAATTTTCTAGTGTGTGAAATGTAAAAAATTATTTTCTAAATTTGATAGTTTTTGAAGTGGTCATTTTATTCATATTTTCTTGTTCTCTATCTTATTTTTTTTTTTTTTAGTGGGGTTTTTATTGTTTTGCGTTTTTAAATTAGAAAGTCGATAGTTTGAATTTTAGATAATCTACATATTTATACATCCTTAATTAATTTTTCAATCCACATGAAATAATTGTTTCTAAAAAACAACAATTTTTAACAATGGACATAAAAATAACCATTTTTAACATAAATATAACAAAAAAACTAAACGTTTTGATAATTTTTTGCTAGAATTAACATGTCAAAATCACAATTTTTATACAAAAATATTAACTAAAAATGGTCAAATAATAGTTTTTTTTATGAATTTCATATCAAAAAAATAATAATAACAACTTTTTTTTTTTTTTTCAAAAAATAATAATTAACTAAAAAATCAATGCGAAAATCACAGTTGTGCTCTCCCCCGCCCACCCCAAATTTAACTAGTGTTTTTTGGTTTTATGGTTTTTCATAGGATTATTTGGTTTAAGATTTATGTGATTATTTTATAATGATATAATTTATTTGAATTTAAGTTTTTTTTAGTTTTAGTATATGGTTGTTTTATTAAAGTATTTTTAAATGTTAAATTTTTTGTTTTATTTTTTATTTTATTTAGGTGTTATTTTTGGAAATGATTATGATGTAGTTTTGCAAATTTTTCAAAAAAACGTATTTTTGATTTAATGTTTTATATTTTGCTTTTGTGATTCATTTTATTTATAATAAATGCTTTTAAAGTTGATTTGGTTTTCTATTGGCTTAGGTTTTGTATGTGGTTTTATGTTTTATTATTTCTTCATTTTTTTGAGTTTTTGGTTAGTTTGGTTTGCAATACTTAAAAAGGTTTTTGTCCCCTTGTTAAGATTTCTAGTGATTATTAGGCTTACTCATTTGTTGTCAGTGAACTTTATGATATAGTTTTTCAGTTCTCTAGTTTTTGTGTTTGCATTTTGTTATTTTGATAATTAGATTTCACTAATTGTGTGACTAACGGTTAGAGTCATTTGTAATATCCAACAAGATTTTTGAGTATACTATGATTATAGCAATAAGATGACTTCTAGTTAGTCATATTGCGCATTATCGATAACTTCCAATTAGTTGTATTGTGCATTTAAAGTTTTGGGTTTCTTTATTTAAATTATGTTTGAATAATAAGTGACATGTGTTAATTGTTTATTTTATAGTTGATCTTGGAATCAATATATTTTTTAGAAAAAATAAATTATATCCGTCAGAACCAAAAAAAAATAAATTAAGAAATCCATCCACTATCATAATATAATTTTATTTTCTAAATTAATAAAAAAAATATCTTGGCCTCAAAAAAAACCTAAATCTTAAATAAATTAAATTAAATAAAAAACACAAATGAAAAATTTTTAATCCAATTGAAAGCACATCACTCCCTTTCAAGCAATGATGAAGAAGGTAAAGGTAAAAGTAGAAAGCACATCCACCATCCTAAGGCAATGATAAAAATGGTATATGGATTAGAAAGATGAATAATATCATGACAAAGGCCTATCGTTCATAATCTCCACCACAGAAAAAACTAAAAGATACCACTGGTACAATTATTGCAATCAACATTTCACCCAAAGAAACAAATTTGGCAAAATGGTAAATGCTACTCATATGAATTTAAACGCCGTAGACAATCTCAGAGGGTGCTAAACAATATTATGAAAAGGATTACGTGCATCATTACTCAGTACTTAGTAATGATGACAACATTAACATCATTCATTCTACCATTCATATGGTTGATAGGCGCTAAACAAGATTACATGCGTCATTACAACGTTAACATTATTACTGAATATTTAGTATAATCCTCTATTTCACCTTGCATAGGATTCAATGCATACATTATTCTAATAGGGAAATAGAACTGATAATTTCATATCAATGAATGTTTTAAATATATAACTGTCTCGTTATTCGGTATTCAACATATTCATGCCATCTGACTGGAATTCGGTTTCAGAAGCAAAAAGAATGCTCAGAGAAGCCATTGACGGGCTCTGGTTTGGATGATGATTCCAAGGTTCAGAAGCAGAAAGAATGTTTAGAGAATTGCACCCTCCTTTACCAATTAGCCTCAAATGATCTTCACAAGTTCGCAATATTACAACAAGTATTCGGTGCCTGCAACGTTGTCCGATTGGTTCATGTAAGTTGTAGCAACAATTCATACCGAATTTCCAATTCTCTCGCCTAGTTTTACAGTTTTTATTTATATATATATATTCCTATTTTAAATGACTGTTTAGGTCGTAGTCTATTTGTTGCTATACGTCATAGAGATTTTTTTTAAATCAAAAGATAATAAATAAATGTAACAATATTGTATATGAGAGAATTTAGTTGACCTTTTTCGAACTAGCTGGTTCTAAACGCGTTCACAAGATTCTTTCTTATATGATTTTTTCCTGAAAATGCTGTTGCAATTATTATGTATCATGGAAATCTAAATTCAAAAATAACAATAAATAAATTTCGAATCAAATTTGGATGCTAATTGACTTGATCTTGTAATCTGTTTGTTCCATTGTGGCAGGATCTTCCCTCCGACCAGAGAGTTGAAGCTATAGATAGTTTGGTGTTCGAAGCAAGTGCAAGACTAGAAAATCCTGCGTTCGGTTGTACAGGCATAATACACCAGCTTCAACGCCAAGTATCAGACTTGCAGTCACAAATAACCACAACACAGACAACTATTCAGAAAATACGTTCTCAACAAGCCGTACTTCTGGCTTCCCTCGCAGGGTTCAACGCTACAGGTGAAGATGGCAATAAGTTCAAGCCCACAACCAGTGCGTCGCTAAAAGACGGCGATGACCAGGACGAGGATTGAATGGAATGAAGTGTTTGAAAATTCGTCCCGAGAAAAGTCATTTGGTACTTCGTTGTAGTGTAGAGTTTGTGATAACGTCTTTCTTGGCTTTATTTAACTGTATAGGTTTCAATTATAAATTCAATAATTTATAGTCGGGAGGATTTAATGATAACTCTTCATATGGGTTCCAGTCAGATGGCATGAATATGTTGAATACCGAGAATTTGGCTGGAACAGTCACTACCTTTTATGTAAGGAATTTTCAGGCAAGAACGAAACATCGTAGGAAGATTTGTTATTCGCTAACAATATTCCCAACTAATTTCAATTTTCTGAGATACATGGTTAAATTTCAATATGGTCGGAGATTTCTTAATGGCAAGAGGAATCGCCACTACGATCCCAATTAATATAAAATGTGGGAGCTCACAAGCCGGTATGGGTTGATTCCCAGAATCGACCCGTCGCCGGTCGGGCGGGGCGGAGCGGCGCGGGGGTGGCGTTGCGCCACCCCCCCGTCGCTCCGCCCCGCCCGACCGGCGGCGGGTCGATTCCGGGAATCGACCTATACCGGCTTCAGAGCTTGTGAGCTCTAGTTCATCCCACATTTTACTAGACACCACAAGCCATAGTACTAGACACTATTGATTGCGTCATATTTGATTTGATTTTTGGAAAATTTGTGCTCACACAAATTAGTTTTTCGTTGGCGTTGTGAATCGTAAATACAAGTATATAATCTCCATTTTATTGTGACAATGATGCACTATGATTACAAGACCACACGCTCTCTGGTCTTCCTCTCCACTTAGTCTATGAGAAATCATTCAGCCTTTGGCTTGTTGCAGGTCAGTGTCTTTCCAAATTCTTTTTCTGGATGGGTCTATTTTTCTAAAATGTATAGTAGAGCTCCTGCAAAGTGGACAAGGTATTCGAAGATGAAGTTGAATGATATCGTTAGTTTCTACTGTACTTCCGTGTTATATAGCTCGGCTTTAAAACATTAGCATTTGTTCATTGTTACATTGATTTAACATATTTTCTTCGGTGTTGCAGCGTTATAGTTTGCCATGATTGGCTCTCATGAGATTTAATCTGTTATTTTGCAGGAAGCGATTGTATATATTATGCATTGTGGCTGGGAATAGCATATGTTGGTTCAGCACTGTCCATTGTGAGAGAGAAATGGCTTCTGGTTGAAGTACAAGCAACGTAGGTCTTAGTCCCGTTATCTACACCTATCCCTCTTCCATTCTGTATGCAGGGAATCCTTCCCTGTACTTACTTTTTGTCAGAAATTGTAATCTGTATGCAGGGAAGCCTTTCTTGTACCTTGTTTTTTAGGAAATTGTAATTACTCCGTTATGTAGAGTAGTTTAAATTTAGAGAGTGAGTTGACTTAATCTTATGTGAGTTAGTTTCAGTTCAGTCTTATATTTGATATAACCAAATTTGTGTGATCAATCCTACCAATATTATTATTTGTGTGATCAATCCTATCCATATCCTACCCATATTATTATTTGTGTGGATCAATATTGTGCTAATAAAACACTATTTATAAGGTTAAATGTTGTATGCTATATTGGATAATGATTTAATGATGTCTTAAATTAAATTTCTAAACTTATAACATGTAATTTGATCTCATAACTGTGATATTAACAAAACCAAAATTGTACATATCTTACTATTTCTGCTAATCAGTAATTTATTCTTCTAACCATTGAAAATTTTAAGGAAGTCAAAGCATAATATTGGCTATGGCTGATACAGAAATGAGTTCAAAAGGTTGAAAACAGATCAGGTTCTCCAAATTACAACCAATTTAAAAGTGTCTGCATCTTATTGAATATTTGTTGTTGCAAGTATTATTGTGTCAACCACACACATGCTCGTGGGAAAAGGTTCTCCATTTTTTGTATTTCATGATCCTTTTATATAGATAGGCCTTGCACAATGTATCAAACGTTGGAAAATATGATATCATTGATAGCAGAATAAAAGAGAATATTAGATGTGCTAAGAATCTAGCTATTCAATTTCACATCATGATTATAATAATAGGTTTAAACTGCTTCTAAGATTGTATTATTGATTTTTAATTTATAAAATTATTTTTTCAATTTGGTTTGGTGAAATAAAGAAACAAATAGTTCTATCTAATAGCATGTTTGTTACCTAATTGATTTTTCAAGTGTTAGTCTTGGAAAGGGATTTAGAGAATTAGTTATCAAATTTTGCAAATTATTTTTCCTATATCAAATAATAAAAGAAATAGCAAAACCAATCCATGGTATGACAAAGAGTGTAAAAGTGCGAGGACAGCAATTAAGGAAGCTGTTGATGAATCTCTTAAAATGGACAAGATAAAAATATATAAAGCCCTAACTAAAAGGAAAAAGAGGCAATACATTCGTCAAAGACAAGGGAATCTCTTACACCTCTCTAAGCTAGCTCCTAAGAAATTTTGGAGGCAAATTCTCACTAGGAAGACTAAAGAGGTGTCTCACCTCCATTCTTGGAATAAGAAGAAGGATTCAAGGGAAGTTGCTAGGGGGATGCATGAGAGAATTCAAATAGGAGGATTCTCATAGATATGATTGCGCTTAGTTAAAAAACAACCGTGCATATTCATTGAACCCTTATGCTTTGGAACAATACAAATATTAGGATTGGATAAGTTCTTTAGTGATGCATACGCCCTTTGGTTGGAAGTCCTCACATGTATAGTGTATTTCAAGACCATATTACACTTCATGGACTCTTAAAGACTATTGTAATATATTGTATTTTATTATATGATACTGTGAAGGATGCCTCTTAGGTCAGCAATGGTCCAAGTAGCATGTTTTTGAAAAATTAATTGTATATATTAAATTTGTTATTTATTATGTGAATGTTTGAGCAACGATATCTATATTTGGTCGAGCTCTATTATTTTGTCTGTACTCCAATTATATATAGTTAGCATTATAGTTTTGATGAAAATTTTAAGGTGACATTAGGTTGCCTTCGCATCCCCGACTACAGGTTTCGAGGGTGGACGTCAGCTTGTATGTGCGATACAACGGACAGAGAGACAGTACGCAATAGAGAGACTCGGCAAAGTGAAAAGATGCAGACATTCTCCATTGACGGGCAGCTTGGGTTTTACCAATTCCATGCACCAAATGACGATACACATTACCAATTCCACGCAGCGGCACCCCTGGGCCGCCCCGCCCCGCCGGACCGGCGGCGGGTCGATTCCAATATCAACACTTTCGTTCTGAAGCTATATTTTGCAGGAAAATTTCATAGAAAATTTCGTAGTCACTGCCATTTTTAAAACAGCCGCAAAATTGACACCTAAAAAAATAAATCATTATTCCAGTATCAACACTTTCGTTCTGAAGCTATATTTTGCAGGAAAATTTCGTAGTCATTGCCATTTTTAAAACAGCCGCAAATTTGACACCTAAAAAAAAAAACATCGTTCTAGTATACACACTTTTCGTTTTGAGCACTGTTTTTGTGGTTTTTTTTGGGTTTTTGGGCCAGAGTTCCCGTTTTGAGTTTATAGTTCCCGTTTCAAAGTTTACATTGTTATAACTGCTATTTGTTAGAAATCTCATTACAAACCTAATTTACAAAACTAACTGGTAGTAATTACTAATATTTTGCCCATAATTACATGTCTTGATGTCACATTTGAACAAAAAAAAATTAAGGGAGAGTGAGAATGCTTCATAGAGAGGGTGATATAGGATGGAGAGTAAAAAGAAGGTGAAGTAAGAGGATAGTGGAAAATGAGGGTAAAGAGAGAGGGGGAGAGAGAGGAAGATATTAGTGGGGATATGTAAAAATTGTTACAGAAAGATAAAAATGTGTGAGAGAGAAGAGGTGAGAGAGTATGATGGATAGGGAGTGAAAGTAAGAGAGAGTTGGAGAGTGACAGGGAGTAATTGCAAGAGAGATAAATGGGGGTAGAGAGAGAGAGAGAGAAGAGGGAAAGACAGAGAGAGAGTTAGGATATGTGATAGAGGGAGGAAGGGACGAAGGAGGAGTTAAAGAGATAAAGAGATAGGGAGAGGGAGGATGGAAGGAAGGAGAGAGAGAGAGAGAAATCGGGCTAGAGGGGGTTGTCGTTAAATATGCACATTGGGAGGGAGATGGAGGAAGGTAGAGAGAGGGGTGGAGGGAGGTGTAGAAGAGAGAGATAGGGGAAATAAGGAGAGAGATAGTGCTAGATAAATAGAGAAAGTGAGGGAGAGGAGTGGAGGGATATAGTGAGGGAGTTGGAGGGAGTGAGAAAGGGTTAGGTAGTGTTAACAAGAATTAGGAATTTTACTCATCACATGCATGATATTAAAATAAACACACTCTCATAAGAGTGCATGCATTATTTTCTCAATAATAAGATCACATTGTTGCTAGTGGGTTTCTAAACAATTTTCATGTTTCTCGCTTACTCAAAATCCAAATAATATTGACAAATATATAAAAAATAATAAGGGAAACAAAAACTTAATTATAGTGTAGGTTTATGTCATCTTATGTATTTGGAAATCATTAGTTTGTTTTTCCCTATAATTAGAAGACATATTTTGTGATTAGAAGGAAATTTTTATCTTCTTGTATTATTGGAAAATTATCATTTTTATAATTTGAAAGAAAATTTGTCCAACCATGTAATTCGAAGAAAGTTACTATCTCTTTGTCTAAATGGAGAAATATTTTTCTTTTTCCAAATCCCCTTAATATAGGAAAAATAAAATTACTCAAGAAAGATAGTGGATAGCGAAATAAGCCGATGGGAAAGGTCATTGAAGAGAAAAGGAAACTGTAGGTAAAGGAAAATGGATGCTTTTAGCAAAGTATAATTAAAATTCTATCCTAATGGATGAATCTTGACTATTTGATTAAGGCAGGTTTTTATGCATGACTGTGATGAGCACCAGTATTGTAGTAAGAATGATTCAACTCTTGGGGCTACCAACTTTACTTCATCAAGCTGGAGTTCATACAAACTTGGAGGTGACGGTGTTGTATAAAGAAGTAGGTGTAATGGTTCCACTCTTTGTCACCACTGAGCTGGGTGATAGACCACTAGGCATTCTCAAACCATCCTTCTATTGATTTAGAAGAATTTTGATTACCAATTGAGAAAGGGGAATTTTACCCTAAGTGAGAGGATTGAAATGCTACCTACTGTAGTAATGAAAGATTGAAATAGATGCCTAAAACACACAACTCATCTAGCTATTTATTATATAGCTTGCTTCAGAAGAATTCTAATTTGAGACCTATGAAATACTAACTAACCTAAGCATGAAATCCGATTTAATCAAACACTTAACTGTTGTGCACATGAAGAAGCATAACAACCTTTTTCTTTCTGTCATTTTGTGAAAACATGAATGCTAATCCTTCTTAATTGCATGGAAGGTGGGATAGGTGTGAAGAGAAATAGATTTTATGGGTCAAATTGTTTGGGAGGCAAGCAAAGGTCTTCTCCTAAATTTAATGATGAATTTCTCACAAATCGGGCTCAAAACAGGCCACTACAAGTCATCCTATAGGATGTCTACATGATGTCCTAATTCACCTATAGGATCCCCTATTTTCCTACAGGAATAGGCCGAAAGCATAAGGAGTGATTTAGATGGTGGTATGGAGCTTAGGGAAGGTGAGTGATGGAAGGAATAAGGTAGGGGAGTGGTGGGACTCACTCATAACTCAAACCAAAGCTCTATGATGGTTGGATTTGCTCAACAAGCATGCCAAATTGTCCTTGTGAAATGATAACTCAGATTGTGAACTTATTGGACCTTGGCAATCATGGGTGGGTATGGTTTGGTTGAGGCTAATGATATGAGGTCTTCCTACAATATTGAAACTCCTACAATATACACATCATTGTTGGCATCTATCCATAAATCATTTTGAAACAAGAAAGGTTTACAACAACATAGGAAAACAAAATTTCATCATTTATTTTCCTATTTCATGCATGGAAATGCTTGAAGCCTACTATGAAAGCACCATGACATCTAATACAAAGCTTAATATATCATAAATGAAAACTAAAACTTATCTTCTAAAACTAAAATATACTGACCTAATTAGCAGAAAAACCCTAAATTTCATAAGAAACTAGAATTCTATCTTGTTGGGCTAAATGGGATTTTTTCCTCAAACCATGGTCCCTAAAGGGAGGTGTGGAGCGATAAAAAGGTGTCTTTTTAACTGCTAATTACCTTCACATTAATTATCAACCTAGGGACGACTTTTTATTTCAAGAGTGTACTCAGTCCTAGGCGGCTATTTACTCAAGAGTAATGTTTTGCAGTATAGTGCTTAAAATCCAAAAGTAAATGAATGCTTGAAAAAGAAATCTAACAATAACATAAACTCAAATGCTCTAAAATCCAACTATTCACTCAGCAAACATCAATCGAGGATACAGTAGCAATAACTCATTCCTCTAGAGATTGATGCAATTGAACTCAAACTAGAACAAGACAATCAATCTGGGAACGAGGAAGCAATAACAATTGTTCTCTATAGTTGACAGTCCTACTTTAAAGAAATTAAAAGGAAATAGAAATTGAACTAAAGCTGCCATTGAAAGTAAACTAGGAAAACTCTTTAAAAGCAAACTATTGCAATTAATCAACATAAATGAACAACAAAGTAAATGGGCAGCAAACTGTAATTAAAGGAATCTGAACAACAAACTCTAATTAATGGAAATCAATATCAAAGCCAAATTCATAGCAATCTTTACTCTAAGAATAAACCGGACATCACAGGGAAATGGAATAGCAGATTAAACTTGAATGTAAAACAACCTAAATCAAGAACACAACACACTTATCATTAGAAGGAATAGTAATTTGAGCTTTGATACAATATGCATGAATCACAGCTATAAAGTAACAACAATTGTAACGGAATAGCAATCCTGAATAAACAACAGTCACAATTTAAGAATACATCATACAGTTGTACCGATGTAGGAACATACGACGTGGTTAATCTGTAATCGAATGACAATCTGTAAGGAACGACAAGGTTATATCAACTATCAAAAGGAACAACAGTGTGATACAAATTTAAAATGATAACATAGGATTCCTGTTGCAGATAACGATAGTATCCAATCAAGTATATATAATAGCGTTGATATGTAAAACAGTAAAGGGCGTTAGATTACTAAATAGATTAAATTAAAGAAATAAAACCACACATGAATCGTAAAGATATAATACAGCAGCAGCGTACTCCACCAGAGGCTGAGCCCTTAGCCGCTAGCGAATGCTGCTGGGCTACTTCAGATGAGAAGAATGAACAACAACTCCCAAATCATGTATTAATCATCAAATGGTGAAATCATTACAACATCTAAAGCTTTGAGACTTACAGCATGAAACAATCCTTTCTTCCTCCTATCCTATCATTAATTCTTAATTCTAAATCCTCAATTCTCTATCATTTTCCCATCCCCAAATCATCCTCATCTCTGATCTCTGTTTTCATTTAAATAGAGAGAGGTAAGAGAGAAGTTACAATAAAGATAAGTACAACATAATTTCTATTACAAAATTAGATTGTTTCTAACCAATTTATCAACAAGAAGATATATTTCCATCCATCTTTCAACAAGAGCAAGACGAATTTGGCTTTGCAGCTGAGATTTGGAGGACGGACGCAACAACAAATCTGAGAAAATTGTGCTCAAAGAACCCTGCGTTTTTCTTAGTAAAAGCTGAATTTGGGCAAGCCGTTGTTTAATAAAGTTAATTGGGTCTGTTCTGGACAAAACCCATGTTCCAGATTTTCCATATTCTGCTTCATTTGCTCAGAATCTCAACCGCAAAACTGTCACTTCTTATTCCAACGCATTTCTGAGTTGGCACTTTTAATGATCAAATCTTCAATCTGGAAATTATATTGAAGACTAAAAATGGTGAATAATGTTATAACCAATTTATTAAACTTTCATTGATAAAATCATGCATAATCATCAATTTATTAGAAATAAAGGAGAATAAATAATATTTTTACATAAGAGCATAAATCATTGTAAAATAGAATTATATCATAAATTATGATAAATGACGTGATGAAAAATTGTAGAAATGGGTGGAATAAGCGTTCAAAAGTGACAATCATAATGGTATATTAACGATCCAACATACCCCCACATTCAATATGTTGCATGTCCTCATGCAACCCAAAGACAAAACCCATGTGTTAACAAAGCAATAAAAAATTGAGAACAAATGAATGCTTCCTTAATTAATGAATATTCAATTTTAGCAATCTTGATGACGGCATAACAATTTTTACATTGACATTCAACTATATGTATGAAGTTGCAGCAAAATATGATATAGATAACAACAAACTTCATCAACCATTTTCTCAAAAACTACAAACCAGATTTTGTTGAAATGTTGCAAGTAAATTTACAATATATGAATGCCTCTATGATCCAAAAATCAGATCGTTTTGATGCATGGATTATGAGATATAAACAAAATGGTTGTAGGTGAGAGTGCATGATTTCCAAAATTGTATGAACCAATTTAATTTGAAATTATCTGGCTTTGTGTATTTTAATGATGTGTCCAGAAATCACAAGAATTGGGTTCATAGTTTTAAAAATAATATGGAAATCAATTTTTGCACTGTGTAGAAATGAAATTGTATGCCGTAAATGAGGAATAAAGTAGAAAACATCCATCATGCGTAGCAATTCCTCCCCCTCTCTGAAGAATAAGCATGTCCTCATGCGATGCTAGAAGACAAATAGAGGTGGTTGCTACCAGCTGTTGAATTCTATGCTTGGTGTAAAACAACATGGAATAAGGGAGGAGTTGAGAAGGAATAAGAATAGCAATGGATGATAAAGAATATGAATAACATGGTTATAAGGAATAAATGAACGAAAGAAACACTCCCCCAAACTAAAAGATGATATGTCGCTGAAAAATGGGAAGTGGTTCAGATGTGGACTGAAGGATGAGAAATAATGTTCAAAATGGATTTCATTAAATTCTCCTAAATTCGTAATAGATCAGAAAATTATGTTATTTTACCTCAAGTTTTACCTTCAAAAAGAAAAATGTGAAATGACATATATGTACTGGCAGTTGTTGAAGCTGATGTAGGCAGAGTTGGCACTGAAAGTGATGCAAAAGGTGGAATCCAGGCAAGCATATCATGTCTGAACAATTGTTCACGTTCGCGAGCCCCTTCTGTGAATTGCAATAGCGTGGTCATGATGCAAATAGAGTTCCCCCCATACTTGTTGTTCTCCTGTAAATAAATCACTATTTTGCATACAATGTTCTTCAATCCATAGTGTTAGTTTTGAATAACAACAGATAAGATGCATGCAAAAATTTCAATCAGAAAAACTTATGTATACATGCAATACTAATATTTTGTGAAATCAACAAGTTATGGAAGAGTGCATGTTATCTCATGATGCATACATTACCTTCTCCAATTGGAAAAGGGATTCCACGACCATAAAGCCTATGAAAGGTGTTATGCTGACGGCAAGGCAAGGGAATGAACAATACAACAGTAAATGAAGTAGAGTAAACATAACAATGATAGGACAATGAGAGTTATGGTTATAATGAGAGGATAGTGTGTAATGATAGTTATGAATAAGAGATAGGACACTTTGGATTGATGATAAGTTATGAAAAAAAGAAAAAGGACAATAATATGCCAAAAAGATGCTTGACTGGCAGCATTCTAGCTGAAAATGATGCGATTGATCTGAAAACAATTTCTCATGCATAAATGTTCAAAACAGAGAAAATTAAGGAAATAACTTCTCTGATAAAAAGAAAAAAAATAAGAAAATGGTATTATAGTAATAATTGACGATAAGATATAACTTCAATACCATAAGCAGAGCCTCTGGTGCCAGTAGGCGTCCATAGCCTCGACAGGGTCGCTTTTTAACCCATATGAGCCAGGATCCTCAATTTATAAATGGAGAGTTACAGTGTTGTTTTACGGAAGAGATCAATGTGCTGGCGTGGTAACCAGATAACCACACTGCCATTCACTGGGATGTAGCAAAAGTGATCAGGTCGGCTCGTGATGAGACCTCTTGTTCTAAGGATATTTGGCTATCCAATGGATCATAACCCTGGTGTGGTGGCCATAATGGGAATTTCACTTTCTTACAACCTTATGAACATGGTAGGTTGGCTCGTAATGAGACCCCCTATCCTCCATCTACGAACAAAATTTTGTTATTATTGCACATTTTTATGATAAAAAGCAGGAGGCTCAGTACTCCTTAAGAGCAGGGATGGTGGAAGAAGTTGAACATGTCAATAGAAAAATATACCCATAATCTCATTTATTACAGACAGAGAAGATTATAATCTAGAAGGGTGGAACCACCATGGTATTAAGATGATCAATCAATATCATGTTCAACATAAAACAATGAAGTAAAGTAGTATATAAATAATTGTGTCCCTTTTGAAAATAAGCTATCATCAAGGAGCTGTCCTGTTAAAGATCATAACATGAATGATACTAACTTGCCTCAAAATAATCCATAATTCTTGTCCTCATAAAAGTAGTGTACTTCATGCCATGAAAGGGAATCATTAAAATGTGATTAAGATGAACTAGGAATCATCCCACAAGAGGAAGGAAGGGTTGCTTTCGAAAATAATCTCAAGGTGTTGCTTCTTTGAAGGAACAGCAAAAACACTAAAAAAAGTGTTGTTCCTTGTAGGGAACAACAAAGGAAATGCACAGTAAAAAGAAAAAATACACACAAAAAAGTGTGAAAATGCAAATTCCATTCTTTTGGAAAAAGGAACAGCAAAAACACTCAAAAAAGTGTTGTTTCTTATAGGGAACAACAAAGGAAATGCACACGAAAAAGAAAAAATATACACAAAAAAGTGTGAAAATGAAAATGTCATTCCTTTGGAAAAAGGAACAACAAAAACTAAAAGTGTCATTCCTTTAGAAAAGGAACAACAAAAATTTAAGTGTCGTTCCTTTGGAAAAGGAACAACAAAAATCAAAAGCGTCGTTCCTTTGGAAAATGAACATAAAAAAATGCAAGTGTTGTTCATTTGGAAAAGGAACAACAAAAGTGAAAAGTGTCGTTCCTTTGGAAAAGAAACAGCAAAAATGCAAGTGGCTTTCCTTTGGAAAAGGAACAACAAAAATGAAAAAGTATCGTTCCTTTGGAAAAGGAACAACAAAAATGAAAAGTGTCATTCCTTCGGAAAATGAAAAACAAAAATGAAAAGTGCAGAAGTGATGTTCAATTCGAAAAGGAACAACAAAACGTGAAAGTGCAGAAGTGTTGTTCCATTTCGAAAAGGAACAACAAAATGTGTTGCTATTTTTCGAAAATGAACAGCAAAACGTGAAAAAGGAACATCAAAATGGACAATCATAAAATGCAAACATGCAAAAAAACAAATTAGTTGTTCACGACATTGATGTTGAAGATATGTTACAATTTGAATGAAGCAACACCTGAAACACAAAATATAAGAGAAATCAGAAAGGAAACAACATTTTATTTTAAAAATACAGTATGTAAATAAGTAAATTAAGTTACAACAACTATGATGTTATGTAAAAAAAATTATCTCTTTGAAAAATGTTTTGGTAGCAGTAATAAGACATGAATCTTGAAATGGAAATCAATTCTTCATTTCTTCTATTATGAATCCGTTGGGTAATGAGTTAGATGAAATTCCTTTGTTTCATTTAAAATTTCTTTCAAAAACCACTCGTCCATAAATTGACCTTTTTTTATTTTCCCAAGACCTGCAAAAAACGAGTATCTACCTGCAATAAAACATTAAATCATGGAGAAAGAGAGGTGCGCGGGCTCCCCTAATCCAAGAATTATGAAAAAAAACTAACAAGTAGTTACTCTGTAGAACAAATCCATGGAGAAAATAACAAAGTAAAATTTATTTGTTACCTTCGAGAGAGCAGTGGCCAATCATGCTAACCTGCAGTGTTTTAATCACAACTTTTTTTGTTTTTCGTCGAAATTGAGTGATTCCAAAGGCAAATGAGAGATAATTAAAAGGCTTATCTCCAATAGAAATGGGTTGTAAATATTCAATGATATGATATGTCAATTTTAGTTAGAACAACCTGCATAACTGAGTCATTTTAGATTACCCGACTTAGACCAACAGTTGATATTTCAAGCGTAACTTTTCGTTTGATTTCAGATTCGAATGATTAAAATTGGAAATGAAAATAGATTCATTTATTGATCTCCAATAGAAATAAGTGTTTAAGACAAGAATAATTGATAGATCAAATACTGTAAAGAACAGCCGGAAAGGCAGAGTTTTAAGAGTGCTGATTTACGATAGACAGTCAGTATTTTGATCATAACTTTCCCATACGATATCGAAAATGAGTTATTCCAATTTCATTGGAAACTATATTAATATGGGAATCTACCATAAAAACATATTTTAAAAATTTATTCATTTAGGCCTTCAAAAACGGACTGTCCCAACTCTGTTCCTGAGCTGCCCGCTAGACACCCTGTCAATGTTTTGGTTCTAACTTTCTCGTTTCAAATCAAAATTGAGTGATTCAAATTGGGTTGGAAAGTAGACATCAAGGGATACTTAGGATAGAAATATGTTTTAAAAATATTCTCTTTCGGTCCCTCAAAATATGACTGTCCCGACTGTTTTTGCAGAAATTCCATCAAGCCCACAAGCCAAAAAAATATGATATTGAAGCATTTTTTCAAATTGGTGATAAAAGTGAATATGAGTGTTTGTAGAGCTATTATTTCCATTATAAGTCATATAAATACACAAATGAATTAAAAAATTATCACCAATGTTGATTTGCATAGCATGTTGCAACAAAAAACACGAGTTTTACATGGAAAAACAAAATGCATTTATTTATTCTCTTATTTATTTTATTTTCTACATTAACCTATTTTGATTTGAAAAATGAATATGACTACGTATATGAGTACTTCCATTGGAGCCATTTTTGAAATAGGGCTTCATGTATGCACATACCCAAATTTGAAAAATGCATATTGATAAAAATTAGGGTATGAGAAACCAACTTCCCTTGAAAAGATGGAGTCAAAAATTGTTGAAGTATGGAGCAATGCTGCAAACAAGTAATGGAGTGAAACCAATATTCAATATATCTGTTACTGTCTTGATTTCTCATATCCATCAGATCATGAAGTTCTTGAGCTTTTAAAATAGCTTGTTGATACATACTATAAGAAACCTCATTTTCTTCCATAGCTTCTATAATTTTTGAATTTGAAACATTCTGCATCTCATTGTAAGTTTTCTCTAATGGCGCATGTGAGATAGAATGGGTGGGAAGGGTGAGTAAATTTGACAGTTCAACATTGTAAGTATGTTGTACTGGTTTGTTGTGGTGAGGGTGTGGAATTAGTTGAGCAGGAAAATGTGTAAGGAATTGGTTGGGTTGAGTGGATAAATTTGATATGCAAGCAGGATGTTGTGGAAGAGATGGTGGAGAATACGGAGAATGTGCTTGTGCTACAAGATGAGGGAGAGTAGTCATGCAATCATAAGGTTAACCATGCCAAACTTGTAGATAAGATTGGTGGCTATATTGAAATTGACATAGCTGCCCTAGAACATGAGTATTCCATAATGGATTATGCATGTAAGAGAATGGAGAAGAAGTGTTTTGAACCATACCTGTAGGCCATGATTTCCATGGTTTTGACCTTGTTGCAGCTTCCTCACCTCTTTGATATGATACTTCCATCCTAGATAAGGAAGAGTAACCATCTATGGTATGCTCCTTTCGGTCGTGAGTGAAAAACACTTCATCAAATTCTTGATTTTTATGAACCTGCAAAGCATCCAATTTTGAACTTATAGAGGTAATAAAATCAACTTTAAAATGTTCAAGTAAATCATTGATTTCAGCTCTTATGTCTCATATTCTTGTAGCAGATTTAGAAAAGAAAGAACAAACATCTCTAGAATTATTACCAGCCTTGGAGATTCCTCTTGAATACCTTATGCACAATTCACAAACATCATCATATGACAACTGAAAAACATCACCTTTTCCTATCAGATTTAAGAATTCTAAAAATTTATCTTTGATTCCTTTAAGAAGGAGTGTTTTTAAGATCTCTTTTTCCAAATGCTTATATTTTGATTTTTGAAGGTTGTATTGAAATCGATCTACATAGTCCTCCAAACTTTCATCTTCCCCTTGTATCATACCGAAAATATCTTCATTGGATTTGCAATAGTCTTGGTACTTCTTCAAGAATATGTTCTTCATGTCCTCCCATGATTGGATGCAATTCCCACCTAGGCTCATGAACCATCGAAGAGCTGCTCCTTTTACAGTAAGAGGAAACACTTTCAATCTTTGATCATTAGTACAATAATCATATCCTCTACAAAGTATTCCGAACTCAAATAAGAATGTATCTGGATCTTCATTTGCTAAACCATGAAAATTTGGTAAAGATGGGGGAATTATGTGCATTTTTTTCACTCCTCCTAGATCCTTGATAGGAAATTCAAAAGTAAAAATGTGAGCCATTTCTTACCATAATAGAAGATGTTCTTCATGTGTTTCTTCGAGGCTCCTTCTTCAAATGTTCCTGCCAATTAGTTAGTGAAATGGGTGGTGCTTACATCACCACTTGAGTGAAATCATGTGATTCATTTTTAAAAATTTCTATCTCTTTTCTAGTCATTCACACAAAAATTCAAACATCTATTTCTACTCTAATTTCTTTAACAGTTCTGTTGAAAAGCGGGCGGGGGAGCAGGGATTTTACATGCTCCGTACGTAGGTTCTTACCTTCCGTTTTTAATACCCAATTATTTCCTAACATACATTCATCGTATGCACACTACTCTTTTAAACATGGCTACACTCTCCCCAGCAACGACGCCAAAATGTGGAGCGATAAAAAGGTGCCTTTTTAACTCCTAATTACCTTCACATTAATTGTCAACCCAGGGACGACTTTTTATTTCAAGAGTGTACTCAGTCTGAGGTGGCTATTTACTCAAGAGTAATGTTTTGTAGTATAGTGCTTAAAATCCAAAAGTAAATGAATGCTTGAAAAAGAAATCTAACAATAACATAAACTCAAATGCTCTGAAATCCAACTATTCACTCAACAAACATCAATCGAGGATACAGTAGCAATAACGCATCCCTCTAGATATTGATGCAATTGAACTCAAACTAGAACAAGACAATCAATCTGGGAATGTGGAAGCAATAACCAATGTTCTCTACAGTTGACAGTCCTACTTTAAAGCAATTAAAAGGAAATAGAAATTGAACTAAAGCTGCCATTGAAAGTAAACTAGGAAAACTCTTTAAAAGAAAACTATTGCAATTAATCAAAAGAAATGAACAACAAAGTAAATGGACAGCAAACTGTAATTAAAGGAATCTGAACAACAAACTCTAATTAATGGAAATCAATAGCAATCTTTACTCTAAGAATAAACCGGACAGCACACGGAAATGGAATAGCAGATTAAACCTGAATGTACAACAACCCAAATCAAGCACGAAACACACTTATCATTAAAAGGAATAGTAATTTGAGCTTTGATACAATATGCATGAATCACAGCTATAAAGTAACAACAATTGTAACGGAACAACAATCCCGAATAAACAATAGTCACAATTTAAGAATACATCATACAGTTGTACCGATGTAGGAACATACAGCGCGGTGAATCTGTAATCGAATGAAAATCTGTAAGGAACAACAATGTTATATCAACTATCAAAAGGAACAGCAGTGCGATACAAAGTTAAAATGATAACATAGCATTCTTGTTGCAGATAACGATAGTATCCAATCAAGTATATATAACGGCGCTGATATGTAAAACAGTAAAGGGCATCAGATTACTAAACAGATTAAATGAAATAAATCAAACCACACATGAATCGTAAAGATATAATATAGCAGCAGCGTACTCCACCAGAGGCTGGGCTCTTAGCCGCCAGCGGATGCTGCTGGGCTACTTCAGATGATAAGAATGAACAACAACTCCCAAATCATGTATTAATCATCAAATGGTGAAATCATTACAACATCTAAAGCTTTGAGACTTATAGCATGAAACAATCCTTTCTTCCTCCTATCCTATCATGAATTCTTAATTTTAAATCCTCAATTCTCTATCATTTTCCCATCCCCAAATCATCCTCATCTCTGATATCTGTTTTCATTTAAATAGAGAGAGGTAAGAGAGAAGGTACAATAAAGATAAGTACAAAATAATTTCTATTACAAAATTAGATTCTTTCCAACCAATTGATCAACAAGAAGATATATTTCGATCCATCTTTCAACAAGAGCAAGACGAATTTGGCTTTGCAGCTGAGATTTGGAGGACGACAACAACAACAAATCTGAGAAAATCGTTCTCAAAGAACCCTGCGTTTCTCTCAGTACAAGCCGAATTTTGGCAAGCCATGCTTCACTAAAGTTAATTGGGTCCGTTCTGGACAAAACCCATGTTCCAGATTTTCCATATTCTGCTTCATTTTCTCAGAATATCAACCACAAAATTGTCACTTCTTATTCCAACGCATTTCTGATTTGGCACTTTTAATGATCAAATCTTCAATCTGGAGATTATATTGAAGACTAAAAATGGTGAATAATGTTATAACCAATTTATTAAACTTTCATTGATAAAATCATGCATAATCATCAATTTATTAGAAATAAAGGAGAATAAATAATATTTTTACATAAGAGCATAAATCATTGTAAAATAGAATTATATCATAAATTATGATAAATGACGTGATGAAGAATGGTAGAAATGGGTGGAATAAGCGTTCAAAAGTGACAATAATAATGGTATATTAGCGACCCAAGAGGAGGAATGAGGTAAGATCCACCTATTATCAATTTTTTTTATATTTCCTTATATCTCTAACGCTATTATTAAAGTTGTGCACAAATGGAAGCAAACTAATCAAATTCACCAATAATTGCAATGTAACAATGCCAAAATCAGTTCAACAATTAATCTATGAAATAAACTAATACAAGTACAGTAATGGGAACCTCTACTGCTAGGGTTGGGCCCTAACTGAAGAGCTTCATCCCTCTGAGTCAACTCAGTGTTGGATTAAGGGAATTCCCATTTTCATTAACATATCAGAAAAATACATAATAGTGTTTTGTCACAATCCTTCAACTCGAAAGTGCTTAGGTATATTGCATAAAAAATCTGAATCCTAATGAGGCTTTAGGCCTTCTTATTTATGCAACTTAGGTTGCCAACAAAATATTGAAATATAGGGAGGCTTGGCACCGAATCTTAGGATTAATTGGTTCTTAACTATCACTGGCTCGACTACTACTGATCCTCATGACTCGGCTGCCTGCAACTCCGAGTTGGTGTGATTTGATTAAGGGATCTTCAAATGAGTGAGGATTTAAAGAGGGATATACCTCTACTATAATCTCTCATTCTTGTCTCATTCGAGTTCTTGCACCTTAATTAGCCATAATTTTCTCCCAAAAACCTGCAATCAATGCACATTGGACCACTAGACATAACAACTTACTTTTACTAATCTCATTAATCAAAACAAAATTAAAACATGTAAATAATTATGAGAATATTTTATTTTAGTTAGCTTGAAGGTGTATTAAGGTCCATATATTTTAACCAATGATGAGCCTCATCAGCACCCCCTATTGAAAGTGTTGCACATCCTTTGAGAAACTTAATCTATGTCCATGTCCTTCATTGCTTTGGCGGCATCTCTGACATCCCATGATTTTGTTGTAGTTTCTTCCTCTTATGAATAAAACACTACCTTCTTCTCTATCTCTACCCAGAGGTTTATTTCTTCTTCTTCTTTCCTTCCATGCAACATTCCCAAAAGAAATGGTGGAGTGAGCCTCAAGCCAATACAATTGAATTTGAGTCTTTATAGTGATTGGTTATACATTGGGGTTCTATTTAGTACCTCTCTCATTTTGTCGGGAGAATGATATTCTCTGATGTTTAGGCTGTAAGATAAGGTGTTCCATTTCCTTTGGCAGGCTTGCTAGCTATCATCTTCTAGCAATCTGAGCATGTATTCAAAGTGTGTGACTTCCTGTTCTTGTACAGCAAGGTACCTTGGTGCAAGCTTGGGATCATTTCTTGTGAGGTTGTGGGTGTTGATGACAATTGTTGGTTTAGATTGTTCTGCTATGATCATAAGGGGTTCTGCCTCTTCTTTTGCCATTACCTTTTTCATATAAGTAGCTCTTTCCTCCTAATGATTCATCCAAGATTCTAAGGCCATTAATTGCAAGCCCCCTAGCTTTGGATTTGGGTCCCACACATTTAAATATGTCAAGGCCAAATTGTGTAGGTAAAACTTAGATATATTTTCTCTATCTTCCAAGGTGCTTTGATCATAGAGATCAATGAATTGTCTATAGTCTTGGAATGGCATAGTTCCTTCTTGTGCTAAGGTTTTTATCTAGAATTGTAGCCATTGTTCCCTGAGGTTCAAGGCATAAGAATTTTCTAGAATCCTGCATTGGATTGTCTCCATGGACAAACTAGCCATAGTTGACAATTGGCTTTCCCCTTCTTGTAGATTCATCCTTAGCCATGTGTTCTCATCCTCTAACTAAGATTTGATCATTTCTTCTCTCTCCCTTATGTTGCTCAGTTCTCTGCCCATCTCCTACAATATCTCCTCCATGTGGCCTACATCCTTTACCCCTTTTGATTTACCAATTTTCATCCACCTATGTGACCTTACCCTCTCTTTTTCAAGTTCAAAGCATAGGGGGATGGGAAAATTCTATGGTATCACCCTACCTCATTCAATGAACCTGTAGTGGGAGCTGAGGTTTGGTTGTGGGCTAGGTTATTTTAGTTCTTGGATTATTCCTTTGTTTCTTGTTGAGTAATTCCTTTCTAGTCTCTTTTCTGTGTTTCCTGTAGGTTTGATAGAGTTTCCTGTAGGATGGCCTCTGCTTCCTGTAGGTCTAACTATGTCTCCTATAGGAGAAATTTTCCTTTTGATGAGGTTGACCTTGTGACATGCCTCCTAAAATAGGTGATTGGAGACTTGGGAGAAGCTCCTTTTGATGTTCCTTCTCCTTCATTTTTCTTTAGAGGGGTTGCCTTCTCTTGTTTCTTTGGTGAATCCTCAATGACAATTGGTGTTTTCTATGGGGGTTTGAGGTCTCCCTTGTTTAATCATAATGCTCTTTCTTGTCCTGAAGTACAATGGGGTTTCTCTTTGCCTCTTCCCCTTTGATTTGACAGGTGTACTTAGGGTAGTAAGAGAACTTGTTGCATATTTATTTGTAGGCTCCGAAGACACCCTTGGTGATTCTTCTTCCTATTTGTTTTGAGCCACAAACCTTTGTTCATCCTTATTTCCTTTTTCCTCTTTTCCATTTTCTTTCTCATTCTCTTTTTTGTCTCCTCCTTCCTCTATTTCTTCACTCATCTCATCTGTTTCTTACTTTGTTTCCTCCTCTGTCTCTTCTTCATTTTCATCCTCTATTTCTTCTTCATTTTCCTCCTCTGATCTTCTTCTTTTTCTTCTTCTATTTCATCTTCTCCCTCACTAGTAGGTGGGCTTCCGTTATATTCAACAACTTGAATTACTCCTTCTATCTACATGTTTGTAAATGTTCTCCATGTAATAGGGAATCTTAAGTTTTGTAGAGCATCTTCAAGGATGAGTTTGATCAATCAATGATGGGTTAGTTTCTTATGTTTTCCCTCTTTCAATTTTATTCTCATGTCTATTATGGATTGTAGACGAAAATAGGGTATACTCAATATGTTATGAGGAGGTGTGTTCTCTCCAAATCTCAGTTCTTGGAGGAGTCTAAAGTGGTATCGACACATTACACCATATCTCCCTTCACATGAAATATATTTGATGAGGTGGTAACTAAATTCATTCCAAGTTTATGGAATGCTCTCCCTTCTAACCCCATTTTTGTCCTCTATTGGTTCTTCTCCTTCAAAAAAGAGGCTTTTCTTTGCAAGGATATTGTTACCCTTGTCTTGTTTTCTCCATGGTAACCCTAGGGGGATTGTAGTGATTATGCTTATAACGTCACGGTAATTGCCACTGATAAACCCTTCACCACAGTAGTGGCACTGGTCCTAGTGAGGGGTATGAGTGACAGGGTGAATTCTCTAGCCACATCATCATTGTATCCTCTCATCCTCTCAAAGAAACCCATCCATTGATGCCTTGTGAAAATTTCCACCGTGGGAGGATGCTGGCGAATCCTTCCTGTGTTTGTGGGTTCTCTCTTGTTGAAACCTCCTATCATCTTTCCCTAGTAATTGTAGAGGCTTGTGTGGATATAGTTCAAGAATTATCACTTTTTTGCATTCTGGTGAGGATAGACCTTGATTTGACCTCCCTTAGTGCGCACTGGTAGCTCTGTAGGCTAATCCATCTATATAATGTAGGCTTCTTGTAGGTTTCTTACAGTATAGATGTTGATTGTTTCCTGTAGGTGATATTTTAGGAGGGCCGAGAGAAAACTCTTCGTTCAATTAATCCTCGAAGTTTCCTTTGCTTTCCTCGTATGAGAATCAATGTTTTATTTCCATTTAAGGATGATCGTGTGGGGTGGTGTGTTGGCTGGCTAATTACGAGCACCTATGTTTGGACCGTTTGTCCCACTATTAGTCCATCATTTCACCTTACCTCATAATTATCTTCGACTCCTATCCTCCATAACTTAACCATGTTTGGCTTTATTCCCTTTTCTTTTTATTTTACTTTTGCCACATGTTGAGTGGTCTAATTCTTTCCTTCTCATTGACTGGTCGAAGGTGGCCAAGTTAACTAGCCACCTTTACTTATAAAATCAACTCTCACATTATTCCTACATTTTTTATCATATTGTACTAATGAGAGAGCGTGAGTAGGATGACATGCCTATGGGTAAGGTGCTTCGTTGATGATGCATTTTGGAGAGTGGTGCCTCTTTGTTGTGCTTTTCAATCTGCATATTTTCATTGTGTATTTGCCTCTTTTGATGCTTTGTTCCTTTAGATGTGCAGGTGGTGGACCTTGTTGTCGGTGATCTTGTTATTGTTGTTGAGCTCTGGAGGAGCTTCTTCATCCTTGTCATCTCTATTCTGAAGATGGATGCAATATCTGTGGTTTCCTTTGTGGGATAGGCTGCTATAGGATTTCCTACAAGATGTCTGCAAGATATCATGTAGCTGCCCCTCCCTTAAACTTTCATATTTTTCCTCAACTTTGACGTATAAGGGGTGTTGAAATGAGTGGAGAAGGGTGGTATGGAATGATAGGTGAGGGATGTTTCCTTTGAATATGGTTCCTCTTTCCTTCTTTTCTCTCTCTTCTATTTTTTTTCTTCTCTTCTTTTTTTTCATTTATAATCTATATTTTTTTTAATTGATTTCTTTGATGGATGTAGGGGCGACATGGTGAGGAAAGGAATGGCTGTCATGTGGCGAGGTAAATGGTTTTTCATCCAAACATAGGCTTGTGTCATCACTTTTCTCTCAGGCTTCCATTCTTGTGGTTTCAAGGTAAACTGTCATTCCTACAGGAAACTCCTGTAGGATTACAAGGAATCCTGTAGAAAAAATAGAGTTTGGGTGAGATGAGTTGGAGGGGTTTACAAATGGAAGACTAGGTGAATGGTTGAGGATATGATATCAGTGGATTAAAACATGTCTATTGTAGGTCCCTCTTTCCTTCACATGCTATGCTTATCCCCCTCTTGCATACCTGCAAAACAAAATTGACATCTTTTGTATCTTTTCTCTTTTCTCTACTTTTTTTATTTTCATTTTTTTTTAAATATTTTTTGTAAAACAACTAGTTTGCATCCAAGGAGGTTTTCATCCTAGTTGCCTACCCTAAGTGCCTTAGAAGAAGTTTTCACCCAAAGATATTTTTATTTTTCTCTCCTTTTTTTTAACATCCTTGGGCTGCCTTAAGAGGTTTTCAACCCAACGGTGGGACTCAAGTGCCTCATGGTGGTTTTCACTTGAGTCACTTTATTTCTCTCTCTCTCTCTCTCTATTTTTTCTTTTATTTTATTTTTCCTCAAGGACTTGGTGGGGTGGATGTAGATACTTTCTCTACCATCATCATTGTCTTATTGATGCTATTGATTGATTCTTGCCTTGACAAGGGATTATTGTAGATCTTTAATCTATACCCACTGACAAGTAAAGGGATAGCCTCTACATCGATGGTTCTTATCTGCACAGCATCATTATCATGACACTTTTCTATTACATAAGCCCCTAACCATCTAGTCCTTAACTTTCCTTTAATATCCTTGTACCAAGAATCATACAACAAAGCCCAATCAACTTCTTGAAACTGTTTGTCTTTTATATTCATGTCATGCCAAATTTTCCTTTCAACTTGAGTCACCTCTGTGTGCAGGAGGGCCTACATCCTAAATTCATATAACCCATTCAGCTGGAGAAATATTTATTGTTGTGTCCTAGTGATATCCATATCCAATTGTGTTGTAATCCTTAAGGTTTTGTATTCAAATTCAATGGACAACATTGCTTTGTTCCCATAGACCAACTAATAAGGGGTGAAGCGAGTGGTGGTATTCCAGGTGGTATTGTAGGCCCAGGTGGCGTCAAGTAATCTATCTTCCCAATCCTTTCTGCTACTACTGATTACCTTGGTCACAATGCCTTCCAATTATTTGTTCGTTACCTCCACTTACCCATTAGCCTGTGGGTGGTAAGGAGTGGATGTTCTGTGCTTGATCTTATGTTGGCTTAACATATTTTCAATCATGTGAGATGTAAATTGATGGTCTTGATCAGTGAAAAATTATATAGGTTACCCAAACTTATAAAACAAGTTTTCCCTGAAGAATTCAACCAATTTTTACTCTGTTTCTACTTTTATGGCTTTAGCTTTAGCCCATTTGGTTAAGTAGTTAGTGCACACAATAATGTACTGCTTCTGTTTCGATGGAGGGTCAATGGGTCCAATGAAATCAATGCCCCACTTGTCAAATGGCTCGAAAGTCATTTGAGGTTACAGAGCTATCTTAACCCTTGGGGTAGTTTTCGCCATCCTTTACCATCGATCACACTGGCCGGTATACCTCCTCACATCTTGGAGAAGAGTGGGCTAGTAATAACCAGCTTGTAGTACCTTGAATGTGGTTCTTTTCATTGCAAAGTGACCTCCACAAGGCCCATCATGACAGGCCAGAAGGAAGTCGAAGACTTCCTCCTCCCGGACACATCTTCTTATAATTTGATCTGGATGTAGCTTAAAGAGATTGCCCTCAATCCAACTGAATGGGGCGCTCTTTCTTATGATCCTACTCTTTTCCTTGGAGTACAAGTTTGGTGGAAACTGTGAAGACACCAAGTAGTTTTCTATGTTAGCAAACCATGGAGAGAGAACTAAAATGGCAAATAAATGTTCATCTAGTAACTGGTCATCAACCATTCCTTCCTCCCCTACCAAAAAAGTCAATCTGGATAAAAAAATTACAACAACATTCTCCTTGTTAGGCTTATCAATAACAGTTAAATAATATTATTGTAATAAAAGTAACCATCTAATAATCCAGGCATTTACATCATGTTTATTCATCAAGTATTTAATTGTAGCATGGTTAGTATGTACAAATGTTTGGTAACCAATAATGTAATTCCTAAACTTATTCAATGAATACACAATATCTAGGAGCTCTTTTTCAGTTACTGTGTAGTTCATCTTGGCTTTTGACAGCTTCTTACTAATGGAGTAAATGGCATAAGATATCTTGTCATGTATCTCGCCTAGAGTTGCTCCTATGGATTTATTGGAGGCATCATCATGTATATGAAAAGGAAGAGCCCAATTTGGGCCTCGAAGAATAGGTGCAATAGTCAACTTCACCTTTAGGGTGTCCAAGGATTCTTGACATCTTTTTGACGACAAAAATTCTGAGGCTTTTGCCAATAACCCAATTAATGGAGAAGCTAATGATCCAGGTGGATATTGGTGGCCACCTGCCAAGTCCACCTAGACCCCCACCATTGTCCCTCTTGACATTTTCAGTTTCCTTAATTATAGCACAATTTACTATTTTTAGCAGTTTTCGGGTCCTAAACTTCAGGAGCCGTTTTGAGGCCCTAAACGATGTTTTTTGGGAAATCCCGCTTCTGCGATTTTTTAGTTAAAAAATCGTTGTTTGCGTTATAGTCCTCAGAAAGATCTTTTCAACGGGCTATCATGCGCGTAAAACGGAGATCGTATGCCAAAGTTACGACCCCGGGAAGTTGATGTACCAATTTACCCAAACGGGGCCCATAGTTTGGCGTTTTCATCTTCTAGGGTTAGGTTTTGGAATGTGAAGGGTTTTCCATTGTTTCTCAACTATAAATAGGCCCTCGAGCCTCATTGTAACACAGTTCAAAACAGTTCAGAGGCATGTAGCCGACACATCTCTTCTCAGAGATAAGCTACCATCGCCCTAGCTGGGTTATTTCCATTTGTAAGCATATTTCAGTATTCTCCAGTAATGAAATGAAGTATTATTTCCGCGGCATCTCTGTTTTTATGGTTATCGCATATTATTATTTCTGTTGCATCTCTGTTTTTATGGTTATCGCATCTCTGTATTTATGGTTATCTATGTAATCTATTGCGTTCCTGCTTAAATCCGGATCAGCTAACTTGCTGAAATCTTTTATAAATATCCTATAGTATCCGAATAAACTTAAAAAACTTCTGACATCCCTCTTTTTTTGTAGATTTGAGACACTTTCGATGATGGCTATCTTATTTGGGTCTACCTGCAGTCCTTCCTAGGATATTGAGTGACCTAGAATAGTCCCTGCAGTCATCAAGAACTCACATTTTTCGGGACTAAGGGATAAGTTCATTTCAATGTATTTATTCAACACCTTACCGAGGTTAGAGAGAGCATCCTAGAAATCACATGCATAGGGTGTAAAGTCATCCATATAAATTTCTACTACATCATGGACTAGTTTTGCAAAGATACTCACGACTGCCCTATGGAAAGGGGTAGGGGCATTGCATAGACCAAAGGGAAGGACCCTATAAGAGAAAGTACCCCATGGATAGGTGAAGGTGGTTTTATCCTGGTCCTATGGGCTAATATGGATTTGATTGTACTTGGTGAACTCATCTAAGAAAGAGAAAAAAAAATTCCCCGTGAAGCCATCTAACACTTGGTCAATGAAAGGTAGAGGAAAATGGTCCTTATTTGTTGCCTTGTTTAACTCTCTGTAATCGACACAAATCCTTGAATTTCCATTTTTCTTTGGAAAAAACACCAAAGGAGACATCCACTCACTATCTGAGATAGGGTAAATGAATCTTGCATCCAACAACCTTTGAAACTCTTCTTTGACTATATCCTTGAGAGTTAGATTCATTCTCCTTTGGGGTTGTCAGACTGGTTTGCAACCTTCTTTGATGTAAATGTGGTGAGTACACATTGAGGGGTGCAATCCCTTAATTTATTTGTAATTCCAAGCAAATGCATCCAAATCCTCTCTTAGCATATTACCCAACTCTTCTTCTCAGTGTAGAGAGAGAGAGAGAGAGAGGTTGATTTTCAGTGTTCTTTTAGGGGTGAATTCTATTGTCTTGGCATGAGTAGGGTTTGAGTCATCTAAGCATATATCAATCCGATGGTTGTTCTTGGTTTCCTTCACTACTTCCTCCAGAGACATCGTGTTCAGAGTTGTATTTTGGAGGATGTGTTCAATCAAATCATCTTCATCGGGGTGTCCTCCTCCCATGGCAGTTTCTAGGGTATAGAGTTGGGTGGAGTAAACTTAATATTATTCCTCCTCTCCTAGCAATAAAGGTAAGTCATATTCTAAATATGGATGAGTAGGAGGGTACAGGACCAACTACCTGGTTAGATGCCCATTTTGTATAGTCATGTTTCTAGCCCTAGAACTGATGTGCACATTGACAGTGGCTAACGAAGGCCTCCCAAGTATGAGAGGATAACCATTAAACTTGGTCCTAGGCTCAATAACTAAGAATTCTATAGGGAACTCCAAGGAGTCAATGGAGACCATCACATCCTCAACAATCCCCTCAGGGGCTAATATGGATTTTTCTATGAGCTGCAAGGCTATCATGGTGTTTCTTAATGAACCCTGGAGATTCAACTTGAGCATGGTTTCCTTAGTCATTACATTAATGGTAGCCCCAAGATCAATCAAGGTATGGGTGACAATGGTGCGATTGATGTGTACATCTACTCTAGGGCTTCCAGCGTCTAAATACTTTGGGCAAATTACCTGCCCCAACGTTAAGTCATATAACTTTCCAATGACATTAATGGTAGGGGTGTCTCTTTTTCACTTCTTGAGATGTTTGAAACAATTCTCTTTAATAAATTTGTTGTCAATAGGTACATCCTTAATAGCTTGGAGAAGTGGGATTTTGAAACACAGATTTTTCAATTCACCTAGAAGTTCATTCTCTTCTAGGGTACGTTGGACTGGATGAGTTAATATTTCAGGAAAGGGTGGCAGATTCACTCTAGGCATACTTTCCTCTCTTTCCTCCTTATTCTCCCTAGGTGGAGATGGACGTTAGTTATCCGGTAGCACTCTCCAAGACTTGAGGTTGATCTCTTGAATTTCTACAGCATAAGAAGGGTAGGATGTCTCTCCACTATAGACTTGATGTGGCTTTCTATTGTTTGGATTCGAGTTTGGTTGGGCAGGCATCTGAGGTTTCTTAGGTGGAACAAGGTGTAAAAGCTATAGTTGAGTAGGAGGTAAAGTCAATAAAGCTGGAGCATTGTTATATGGGGGCCTCCACCCCTGGGGTGGCGCATTCCACTGAGGTTGTGGAGGAGTATATGGATGAAATGGTTGGTTGGTCTGTTGGGAATGGTACTAGGGTGTAAAAGGCCAGAGAGAAGGTGTAGTCTACGAGGGATGAGCAGGGGGCCCCAAGAGGGAATGGATTTGTTTTGGTAAGGTTTGTAATATACATAGGATCAACCTTTCATGCCCTGATGGTATGCTCAAGATCCATGAGGCCTCCTTTGATTTATGTAGCAGAGATGTTTAGTTGCCCCTTCAGTTCCTTGATACATAACTTTTAATCTAAGTAGAGAATGACACTTGTTTGTGGAGTGGTTTTCTTCACAAACCGACAAGATTTCTATAAGCTTTAATGGACATTCATTCCTAGGGTGCCTGCTTGTGCATCTAGGGTAGAAGATGGCTAATGCTATCTCTGCTTCCTCCTGCATCCTCTTGATTTACATATTTTCCATCTGCACGGAAAGGGTTTGCAGTATTTCACTCATAAAATCTTCCAACATGTTTCCAATTTCACTTTTTATAGATGTGTTGGAAGAGGATGAGCTGACCATTGTTTGAATAACCCTACCATTTTTTCTAGCTACCCTATAATTGTTCCTAAAATCTGTCTTGATATCCTCATATTGTAGCTGGTAGATGTCCCATCTTGATAGTAAGTTTAAGGTATCCAAGAGATCTTCCCTCATCCCCCTGAGTAGGACTAGCTTAGGTGACTTAGGATCAATTGGGCACTTGGCCTTTTTATAGCTAAGCTAGAATCTTTCCTCACAATCATCTAAGGACTCATCTTTCCCCAAGGTCATTATAAAAATTTCCTCTTTTGTGTCTTTGGACTCGTAGTACTCCCTATACTTGTTGTTGAAAGCTTGCAGCATCTAAGCCCAGGTGGTGATACTATCCTCAGGTAAACCCATGAACCAACGTAGAGCTGCATCCTTGAGAGTGGATGGGAAAAATTTCAACTTCTGCTCATTAGTGGTGTAATCATAAGTTCTACATATTGTCTAGTCAATTTAACGTCTTAAATTGCTCTACATAAATTATCAATCTGGGTATCGTAAACTGATGAAGTGTGGTGCACCATATGTGCTTAGTTAACCTTTCTCTTACTTCGTTGTTTTATAGTTTATGTTGTTTTTGGGGTTTTGTTATTGTTGGTTTTCTAAAGTGTTTAATGCAAACGAAATCCTATTCTAAGGTCTTAAGAATACTTTTAAAGGACAAGTATGGATAAATATTTCAAGACAAGGCCTATGTCCCTAATGGTAACTTCCAAAACTTAGCACTTCAAAAGAACTTAAAACATGTTATTGATGGAGTTAGTATTTAAGCAAAAGTGTAAATATACAACTAGTTCAATCAAAATAAAATGCAATAACCAAACATTGAGCTAATGACTATGAGACCCAGTATCCTTGCTGCTTCAGCAAAAGGACAATATGATTCTATCATGTCATTAGTTCAATCAAAATAAAATGCAATAACCAAACAATGAGCTAGTGACTATGAGACCCAGTATCCTTGCTGCTTCAGCAAAAGGAAAAGATGATTCTATCATGTCATTCATTAGTCATTAAAAGGCTATGTGCATCACTAATCTACAATCAACTTGAAAGCAATTTATGTACAGCTAATATACATGAGAAAAATAAAATGCAAAATTAAATGACAACTATACAAGGCAGGGGCCCTCTACCACCTATGAAATCAAAGAAAAATTAAACACACTTGCATGAATTAAAATTGCATGAATGAAAAATCTAATCTATCAAACTTGAAAGCAATCAAATAACATAATGAAATCAAAGCAATATTTACAAAATGAAATCTACTCTACCTTACATTCTACAAAGCAATATTTACAGAATGAAATCTACTCTACCTTACATTCTAATATGCTTCATGACATCTACTTCACATCTCCTTCCATGTTGAGAACATCAAAGCTTTATTCAATTTCTTCAAAAGTACAAAGTACAACAAAGTTCTCCAAAGCTTTCAAAAGCCATCAAGGAAGAACTACAAACTTAAGAACTAGGGACTAAAAGACTAGCAAATGAAGGAGAGAAATCTCCTATTTATACAAAAAGATGAGAGCCATCTCATTAATGATAGTCCATGAATCTCTCCCTCTACCTCTAGAGTCCTAATCAAAATAGGAACTGATAAGACACATGTCTTCTTAGAGTTATAATACAATTAGGAGATGTGACACATATCCTCATCATCCCATGATTCTTTCCAACCAAATTCGCATTTGGCCTTAGAGTGCCACATAAGGGTCTTCTAGAAGTCTCCTTTCAACCTACACATGTCAACAACCTCAACCCATTTGTTAGGTATAAGCATATGCACGTTATTTTCTAATTTTTAACCACAAATTCACTTAAAAGGCTTAGAAATAATAAAGATTGGAAAAACATAAAGGTGGCCCAATGATAATGAAAGTGGGATGAATGTGGTGACATAGTAGTGAAATGGAGGTGATATAATGGACATAATAGTGAAAGTGTAATGGAAATGAATGACATTTTCAAGACTCAACACATATGACAACAAATTCAAAAAAGAAAGTATTAGGATCTTCTCAGGTCAGGCCATGGAAGTGAGGGAGAGCAGAGGGGCTTATGTTTTTCATATTGGCATCCCCATTGGTTTCTCTAATGGGAAAATAACCATCAATCATTTCTCTATCTCACATTTCATTTCTATTTTCAGCCATTATGTGAGTTGGAATGGGTTCTTCTTCTTCCCCTATAAGCTCTTCAAAAATCTCAAGTTGTTTGCCTAGACCCTATAATTCACAACCACCAAAGTAGAGGGAAGGTTGGATGTTTGAAGTGGTGGGGGTATTTGGTAGAAAGTTTCCTAAGTTATCCCTATTCCTACCAAGCATGAAATAAGTACGTTGTTTTGTTTTTCAGGACTTAAGAGTAATTGCAGAATGGAAAAGACAAACTGAATTGAAACTATCGCTGAATGAACTCACTTGCAGAATGCAAAGAAAAGCAAACCAACTTACAACTATCTTTCAAAAATCAAACTAGTAGTACAATGAAAGAGATAAGAAATGGAAGAAGGAAAGCATACATCACATCTACTCTGACACCTCCTTGGAAACGGTGCCAAAATGTGATGAGCACCAGTATTCCAACAAGAATGCAGCAACTCTTGGGGCTACCAAGTTTACTTCAGCAACCTAGGGTTCGCATAAACTTGGAGGTGTGAGTGTTGTATACACAAGTAGGTGTAATGGGTCCACTATTTGTCACTACTGAGCTAGGCAATAGAACACTAGGTTTTTTCAAACTATCCCTCTATTGATTTAAAAGAAGTTTGATTACTAATTGGGAAAGGGAAATTTTACCTTAAGTGAGAGGATTGAAATGCTACCCACTGTAGTAATGAAAGACTAAAATAGATGCCTAAAACACACAACTCATCTAGCTCTTTGTTAACACACCTTGCTTTAGAAGAATTTTAATTTAACACCTGGGAAATCCTAACTAACCTAAGCAATAACTCTGATTTAATCAAACACTTAACTGTTGCGCACATGAATAAGCATAACAACCTTTTTCTTTTTCTCTTTTTGAGAAAACATGAATGCTAATCCTTCTTGATTGCATGAGAGGTGATATAGGTGTGAAGAGAGATGGTTGTTATGGGTCAAATGGCTTGGGAGGCAAGCAGGGGTCTTCTCCTACCTTTCATGATGCATTTATCACAAATCATGCTCAAAAGAGGCCACTATAGGATGTCAGGATGTCTACAGGATGTCCTAATTCACCTACAAGATTAGGCCGAAGGCATAAAGAGTGATTTGAATGGGGGTATGGAGCTCAAGTAATGTGATTGATTGAAGGAATAAGGCAGGGGAGTGGTTGGAACTCACTCAGAACTCAAACCAAAGCTCTATGATGGTCGGATTTGCTCAACAAGCATGGGAAGTTGTCCTTGTGAAATGATAACTCAGATTGTGAACTTAGTGGCCTCTGGCGATTATGGGTGGGTATGGTTTGGCTGAGGTTGATGATATGGGGTCTTCCTACAATATTGAAACTACTGCAATATACACATCATTGTTGGTATTTATCCATAAATCATTTCAAAACAAGAAAGGGTTTCGGCAACATTAGAAAAATAGAATTTCATCATTTATTTGCCTAGTTCATGCATGGAAATGCTTGAAGCATATTATGAAAGAACCATGAAATCTAATACAAAGCTTAATATATCAAAAGTGAAAACTACAACCTATCTTCTAAAACTAAAATATATTGACCTAATTAGAAGAAAAACCCTAAATTTCATATGAAACTAGAATTCTGTCTTTTTGGGCTGAATGGGCGTTTTTCCTCAAACCATGGTCCCTAAAGGGAGGAATGAGGTAAGATCCAACTGTTATCATATTTTTTTTTTAAATTTCCTTATCTCTCTAATGTTATTGTTAAAGCTATGCACAAATGGAAGCAAACTAATCAAATTCACCAATACTTGCAATGTAACAATGCCAAAATCAATTCAACAAGTAATCTATGAAATAAACTAAGCATACAAGTACAGTAAGAAGAACCTCTACTTGTATGGCTGGTCTCTAACCCAAAATCTTCAGCCATATTTTTCGACTATGTGTTGGATCAAGGGAATGCTCATTTTCATTAACATATCAAAAAAGTACGTAAAAATGTTTCATCACAATCCTTCAACTCGAAAGTGCTTTGCTATATTGCATAAAAAATATGAATCCTAATGAGGCTCTAGGCCTTCTTATTTATACAACTAAAGTTTCTGACAACTTCCTTAAATCTAGGGAGGCTTGGCTCCCAATCTTAGGATTAACTAGTTCTTAACTATCATTGGCTCAGCTGACAATGGGCCTCATGACTCGGCTGTGTGTAACTCTGAGTTGGTGTGATTCAATTGAGGGATCTTCGAATGACTAAGGATTTAATGAGGGAGATCCCTCTCCTATAATATCTACTTCTTGTCTCACTCAATTTATCGCACTTTAATTATCCATAATTGGCTCCCAAAAACCTGCAATCAATGTGCATTAGACCATGAGACATAAAATCTTACTTTTACTCATCTCATTAAGCAAAATATAATTAAAATATGTAAATAATTATGAGAAGAGTTGATTTTATTAATCTTGGATGTGTATTAAGGTCCATATATTTTACCCAATGATGAGCCTCATCATACTGTATGATGATGGATATGCTTATTTTGATTATACCATTATGAAATTAAATATATGACTAGTGCAAAATATCATGACGAAGAATTTCCTCCCATGAAACCTTTTATTTGATAGTTGAAATTTTACAAACTACCCATGACTCCATCCAATCTCCTTCCAAAAATTTAATTCAATAATGGATAGGTTGGAAGTGTTATAATATATGTCCATTATCCCCACTTAGATTGAATAGTGTGTTCCAAAGAACTCATAAAATCATTTAGGTGGATAAAAATAGTCTTGCATCACTTGAAGTCCAGTTCGGTTAATCAATTATTTGCAATCAATGACATAAAACTAAAGGTTTTAACCCTGTACTTAAATTACTTGCAAACAAATTCTTGAAATAGAAAAATATACAATGGTGAGAACATAAAATAAATCCATAGATATTTTCCCCTAAATCCCAAAATGGAGAATACTAGATTAATTTTTCATTATATTCCTTTCCATGTTACAATACATATTTATACATGTTGAAGTATTCATAAACTCCAATCCATTAACCCTAGATTTGAACATAATCACAGTTCCCTTGACCGAATCTACAAATACCATGGGTGAAAACCATCGTGCCCAAAAACCATGCGTGAAAACAATGACATGTGGAAAGAATATAACACACCCAATAAAAACTATTAAACAATATCTTGATCCAAATTTTAATGTGAATGCCAATATTCTTAACTTTGTTAAAATCAAGGAAATTTATTGTTTTTAGAATAATTATAGGAGTTAGATATTTAAAAGAACATAAACAAGTAGTCATATTGTTAGAAGACTTCATGATTATTTAAATTTGGTTTTGAAGAAAATTAATTCTCGACACTATAATGTAGTTCATTGTGTGTTCTTGCAATCTATTTTTAACAAGATAAAAAATGAACATTGCTTTCTTAAAAAAATATCTAGTGACATTAAATGCAATCTGAAGAGCTTTTGAAAATATCCTATTAGGTGAAATAACCTTAACACATTCTGGTAAACAAATGCGTGGGCCTCAATTGGTACAAAATTAACTAAAATAGTTAGGGGACTAGCGCAAAATTTCTAGAATGAGAATACTAGACCATATTTTAACAAAACAAAAAATATATGGAAATTGAGAGTCGATTATTGTAATTGTAATCCTCTCATTGAACACTTTCTTGGCATGGTGCCAAAGGAATTTTATGGGAGACATAGAAATGCACATAGTGCACTTAATTTTGAGGAACTACATTTTAACAAATGAAATCTTTCATATGTTAGAATAAATACAATGTATAACATGGGTTCATGTTGATATTATATTGAATATGGTTGTTATTAGGACACAAAATTACACACTAACTCTCTCTCTTTACCACACACTCATTTCATTTTTATGTATTGCATAACAACCTTGCATAGGAACATTAAACTATGTTGTTTGAAAACATTATTGAGAGACTCTTTATTCATGGTATGTTAAAAAAAAGGTTAGATGGTTGTACATTATTTTAAAAATGTTACTTATGTGGGGATTTCTACCACAAAATCTAATAGGCCTTCGAGAGAGAAACCCTACATGACAAAAGTTAGATAAAGTGCTAACAATGTCATAGAAGTTCAATGTCACCTTACCCAAAACCCCTTTCTCCTTATGGGATTTCACCAATGGAAGGTGTCCCAATAGTAGGGCTTAAAATATATATGCTAGGTATAAGGCATACAATTATAAATCTAGATTTCATTCAAGGGAGAGACTCAATAATGATTCAAGGGTTTAAAGAAGAAAAGTTCTCTCAAATAAAATCCCTAGAAAACAAGGCTCAAGGCCTAGGGTTTTGATATTTTTCGATGGTTATAGGAATTGAAAAGGTCAAGAAATAAGGGAAATGGTTTCTTAAAATGATAATCAACTAAGATAAGGTTCATGAGTCCCTTAATAATGTCCTCAAGTTTAAGGGAAAAGAAACTACGGTTTCCCTCTTGGAGCAACATCTAGGGAATTTTGTTTTATGGACAATTTGAGTGGATGTCCACTATATTGATAGGTTAGCTTGCATGATACTATCTCTCTATGTTTAGGCTCTCGAATTGCAAAAATACCTTGTCCCTCAATTTTTTTTGTAAGTCCTATATTTGCACCCTAGTCTTAAAAGGATGGAATTTAAGGAAATAAATCAATGGAGAAAATTTTGGGATGATCACTAAAGACATGGACTAGTGCTTTGTCCTTTAGGCATATGGAGTTAATGATATGATAGATAAGCCAAATTTATTGCTAAGGAGGCAAAAACTTGATGCGCTAGATATCAAATTTCCAACATTTTCCCACTCAATGATAAATCATGTTTGATGAAGTGTCATAAGAATTCCTCCACTAGGAACATTCATTACATGTTATGCAATTATTAGCGTATGAAATTATTAAGTAGATAACCTTTAAATTTTATTTTCAACCAATTATGGAAAAATCAAGCATTATCTAGAAGCAATAAATATATACATTAGACAAATAAAAAATAATAATCTTTAGGAATAGGAACTTACAAGATAGCATTCAGTATATCCATCCATTCACCAATGAAACAAATCCAAAGACAATCCAAAATAGCTTCCAAATATCAAAATGCATTCCAAGAATCTCAAATAGCCAATAAGGAACAAGTGTGAGTTCTCCTATGAGGTCCAAATTGTCCAAGTTATTATGATGAGAGATTAGAATGATATCTCTCCAATTTATACAGGTATAATAAACTATAATTTAGCTTAAAATCCCCTCAAATTTGTAAAATGATGGGAACAATTAAGTGAGGTTACAAGCCAACCTCATAGCTACTTTAAAACATAAGAAATAACCCACAAAAGAGGTCGAAATTCTTATGCCAATGCATGTGTAGGCACCTCTATGTTATGCGTTGGGCTACTCCATTACCAAGTTAAGTATAGAGAGCTCCAAAAATCAAGATATAGTGGTTCAGCCCGTAATCTCCATGCAAATAATCTGATGGACCCTAGTTTTGTGTTTGAGGAAAGGAGGGTCTCATGGGTCTCTTGGTGATAGAATACGCTAGTTTTGCTTCAATGTTGAGGGTTTATAGGATTGTGCTAGCACTCCCATGTCTCAAGGGGTAAGACAAAACCTCATCTAGGCTTCAGATCAAATTCCAAATCATGTATACACTACTAAGTTGGCTGGGAGCATTCTATTCCAAGTGCATCACCTCATGAATAATGTTGGGTAAAGAAAAAACTGCTAAGAGTGTTGTAGGTTCCCATGGAATTCAATGGTTCTCTGTAGCTGATAGGAGTCCCATGGCTCTCAATGCTTCACTTTTAGTGTGTCATATGTTGAAATTTGGTTATCATTGATGTCAACCCAAGTAGTGCCAGAACAATACCCAAATTTCATGACACAAATGACAAGGAAAAATAAGGTTTTTGGGGTATAGGTCATCATCATTAGATGGTTGTTACATGCTAATTCTAATGGTGTGTGGAACATCACAAGACTCCTCATGGTTTGAGAGATATGTCAACTTAAATTTGATGCCCCCATATTGTGGTCACAATCCCCAACAAAAGATGATGTGGTAGCCTACCATTATATAGGTTTTTAACTCATGGGAATAAAAAGGATTTTCATTGAATTATTATTATTGAAGGATTTTCATGGATTATTATTGAATCAAATTGGTCCAAAAATTAATCAAATTTAATCCAAATGTTTTGGCTCCAAGCCAAATTCAAATTTCAAATTGAATTTTATTTTATCTCTCCTCCAAAATTATTCAAGTTGGATTCCATTAAGGATGTTTCTTCAAATATATATAAAGGAATTCATCTTGTTCACAAGAGTATGCATTCAAAATTGATATTTTGGCTATTGGATCTGTAATCTCTTGACCTATAGTAGCCATGCAAAGACTATGAAAAGAGTCAAATTTATTTTTATGAGTTGTTTGGGTATTTTCTTGACCTGGTTATGGTTTTGGCAAGTGTTTCGTTGTGCATTCTTATGGCCATTTGGCCTTTTTGAATTAAACCTTTAAGATTTTTTTCTTCTTCAGAACATGCATGACCTAGAGCTAAATTACTAGGGTTTCTCACAATGGGTTTCTTTAAGAATTTCTAATATTATTATCACACATATATCTCTGATATCAATGAAATTTGTTGTAGGTTTATTGGCATACTTAATGGAGTTTGTTGTTGCGGATTAGGGTAGTTTTTATGGATGAGATTATTTCAAACTTGGGGCTAATTGCACAAATATAAAGGTCAAAAGTTTATTTTATTTTGACCTCGTTATTTGAATTCTACGATATATTTGAGGTGTATGACTACAACCCTCCTAAAACCTTCTACAAACTCGCATATCTGAGGCATTGACTAAGGTGATCTAAAGTTAAAGTCTCAAGCATATTTTGACCCTCCACTTTTGAAGTATATTTTGGGAAATAAGGTCAAATATATTACTCATCTCCCATTTGAAAGACACACTGACATAGTTTGAAGTAATTTCACGATCCAAATTTGAGGAAAAACCTTTGGCACTATCGTTGAAATTTTGCAATGACAGTCTCATGCCAAATCCTTCAAATTTCAAGGTGGATATAAGGTGTATGTTTGCAACATTCATCTAGGGTACATCTATAGCTAAATTAGTTGCCTCATGCTAATAAAGCCCTATCCTAGTGTATAGACTAGCATAAGCCCAAATCTGTGGAGTAAAATTGCAAGGGTAACGTATATTGATGCTTTCACTTGATTAGTCTGTGGTGAGATATTTCAGTGTTTGTCCTAAGGCTTAGCTTTGTCGATGCTCGAATATCGCTCGATGCTCAACACTCTTGGCTCTAATAAACTGCTCAAATCTCAAGTGAACAAGTGTTGTCTTGTGGCTAGCCCCTGGAGTTTTATAGTGCCTTATGAAATCAAATCCAACCATTCCCCCCAATTCTCTACCATCAATGCTTTCTTCGTCGTAGATTGTTCCAAATCTTGCCCTTAATTCGTGTCTTAAATGCCCATCGCTCACTCCCTTTTTCCTTAAATCGGACATCCCGTCATGAACAGTGACACAAACAGTCACTTCCCAGCATACCCGTGCAGCAGCGCAGCCTCCCGTGCGTGAGCATGAACCTTGTGACATGTTGATTCTTCGCGCACCTCCCTTATCACGCAGCTCCCAACCGGACTCTTTTATAGTCCCGTTCTCTCTTTCAACTGCCTGGAGCATTGAGACTATGCACCCTATGGCTAGTCAGGTGGTCACACCACCTATGCGAGACTTGAACTCACCTTCCAGTATAGTATACAGGAATTCCCTAGTTTCCCTCACGACATTCAGCACCACACATTCTACTGTATGTGGTGTGCTCCCCTGGTTACTACATTTGATGAGGTGGGATCGTAGCCATGGCAGTAGAGTCATAAATTCTCGATGAAAATCTGTGGTATGATCATCCGCATCATGCCTTGTCATCCTTGGTTTATCGATGAGACATGCTTGCATGATATTTTTTTCTAGCCTCTTGATCTTAGCATCCATCAAAATGCTTTTCTTCCTCAATCGTACCTAGTCCTTTTCGAGTTAGCAAAGTCTAAGGTTCCCTCACCGAATGGCTTCCTAAATCCTTATGTGTTCGACCTCGCGTAGTTATGTGATTTCTTCATCTTCGGCTTTGCACACTATCACATCTATGGGAGCTATTACGTGTGGATTCATCTTTGCATTCTCTTCAAAAATTATGTCCTCTATTCTGCTCCGCACCTTTGGAATCATTTTTGCGGTCAGGATTTTGCACATGGCCCTATAGGCCGATTGAACTGATGGTACGCACAGGTCCCAATTAGCGCATCTCACCTGGTGAACGCTGTTTAGTACTTCACACACCTTATCAAATGCTCTTCTGTGGATAATTGGTACTGTACATTGCCATTCCTATTGCTTTGTTTTGTTTCGATTCTCTATTCTGGGAGTGGTGTGCACTTTTGTGGGCTGTACAGCATATGTTCATACCCAACGGAAAATGTGGGCACGCAAGTTATTCCACCCTGGTTGATTGGCTTTTGTTCTGAACTGGGGTTTTCCAAAGCATAGGCTCATCATCCTTCTACATTCACGGCAATACTCAAAGCTTCTCTGATTCGCACCCCATCATCACATGGGCATTGTGCATAGCACCCACTTGAGAGCATCGAATCACTGCTACTCTGGTATCGCGCTTTCAAATTTTCTCAAGAATTCATCCACCGCTATCAACCCATCATATGTCGGTGTATCCCTTATCTCTATTGTCACGCAATGCAGTGATCTAACCATCATGTTCCAATTAAGCGTTGTTACTTCATCCAACTAATCCTGCCATCGCTCTATCTCTTCGTCTGAATCAGAAGTGCAGGAGGTTTCGTGCTCCCATGAAATTCTTTCATCTGCAGTCAGATTCACCCAATCCTATTCTCACATAGTTATCTTGTAAATACAATCAAGATCATCATCACTATCATCATCGCACACCAGTTTAGTGTATCATGCCCCTTCAGCTGGATCTAGTGGCACTACTACGCGTAGTGACTTTTTCTCAAAGATCATTTTGCGCTTCTTCAGATTTATGACTCTGTTCATATCGGTGGCCCAGTCTATTCCTAGTAGCGTGGGATAGGGATTACTATCATCAACAATCTCTATCACTTCAAAATTTGCTTGCGCACTTGCACCTTCAATATCTATTGTTACCTCTTGCAATATTCCCATGCGAAAAATCCTCTGTTGGTTTGCCATTTGTAACTAAGTAGAAGACAACTGTAGCACAGGTCTGCCCATGCATTCCCATGTTTGTTTTGGTAGTACATTCGCATCATATCCCAGATACAGGATTAACTGATCCATTTCATACTTGCTGATTTGCACAGTCAACCTGATTTCCCTTCCAGTGCGCAATGCATGCTTACCAAGTTTCCAGACCACGTGTGGCTCTCTTGACCCCGCACATCTAGTGATAAGTTCCCATAGTCCTTTTACTGCCTTACTATCACATAGCAGTTTTATGCATTGAAGGATCCATTCCTGGTTCTAATTGATCCTTACTACCTGAAGTGGAGGCCTCTGTCAAGCTCTTCATAGCTTCCGTGAATGTCTCCTTCACGCATTCTAAATCAAATACAGGTTCCATTATAGGAGCCTTGCGAACCCATGCAATTCCTTTTGATGGCTTCCCTTTATCATCACCCATGGTCATACCACTCCTAAGTATCATGTTTACATTTGGGTCTTCTTCGCACGGCTTAAAACTCATCATCTGCAAATTCTGAGTCAGATGGGGTTGGAGTACCCCTTTTTTGCGCATCCTCACTATCAACGAAGGGACGTCTTCTGTCTCATGGTCAAACTGAGTACAATACAAACATGATGTCCTTGTCGGGTTTGTACAATCATGGGCATAGTGCCCTGGCCCTCCGTAATTGTAACAAATTAGTTGTTAGCGACCCCTTCCTCGTCCCATTCTGCCTCGACTGCACCCATGAAATCCACCATGTGCCATCCATCCATTTGGGTCGAGGGCTCATGTTTTAGTCTGCACCCTGTAGGTAAGAGTTTGATCCATCATTAGTTCGTAGCTTCGGTAAGTGCATTCATCATGGCCTACTAACCTATAGAACTTACAAAACAATTGTTGGGACATTTGCGTATACTTCTGCAATAGATGATAATTATACGTAGTGTGTTTTCCTCCTATCTGACAGATCACACAGCATAATGCAGGTGTCGCGCTTGGTCCTACCTGTGCCTTAGGTCTTAATGGCATCGGCCCTCCTCCTTCCAGGTAATTCGCGAACATTGGACAGTGGTCCTTATCATTCCCCTTGTCTTTGCATTTTATGCACCATACCTCCTCGCGTGCCTCTGGTTGAGGTGTGCTGTCATGTTTCAAACTCTACATTTCGTGACACAGATTCTACAGTTGTGAGTGGATTTGTTGGAATCCCAACCCAGGGTCTTTTATAAGGGTGTCATGCAATCTCATTTCCATATCCAAAGCTTTGGCCTAGGTGGAAAGTTTTTGTTGTGACTGCATCATCATTAAGTGCGGCATAAGTGATGCTACAAATCATGCACGATGATATCCATCCATCAAAGTCATATTGGCTTTGCGAATCGTACCCTTTAGCCTTTGGTCTAGATCCCACGTGGTCTTGCTTGGGAGCATCGAAATCTCCTTAAAACAAATGATTAATTGTGTTTCTTACTTTGGCCTGCTAAATTCCCTACTCAGTGCGGCCTTGATTTCTGCGATTCTTGCAGTTGGATGGTCATTAGAATGCCTGATTTACCATGTTGATGCGCGATCCTACAACGTGCTCACTAGCGTAGCCTTCTTGATATTGTCATCCATGACGCCTTGTGCTTCCCATACTTCTCTTACCATGAACCAAAATTGGTCTGAGTCTTCATTCTTTACTTCTCTGAATACCGATAGTTTGATCGCACTCACCATACTAAACTGCTGTGGTGGCAGAGGTGGGGTGGGTGGAGATGGAGGTGAGGAGGGTGAGATGGGTGGGAGTTTCGGTGGAGGTTCTAAACGTGGAATGCGCTGCCTTATTAGACTGACCGCGCTTCTCGAAAAAACTTTCGTGAGCTCTTCCTCACTTTCCCGCGAGGGTGAAATTAAGGGATTGGTTTCTAATTCTTCACTTCCTCCGCTTCTATAGATCTTCCAACTTCGCATAGCCCCAAAAATTAATTTATTCGCATAACCTGCATTCAAAAGTTGACTATAACAGCACTCTGCCTTTAGGCAGCCTCATTTGGCACATTTTGACCAGTCTTGGGAGATTTGATTTTTGATAGGGCAAATGAACTCCAAATTGAAAAATTCTGGTTGGGTTGGAAGGTAGACTCAAAGACCTTTCCAACTAGCTATCGTGTGCCCAATTTGGACACCGGGAAGGCCTCCAAAAATCACCTGGAAAAGAGCGTGATGCACAGAGGGAGCGCGGCGCACTGGGAGAGATTTTCCAGTGTAAAATTTACACTGGCGCGACGCACACAGAGAGCGTGGCACATAGGGAAAAAAGGGCCTGAAATTGTGCCAAATTGCCCCAAATTTCTTGTGAAGCCCATAAATTTCAAGGTAGGCTCCATAAACTCACTTGTGCATGAAATTTGATAGAGATATGATGGTTTATTGCCTGTGATTGAATGCAAAAAGTTTCATAAAGCAAACACAAGAAGGCATCAAAGAAAGATTGTTCTACTAGGGTTTTTGCTATAGTGTTGTTGCTGGCAAGGTTATTCTTCCTACCCTACCCCTGCTCCTTATTCCCCTATGCCATTGTCCCCATAATCATCACCCTCACATTACCAAGATCATACTCCCTTTCCCCTCCTCCTATTGCTCAATAAACACAAACCCTACCTTACAAACCCTAAAACCCTACCTTGCTAAAAACCCAAACCCTACCCTATCAAAATACCCCAAAAACCCTTGTATATCCCTAAACAAAATTCTCCTATAAAACCCTATTCCCATTATATTATCCCCATCCTAATGCTCCCTATTAAATTCTCCCCTTGGTGGCAGATTGTCAAAGCAACTTCTAGCTTCATTTAAATCAAAAGGCAGCCCAAATTCAACTTTTAAAATAGCACTCATGGAATCCGAGGTTTCATCAGAATATGAGGAGGAGACCCACATTGACACAACTTCAGGAGAACAGGCCCACAAGAGAAATCAATGAAAATAGGGAGTTTTTGCTTGACAAAGTAAATTTCCATTTAAACGATCTTCTTAAGAAGGCCAAAAGAGATAACAAATTTCAAAGACGCATGGCTACTCATTGCTACACAACGAATCAGGTCTCCAAAGTCAAAATCAAGCAGTTGAAGAAAATACTTCAGGAAACCCTAATCAGGAAAAAGAGAAGGTTAAATTGGATTTACTTGCTGATGCTCCCCTCAGAGCAATACAGGACAAGGACAAGGAAACTATGCATGATGAGGGGCCATCAGGTGAACAGGAGGCCGATTTCATCCTCATTCAGGATGATGATGCAGATGTGGAGAGGGCCAAATGGATAATCAAGTATTTGGAGTAGAGAAACAAGCAACCTAAGGACTAGCATGAGATCATGGAGCTGCAAAACATCCGTGAAGACCAACAAGCTGCCCAAAGAAGCCTAAATGAGAAGACACCTATTCAGTAGGAGATAGAGGTTGATTGAGAGATTTGGCTCGAGAGGATCCACATCCACTTAGAGAAGCTGTCAACGAAATCACACAAGGACAAGGACATGCTCAAGAACATGAAAAACCACTATTGGGCACGGAACAAGGTTTGCAAGGCACGAATAAGGAATTTGAAGGCAAACCTAAGGAAGGCATCAAAAAGGGAAAAATGGGAAAAGGAGCATGATAGACTTAGAATCTTGGTTGAGGCTTCCTTGGCTCATCATGGTACCCCATAAGGAACCTGTAGCCCAAATTTCAGCAAATTTGGGGAAGTTTTGGTCAATTTTTGATTTTTTGGACAAAATATACGAAATTTCTCCCTACGCTAAAATTCTAGGGCTACAATGGAGAAACCGCTTGCATATTTGGATTCATCATCGAAAAATACTACTACTGGTGTATGGGCAAGAAATTTTGACAAGTTTTGGGTCTCTTAAAGGTCAAAAAACACCCAAAAATGGCCTCTCTGCCACCTTTTTGACACACAGAAAGCAATCTTGGGAGAATGAATATTTGGAGGGGAAATGAGCACCAAATTGAGAAATTATAGTGGGGTTAGAAAGTAGATAGGACAGGCTTTCCAACAAGCATACTTCCGCACATTTTTGACACCTGAAAGTGCCCAAAAATAGGCTCTAAAGTGGCGCGACGCACAAAGAATTTGGCTCAGCACACAGAGGAAAACTCTACCAAATTGCTCCCGTTCATGAAATTTTGGATTGCGACTTCTCCAAGTGGGCCCGATCATCTACTCTTCGGTTTTTTGGCACCAAAGGTGGATTTTAAAGAGTTTTCTCTCCAGGTGGGCATCTATCCAAGTGGCAAAAGAATGCAAAGGGTCACCCTAGCCAAATGTCATGCTTGAGAGCGCTACACCTGTAGCTGATGGTTGGCTCTCCATCTCCTTTTCGAAATGATTTGAGTAACTTCCCAACCCCTAGGTGTTCCATCTCTTCTTTATACTTTCTACATATTGTATGCAAGTTATTTGCAAAGGGTTGGCTGGCTTGTAACTTCTGGGAAACTGTGGGAAAGAAACTCTATTTCTGCACTGTGTATTTTTTACAGAGGATTAATGAAAGGTAGCGACTCTGTTTCATATGTATCTTTTTATGTTCCATATTTCATTTCATGCTTGACTTCAGTGAAATTTTCTAAGTGAGAATAGGTAGAATTCAATTTATATTGCTCTTCCTATGGGAAAATTTCATGTGCAGTGTTATTCTTCTGTTGAAAAGGATTCATGCGACCATGCCCTTTTCACCCTCTTCAGCAATCTTTCCATTATGCATTACCTTAAGCTGAAATTGATGCGCTTGTGCCTACCTTGCCTCACGGAATAATCTGTGCCTTCATTTTCGATTCTCTGTTCTTCGCTGAGCGCCAGTCCCATATACATCCCAGAAGCTCGGTCACTTCATAAAATATTTTCCAAAATCCCTATTCACTTACTAGCCTAAGGTAAATATTTTATTGTAAGTCATCTCATACAATTTTCCCTATCCATTCGCTGAGCGTGACTCGGAGAGAGCCCTCTCCTGTTCTGGTAGGGCTAGCTACCAAACTGAGCGTGGTCTCAAGGCCATGGATTCGTGAGTTTCAATTTTCTCAAGTTATTCATCCATGGCCTTGAGCCAACGTTTATCTTTGCATGCTTCATTTACATTTTGAAGTTCAGTGGAGGATAGTAATGCTAGATAGCTTGAGGTCCCTGTAATAGTTCTTCTTGTCTGTACCCCTGCCTCTTTTTCCCCTAAAATTTGAGTTTCTGGATGATTTTCTGAACATACCTAGACAAAGTCTTTTCTTCTACCATTATCTCTTCTTCTGGTGCTTCATTGCTTTCTTCTTCAATATAATTTTGATTTGATGTGGGAAAATAATCCCCATATTCTTCATTGTCATAATCTTCTGTTGATTTTATTTCTTTTGGATTTTTGCATGCTTCATAAGTACAAAATCAATGCTTTCAAGAATTTTCCCAAGTATTTTATTTTAACATTTATATCCTTTACTTCTGGAAGAATAACCAAGAAGAATACCTTCATCTGCTCTGGGTTCAAACTTACCGTTTTTTTCATCAGTCCTTTTGATAAAACATTTGATTCTAGAAACTTTAAAGTATTTTATAGTAGGAGTCTTTCCATACCAAAGTTCATGTCGAGCTTGAGTTGTATTTACCCGAACATTTGTTTGTTGAGAATAGTTACGACAGCGAATGCAACTTCACCCCAAACGGTTGTAGGAGTTCCAGATTCATCTATCATAGCTTGAGTCATTTGTTGAACTATTTTGTTCATTCTTTCTATCACACCATTTTGATAAGGAGTCCTTGCAGTGGAGAATTTCCTTTTCATTCCATGTTGTACACAAAATTCAAAGAATTCATCCGATATAAATTCCCCTCCTCGATCATATCTGAGGCATTTGATTTTTCGATTTGATTCATTTTCTTCCAAAGCTTTCAAGGATTGGAACTTTTCAAATGCTTCATCTTTATGCTTTAGAAGACCTATCCAACACATTCTAGAAAAATCATCAATGAACAAAATAAAGTATTCTTCTCCATGAGGTGACTTTTTCCTTGATGGTCCACATAAATCAGTATGGAAAAGTTCAAGAGGCTTACTAGCTGACCCTCCTTTTTCCATGAAGTGGACTCTAGTTTGCTTACTGATTTGACACGGTTTGCATATTTTATTTTCTGCGGTGTTGATATCTGGAAGATCATGAACAACCTTGAGTCTGCATGATTTTCTTATTTCATAAAAGCTTAGATGTCCAAATCTTCTATGCCACAGACAAATTTCATCTTTTTTGCTTAGATAACATTGTTGTTGTCCTCCCTTGTGTATGTATAAGTTGTTTGGAGTTATTGTACATTTGATCACGACCTCTCTTGTATCAAGTTCACGAACAACACATATGTTTGATCGAAACACTACTTCATTACCTTGATCACACATTTGACTGACACTCAACATGTTATGCTTTAAACCGTCTACATACATAACATTTCCATCTTTAACCTTTTCTTTCAAGAAAATAGAGCCTTTACCTTTTATGATAGTAGGAGTGTTATTTCCAAATAAGACATTCTTTTATTTTTCTGAGGCATTATATAAGTGAAGTTTTTCTTTGTCACCTATCATGTGTTTTGAGCATCCACTATCGATGTACCACTGATTTTCTTGTCCTTCTGTTATGAAACCAGCTCAAGAAAAGATAGAAAATATAGATCAATTCCTTAGAATTCAGCCTCTTCGAGGGGGCAACCTCCTTTACATTAGATAAATGAACAATTCTTGGATGACAAAACCTCCTTTATATATATAGGAGTCTAAGGAGTCACAATATAATCTAGCTGACCTAACAATAAGCCACAAAAATAACAATAGAGGAATTCTATGGGGCACAAAAATATAAATAAGGGGTATAACTACAATAGTAATGGGGTAATCACTAGTATTATAGGGACCCAACATGCCCCTCTCCTTCAAATAAGTGTTGTCCTCAACGCTTGAGTAGTTCTGGATACTTCTGCATAAAATTCTCATCCTCCCATGTGGAATCTTCAGTGGATAAGTTCTTCCACTTGATAAGATACTGTGAAATTGATCGATTTCGTAGCTGTCGAGTTCTTGTTTCTGTGACTGCTTCTGGTTCCAATATAATTTTTCCTTCCTCGACAAGTTCTGGAAATATTGTTTGAACTAGGAGCTTGTCGCCTATAACCTTCTTTAAACATGAAACATGGAAAACTGGGTGCAATCGAGAAGTTGCAGGAAGCTCCAATTTGTATGCCATAGTACCAATCTTTTGCAACACCTTGTATGGACCATAATACTTTGGTTATAATTTATTATCCCTCTTAGCTTGCTTTAGGGACATTTGCTTATATGGTTGTAGCCGTAGGAATACCCAATCACCTACATCAAAACTTCTTTCACTACGATGTTGATCTGCCTGTTGTTTCATTCTATTTTGTGCCAACACGAGGTTATCCTTTAAGAGTTGGAGGACTTTTTGTTGATGTTCGATGTGATGTTCCACTGCCTGAACCTTATAATTTTCTCTTAAATATGATGTGATGGATGGTGGTTGATACCCATAAAGTGCCATAAATGGGGTCATTTTTGTTGCTATATGGAAGGAAGTGTTATACCACCATTCAGCCAGAGGCAACCATTTGACCCATTGTGTCTATTTATCAGATACAAAGCAATGAAGATATCCTTCCAAACATTTGTTTACTATCTCAGTTTTCCCATCAGATTGAGGATGATAAGATGAGATATGAGCTAACTGAGTACCAAGAAAAGAAAATAATTATGTCCAAAAATTTCCAGTGAAAATGGGATCTCTGTCACTTACAATAATCTTTGGGTTTCCATGTAGCTTTTGAATTGTTTCCATAAATGCAGTAGAAACTGTACTGGCTTTAAATGGATGTGATATTGCAAAAAAATGTGCATACTTGGTAAGTCTATCAACTACCACCATGATGACACTCTTTCCCTCATACTTGGGTAAACCTATGATAAAATCCATTGAAACCTCCTCCCAACGTTGGCTTGGAATTGATAAAGGTTGTAATAGACTCGGTGTCTTAATTGTTTCAACTTTATTTTGTTGGCAAGACAAACATTCCGCCACAAACTTTTGAATATCTGATTTAAGGCCATCCCAAAAAAAATCCTTCTTAACCCTGTGGTAAGCTTTTAAAAATCCCGAGTGCCCTCCTAAGGGAGAAGTGTGCAATTCCATAAGAATCTTTTGTTTTAGCTGGGAATTCTTACAGAGGTATAAGTGATCTTTGTACCATAATGAATCATTTTGCCAGCTAAATGTATCAGATGTACTGGAATCTTGTTGGGTGCATCTGCCACCACATTTTTCTTCCCTTTTTTGTAGATGATTTCAAAGTCATAACCCAACATCTTTGTGACCCACTTTTTTTGCTCTTCAGAGGATAATCTTTTTTCTAAAAATTATTTAAGGCTATCATGATCCATTTTTACCTTGAAGTGTCTTCCCATTAGGTAGGGTTTCCATTTCTTAAGTGCATGGAGTATTGCCAACATTTATTTCTCATAAATAGCTTTGCTTAAAAACTTTCCCTTAATTGGATGACTTTCAAAAGCAACGGGTATTTCATCTTGCATTAGAACAACACCAATTCCATTTCCTGAAGCATCACATTCCATAATAAAAATTTTTGTGAAGTCTGGTGTAGCTAAGATCGGTGCTTGGCACATTGCCTCTTTAAGATGTTCAAAGGCCTTTGTTGCTTCCGGAGTCCATGAAAATGCATCTTTCTTCAATAATGTTGTTAGAGGTGCTGCTATTCTCCCATAATTCTTAACAAACTTGCGATAATACCCTGTCAACCCAAGAAATCCTCGCAGATGCTTTATGGATGTGGGGATTTTCCAATCCTTAATGGCTTTAATTTTGCTAGGGTCTACCTTAACTCCTTCATGAGATACAATATGACCCAAATATTCCACCTCCTGGACTCCAAAGAAACATTTGGATCTTTTTGCATATAATTGTTTCTCCTCCAATAGTTGTAGCACCATGTCAACATGTTCAACATGATCCTTCCAAGACTTACTGTAGATTAGTATATCATCAAAAAATACTAACACAAATTTTCTAAGGAATGGTTTGAAAATTGAATTCATCAAACCTTGAAATGTTGAAGGTGCATTAGTAAGGCCAAAAGGCATGACCAAAAATTCATAATGACCCTCATGATTTCTAAATGCCGTTTTCGGAATGTCTTCAATCTTCATTCTGATTTGATGATATCCCGAACGAAGATCCAACTTGGTGAAGTAAATTGATCCATGCAATTCATCCAGTAATTTATCAATGACAGGAATGGGGAACTTATCTTTAATAGTGAGCTTGTTGATCTCCCTATAATCCGGACACATTCGCCATGATCCATCCTTCTTGTGCACCAATACTACTGGAGCAGAGAAAGAACTTTGACTTGGTTGAATTATACCAGCCTCTAGCATTTCTGCAACCATACGTTCAATTTCACTTTTGTGGACATAGGGATATCTGTATGGCCTGATGTTTGGAGGAACACTTCCTGGAATCAGATGAATAGCATGATCATGATCACACATAGGTGGGAGACCTTTGGGAGTCTCAAATACCTTGGAATGATTTTCCAAGACTTTTTGGAGATCTGGAGAAATAGATGATTCCGATGTGGAAACATCTAGCGAACATAATTGTGCAATTACACCTCTTTGCTCCTTTTTTAGAAGCTTTGTCATACCATTAGAGCTGATTATCTTTCCTGGTTTCCCTGCAATACCCCTTAATTCAACTTCCTTTCCTTCCATAGAAAATTTGATGAAAAGTTCTTGAAAATTAAAAGCTATTGTACCCAAGGATTGTAGCCATTGGACTCCTAGTACAACATCAACACCTCCCATTGGAATGGAAAGCATTGGGCTAGTCAATACATATTCTCCCATGGATAGCTTGATATTATGGCACCTTCCAGAGAAATTTATTGTTCCTCCATTTGCAATCATCACTTGACACTCTGGTGCTGGATATAGGAAGCAATTCAATTCTTTTGCTACCCTACAATGAATAAAATTGTGGGTGCTTCCTGAATCAATCAACACTATTACCTTTTTCTTCTTGATTTGTCCTTCTATCTTGATGGTTTGAGGAGTGGTAATTCCCACCAATGCATTACAAGATATGGTCGGATTTTTTTTTTTTCATCTAGGCATTATTCCTAGAGTATATCTTCTTCTTTTGACCTTTCTTGCTCCTTTTCTTCTTCCTCTTCACAATCTATGTAGAATAATTTCTTCTCAGCACACTTATGACCTTTAGTGTCTTTTCTATCACAACTGTAACAAAGCCCTTTTGCTCTTTTTTCTTCCAATTGTTGTGGTGTCAACCTTATAGGTTGTGGAAGACTAGGGGCAACAACACTTTCGTCTTTATAGTTGTGAGTGGTATGCTTCCTGGTTGCCATAATTTTGCTTTCCATTTTTCTTGCTAACCTGAATGCCTTCTCTAATGAATCAGGTTCCCAAAGGCGAACATCATGTTGGATATTATCCTTTAAAGACCCTATGAACACATCAATCCTATGCTCCTTTGGAATATCTTTTACCCTTATGTTCAATTTTTGGAACTCCTCAATGTGCTCCATTACTGAACCCTTTTGTTTGAGACTTATCAATTGGCTAAAAAAAGTGTTGCTTTTTGTATCTTCATAATGTGCTATCAATTCTTCCGTAAAAATTTCCCAAGTGATAAATTGTTTACGAGAGCAAAGCCATTGATTCCATACAAACTGATTTGATTCCAAATATACACTTGACATACGTACCTTTTGTGTGTTTTTCACATTATTGAGATCGAAGAACTACTCCATCTATAATATCCATGTGGCGGGATCCTTGCCATCAAACTTCCTCATATCGATTTTTGGAATATGGTGGGTCTTCGATCCAACATTAGCATCTATGGAATCATGATTAACATTACTTTTGTTCACATCATGAGTTTCCTTTACATCCTTTTCACCATTAGTAAGTATTTCTTGTAGAAAATTTGTCAAATTTGTCTTCAAATCTGCTATGTCTGTCTTCAAATCTATCTTCAAATCTGCCATGTCTCTCTTCAAATCTGTCTTTGAATCATACATATTAGCTTCCATGCCCTTTATCTTAGATTCCACACCATTTATCTTAGCTTCTGTTAGCTTTTGTGAGCGTGACATTTGTTGCACTTGTTCTTGTAATTTTGATATATCATGTAGCATTTCTTCCTCTTCTTCATGAGTCATGCTAGAAATTTTAGGTTCCTTACTAGGTGTTTGCATTTTCTTTCCTCGAGGCATCAGTTACCAATAATAATGCTTTACTATGCCCTTAGAATTTCGTTAAACCAAGCTTACACAAAAATTTAAAAAAAAACTACACACCTTCTTTCACTTTATAGAAGCCTGATATTGAATCTGATGTATCTCTGTAATTTCCGATCGTCCAGTTCCAAAATCGCGACCTGTAGTAGCCTTCTGCATCCTCTTTCCAATGCCACAAGTCTGACCCAAATTGGATTCTCCAAAGAAGAGTTATGTGAAATTTCCCACAATGACTTGCTTTTAGACTATTTCAATAGAGCGAACTTGTACGACGTGCCACAAGTCACTGTTTCAACCTTTGAATCTGAAACATAGATACAAGAAACTAAAATCCGTCCTCTTTTTGTAATTTCTTACAAAATTTCAATCCGATCCCTAGAGAGAAAGTTATGACACTTTTCCCCAGGTCACCTGTTTTGAATGTAATTCAGGAGTCTGCAAAAAGACCAACTTCCTCAGATCATATCTCCGCAAATATTGCGTGAAAAGCTCTAAAATTTGGACCCAGGGTTCAGCACGATTTCTTTTTAGATGGGTTTTTTTTGTGAATTCTAAAATGGCACAAAACAAATGTTATAGCGAAAATGCCACGATGACTTGTTTGGAGCAGCGAAACCCTAGAATCCAAAGCTCTGATACCAAATGTTATGAAACCAGCTCAAGAAAAGATAGAAAAGATAGATCAAAGCCTTAGAATTCAGCCTCTTCGAGGGGGCAACCTCCTTTACATTACATAAATGAACAATTCTTGGATGACAAAAGCTCCTTTCTATATATAGGAGTCTAAGGAGTCACAATATAATCCAGCCGACCTAACAATAATAATATAAAGCCACAGAAAGAACAATAGAGGGATTCTATGGGGCACATAAATAACAACATGGGGGTAATAGGGGCACAACAATATAAATAAGGGGTATAACTACAATAGTAATGGGGTAATCACTAGTATTATAGGGACCCAACACCTTCTTCATACAAGGTTATACCACATCTTTCTGTTTGAGATTCTTTCCTTCTCCATATCTTTGGATTTAATGGCATTTGCTCCTTTTGAGACGTTTTCCAAAATTTTCTCCTACATTCAGATTCTTCATGACCAATGTTTTTACAGATTGAGCACTCTATTTCATTTTCAAGAGGTGAAAAGTTATTATAGGAAATTCTCTTGATCCATGTTACATTCCTTTGATTTTTTTCTTCTCTAGTCATGATGGTTTTGTAAGCAATGCATTGAGCAGCTTTGTGCACAAAATTATGACATGAAAAACATTTCCCATTAAAGAAGTTCCTGCGACTATTGAATCTATTAAACTGGTGATTGTAGATTTTATTGATATTCATATTTGGAGAAAATTAAGTATATATTTCCTGAGGTTGGTTGTGGATTTTATTCATCCTCAAAGTAGATTGAGTATTATTTACCTGGTGATCTTCTTTATGCCTTTGCTAACAATTATCATATTGTTCACTGGTCTTCGGTGCATCAAGATAGCTTTTGGTGGAGGTTGATGGCTTTTGTGATTGAGATGCTTCTTCAGTATATCCAAGATCTATCTTTATTAGAGGAGAATGTTGAACTTTGATAATTTCATTTAAAGTTTATGATCCTTTAGAAAATCTAAGATTGAGAGATTTTGTTTTCTCTAGATCCTTTCTTAGACCCACAATTTAACATTCTAGTTTTTCTTTGTGTTTTTCCTTTTCAACAAGTTGATATGTCAAGGTATCTATAATCATATTATTTCCTTCCAAACAGATTTTGAGTTTAGATATTTCTTCATGAAGGTCTTCCTCTTCTAAAGCATCACAAAAATATCACCATCATAAGCCATGAGAAGTCTATAATCATCACTATTAGATAAACCATAACTATCCTCTTCTAAACTATCCAAAAAATCATTGCTGTCATAAGCCATGAGAAGTTTGTAATCTTGTCTAGTTTCATCTTCATCACTATTAGATAAACCATCGCTATCTTCATGAGTATAGTAACTCTATTTATTCACAACTTATTTTCTATTCCCTTTTGCATATTCCTTTCCCTTCTCATATTTATCTTTATGAGGACATCTGGCAGCATAATGACTGACTCTACCACAAGTAAATCATTTGAAGGGTAGCTTACCTCTAAACCTTCCAGAACCCCGCTGAAGCTTCTTGACAAAGTTTACCTCATCTTCTTCTTATGAAATATGTCCTGATTCATTGTTTTCTTCCTTTCCTTTTGTTGAAGCTTTAAATGCGGTTTCTCTCATAACTGATTGTCCTCCTTTTCTCATCTCGAAGGCGGTTAAGGTTCTGTGAAGCTGTGTCATAGTGATATTCTGTAGATCCTATTTTTCTTCTATGGCAGACACTTTGGATCCAAATTTAGTAGACAAGGATCTCAAAACTCTCTCAACTAAGGTAACTTCCTTTATTTCTTCACCCAGATTCTTCATACAATTAACAACCTCATCTATACATAAGAAGTAACTAACTATACTTTCATCACTATGCATATTAAGAGTTTCATACTAAATTCAGAGAGTTTGAATCTTAGCACATTTTACCTGAGAGTATGCTTCATAGCTCAGAACGATTTTGTCCCATATTTCTTTGGCTAATTTGAGCTGCATGACTTTGACAAACTCTGATTTTGACAGACTTCCCATTAATGTATTGATAGCTTTGGCATTGGTTTCATATTTCTTTTTACCTGTCGCATCTGTAGGAATTATTGTTGGAAATGTATATCCTCCTTCCACAACTTCCCAGACATCCGTTCCAAGCGATTGTAGATAGGCTATGGTTCTTATTTTCCAATAAACAAAGTTTCTCCCATAGAAGACTAGCTGTCTGATGGATCCCATGATTTCTTGATTATTCATGATGCTGGATCTGCCTTCAAGCGATCAAACTTTTTCTGAATGACTTGCTATGATAGAAATTTCTGGAAATAATAATGAGAGGGCGGTGAATCAATATTATTAGATCAATTATTTTATTTCCCAAATAGATTTATATATGTTACTTCAGTGAAGTGAACTAGTGTGTACACGTGACTGTGCTTAGATAAACCAACATATATCAAGAGAATTTGTGATTTAGACAATTTATTATGTGTTGAGCTTAAACCAGTATATCATAGATTTATTAGACGGTGCAGTAAAACCAGAATAAAGCATCACACATAAGCAACACACATGAACACCAAGATTTAAGGTGGAAACCCAATTTGGGTAAAAACCACCTACTGTTTTCATCTCTTTCTTCTTTTAATAATAATAAAATATGTTTACAATCTTGTACTAGTGCACACTCATAACAGTATGTAGGCTTCTAGCTGCAGAAGGTTACAACCTTCTCTTGTTCTCAAACTTCTACTAGAAGGGAGCTACAACCCCCTAGCTCTTGTATTAGCCAATATGTTTACTAGTACGTAAGTGCCAGCCTACAGAAAACTCCACTCTTCCACAAGGGACCACGTTTCACGAATTTCAGACTGGATACTCCTAGATCACAACACCACAATATGAAGGCCACATTTCATCAAATTTTTGCACTGGACCCATCAAAGCTTTTAAACTTAAACTGCATCAACCAATATTTATTTGATTTGAACAATCAAATCACTGAAACTAGAACATTGTGTTGAACCCAGAACCCTACATCATTCAGAACTAGCTGTAACCTCAAAAATCATGCATTAGAGTGTATACGCTACTTAGTTGAACCCAACCTGCATGTATATGCTACTTCTGTGAATTAAACCTACATATACCTTCAAAACTACTACAAACATAAAATTTTGAATCAAGTCTATACCAACCATCAATATATTGAATATCTATAGAGCTTTACATAGGTAGGGACATATATCACTTATACAATCAATCAATCAAATTCCAGCCTCCTTATGCATTCAGTTTTATAATCAGATCTAAGAAGACTTCGTTGACAAACATCAATAAAGCAAGAGAATTTGATCAGATAGATCATTTAGATCTGAAAAGAAGATTTTCTTTTGTATACGCTACTTGAAAGAACCGAACCTGTGTGTACACACTCTTTGGCTGAGACGAACCTCCGTACAAATCTGCAAATATTGACTCAGAACTTTGCTGCAATTCCAGACTTCAGATAGACCTAGATCATGATAGATAAAAAATAGAACAGGTGCAAAAAATTAGATCTAGTCTCAACCAATATCAGATCATTCAATAATAAGTCATTTCAAGTATCATGATTCCTGATCCAATATTGAACTAAAGGTGCACATGAATATTTCAGATCCAGTCCCAAACACAACCCTGCAACATAAAATATACTTTAGATAGAAGTATTGCTTAGAATCTTATTACTTGCTACTTGGCTTAATGATATTATCCTCCTTATATACTGTTAGGCCTTTCTCAATACCTTGGACCAAAACCTCTTAGGACCAGTACCTTGGACCCAATACCTAGGGTCAATACCTTGGACCAAATACGTCGGATCAAATACCTTGGATCAATACCTTGGATCAAAATACCTTCGACCAAAAACTTGTTTTCCAACATGTACACGCTTTTCCTCCAGTGAAAGTGCGTGTATACGTTATACACTAATTTTGTTTTGTTAACCCGCATGTATATGCTCCTTGGACAAGATGAACCAGTATATACCTCTCTCTCTTCATTCTTTGGATTCTAATCTATAATCCTTTGTTGTTGACCTGTTGCATTATGAACTATCATCTGAGTGAATTGCCATCAAGGACAAAACTTGTATAATAATTCCAATAGACAAAGAAGAGGATAATAGTAGTGAGAAAGAAATCGAGTGAGAGAAAAATGATGGTTCGAGCAATTTATTAAGCAAGAAAGAAATGAAATGAAGACTGAATGGAAACCCAAAATCACAGAAGTAAACAAAAAATATTTACGTGGTAAAACCTTGAGAGTGTGTCAAGGAAACCTCCACGGGGTAAGGGATTGGAAATCATTATTAATCAACATTGATTCTCCATGATACAACCATGGGGCAAGGGATTGGATATCTTTACTAATCGAGATTAACTCTCCATGATACAGCCTCTCAGGCATTCATAAATTTCATATGAGCCTCTCCTCTATTACATAACTGCTATTCGTTAGCGATCTCATTACAAAAATAACGGGTAGTAATTACTAAGATTTTACCCATAATTACATGTCTTGTTGTCACATTTCAACAAACTCCACCTTGACAACAATTTTCCTAATCCCTTTCCCATGCCCGTGCATCATCTCTTTTGCAAGCCAAGAGAATCCAAACACCACCACAACTTCTCTACCGTAACTGGCTTCGTGAATAGGTATGCATAATTCTCTTGCATATGGACCTTCTTTAGAGCTACTTTTCTGCCATCGATCACATGTCTCAGAAAATTATACCTTACATCAATGTCCTTGGTCTTGCTGTGATAAGCTGGATTTGTAGCCAAGTGAATAACACTCTGACTGCCACAGAATACATTCACTCTTTCCTACATCCTTCCAATCTCATCAAGTAGACCCTTTAACTAGATTGATTCTTTATTAGCATCTAAAGCAGTTATATAGTCTACTTTGGTAGTGGACAATGCAACCATTTCTTGAAGCTTTGACATCCAACTAATTGCTCCACCTCCAAGGGTAAATACATAGCTCGTAGTATATCTTCTTTTGTCTAAACCATCTCTATAATTAACATCCACATATCCACAGACAGATCCTACACTACCATTAAAGATGATGTAATGGTCCCATGTGCCTCTTAGATAACGAAGCACCCATTTCACTACTCGCCAGTGTTCTTCACCTGGATCTTCCATCAACCTAGTGACAACTCCAATTGCATGTCAAATGTCCTTTCTTGTAGATACCATCGCATACATTAAGTTTCCTACAACATTTTCATATGGGACACAAGACATATACTGCTTTTATTCATCAGTTCTAGGACTCAAAACTAAAGAAAGATTAAAATGGGAAACTAATATAACATTAATAGGTTTCACACTGTTCATACCGAACTTTTTAAGTACTCTCTCCGCATACTTCTCCTGTGATAATCAAAGCTTACCATTTTTTCTGTCTCTGTGTATCTCCATGCCCAAGATATGTTTTTTTACTCCAAGATCCTTCATATCAAATGTCCTAGAGAGTTGAGCCTTTAACCTATTGATCTCTTCCATGATTTTGCTTGCAATAAGCATATCATCAACATAAAAAACTAAGATAATGAATATGCCACTGAAACTCTTGAAGTATAGACCATGATCAGACTCACTTCTAATAAAATTTTGGATCACAATGAAGGAGTCAAACTTATTGTACGATTGCCTTGGAGAATGCCTCAGGCCATACAATGATTTCTTGAGCTTGCAAACTAATCTTCTGCTACAACCTTGTACAAAAGCTTGTGGTTGTTCCATATATATATCTTCATCCAAATCACCATGTAGAAAATATGTTTTAACATCTAACTGTTCTAACTCAATATTAATTAATGCAATTAGTGCCAACATAGTACAAATAGGTACAAGTTTTACAATTGGTGAAAAAATCTCATGAAAGTCAATACCTTCAACCTGATAATACCCTTTTTCTACCAGCCTCGCCTTATACCTTTCGATACTTCCATCAACTTTCCATTTCAATTTGAGGACCCATTTGCCTCCAACAACACTTCTCCCCTCAAGAAGTTCTACAAGATCCCAGGTATTGTTCTTGGCTAAGGAATCCATTTCTTCTTCCATACCATTATCCATTTTTCACTATTTGTATCATCCACTGCTTCCTGATAACAAGAAGATTCCCCATATTCAGTAATCAAAGAAAAAGATGAAGTAAAATCTTCATACCTTTTGGGAGTTTTTCTTTCCCTTGTAGACCTTCTTAGAGGTACTGATTTCTGAAATGGTTCAGAAAATTGAACAGTTTCCTTTGTATCGTCTTCACCTTTTCCTCCATAAGTCTCTACTTCCTTTCGACTTTCAGAAAAAGGTCTAGCCTCCAACTGAATTTGCTGATTTGGCGATACTTGTTCATGTTCAATTATTTCAACATCTTATTTTAAAATAGAAGATTCATCAAATGTTACATCTCTACTAATGACTATCTTCCGTGAAGTAGGATCACACAACCTGTATCCTTTCACTGCATAGTCATACCCAACAAAGACATAAAATTTTGATTTCAGATATAATTTTGAACACGGATTTTTATGAATACGAGCATAGGCATCACAACCAAATATATTTAAATGTGAATAATCACAAGACTGACCCGACCAAACTTCTTCAGGAATTTTACAATTAATCGCTACTAAAGGTGTTATGTTAACTAAATAGTAAGCAGTAGATGGGGAATCTTCTTGTTATCAGTAAGTAGTGGATCAGGCAGATAGTGAAAAATGGAAAATGGCTATGGAAGAAGAAATGGATTCCTTAGCCAAGAAAAATACCCGGGATCTTGTAGAACATCGTGAAGGGAGAAGTGTTGTCGGATGAAAATGGGTCTTCAAATTGAAACGAAAATTTTATGGAAGTATCTAAAATTATAAGGTGAGGCTGGTAGCAAAATGGAATTCTCAAGTTGAAGGTATTGAATTTCATGATATTTTTTCACCAAATGTAAAAATTGTTTCTCTTCGTACTGTGTTGACACTAACTGCATTACTTAATCTTCAGTTAGAATAGTTAGATGTTAAAACAACTTTTCTACATGATGATTTGGATGAAGAGGTATATATGGAAAAGCCATAAGGTTTTGTACAAGGTCACAGTAGAACAACAAAAAAAGATGGGCAACAACAGACGGTTCCTCTTATTCCACAGTAGAACAACAAAAAGACGACAACAATAGTCTCTCTTCTCATGCTCCTTCTCTTTCGCAGCTGAACAGGAAAAAACACATAGTGCATCTCTCCAACACATAGGCTTCTCTCTCATGTAGCGAACTTATCCAGTAACGTGCAGGATTTTCAAAATAAAACAACAGTTTCCAGCACCGGCTCCCTTTTGGCCTCGCGACTTTGAACAAAATGATGACATCTCTGTGGGAACATTCAAATGAACCCTGTCTCCTTCAATCAGACTTCCTAAATGACCTAAATGCTCTGATACTAATTGATGGTTCGAGCAGTTTATTAAGCAATAAAGAAATGAAATGAAAACTGAATGGAAACCAAAAATTAGACAAGAAAACACAAAATATTTACGTGGTAAAACCTTGACAGTGTGTCAAGGAAACGTCCACGTGGCAAGGGATTGGAAATATTTATTAATCAAGATTTATTCTCCATGATATAAACTCTCAGGCATTCACCAATTTCATATGAACCTCTCCTCCATTACATAACTGTTATTTGTTAGCAATCTCATTAAACTAATTTACAAAACTAACTGGTAGTAATTACTAATAGTTTGCCCATAATTACATGTCTTGTTGTCACATTTCAACAAAAAAAAGATTAAGGGAGAGTGAGAATCCTTTGTAGAGAGGGTGATATAGGATGGAGAGTAAAAGGAAGGGGAAGTAAGAAGATAGTGGAAAATGAGGGTATAGAGAGAGAGGGAGATATTAGTGGGGATATGTAACAATTGTAATAGAAAGGTAAAAATGTGTGAGAGAGAAGAGGGGAGAGAGTATGATGGATAGGGAGTGAAAGCAAGAGAGAGTTGGAGAGTGACAGGGAGAAATTTCAAGAGAGATAAATGGGGGTAGAGAGAGAGAGGGAGAGAAGAGGGAAAAATAGAGAGAGAGTTAGGATATGTGATAGAGGGAGGAAGGGATGAATGAGGAGTTAAAGAGATAGAGAGATAGGGAGAGGGAGGATGGAAGGAAGGAGGGAGAGAGAGAGCAACCAAGCTAGAGGGGGTTGTTGTTAAATATGCACATAGGGAGGGAGGGATTGATAGATAATGAGAGTAATTGAGAGGGAGGAAGGGGGAGAGAGGGGTGGAGGGAGGTGTAGAAGAGAGAGATAGGGGAAATAAGGAGAGAGACAGTGCTAGAGAAATAGAGAAATTGAGGGAGAGGAGTGGAGGGATATAGTGAGGGAGGTGGAGGGAGGGAGAAAGGGTGAGGTAGCGTTAACAAGAATTTGGAATGTTACTCATCACATGCATGATATTAAAATAAACACACTCTCATAAAAATGCATGCATTATTTTCTCAATAATATGTTCACATTATTGTGATTGGGTTCCTAAACAATTTTCATGTTTCCCACTCACTCAAAATCCAAATAGTAATGAAAAATATATAAAAAGGTTATTCTTTTCCAAGCTAAATTAGATTAGTGTCATAGGTTATTGGCTCACCAATTCTTTAGGGATTTGAGATTATTCCAATTCTAATAAACCCATATTCTAATTAGATATGTAAATTAATATATAAGAAAATATTATGTAGCAAAATAGTCAAATTACAATATTATGTGTCATTTTTTTTCCTCAAAATAAATTTGACTCACAACCTTTTTATACATAATTAATCAAGTAAATAAATACATTATTAACAATATTTTTTTTGTTACAATATTTTTTTTTATTATTATATTCATGTGATTATATCAACCACATTAATATTTTAATATAATTGCAATAATTTAAATATTTATATATATAAATATTTTTAAAATTTATTATTAAAAGAATTAGACAATTTTCCAGTTTATCCTGGTAGCATTTGTAACAATTTTATCCTATAATTAAAAGAATGAAATATCAAATTCGAGAAAACATTTATAACCGTAAGCCTTGCATATTGAGAATTTCGAAATTATGTACTTGCACAATTACCTATCGTATTGAATTCTAGCCCAAACTCTTCAGATTAAAAATTAAATGTTTGTTGTGCTTTTTAATGAATTACCTTTCAACGAAGGTAAAAAACAATGTGGTAGAAACGGAAATTCGCTATATATATATATATATATATAAATTGCATAAACAGTTCCACACCCACATTAATTAAATAAATATCTAAATCTAGTTCGAGTCCTTTACGCATGGCTGATCCTCTGATCCAATATAAAAGAATTGCACAAACAGTTCGACACTCACATGAATTAAATAAATATCTAAATCTAGTTCGAGTGGTTTACGTATGGCTGATCCTCTGATCCAGTCTTCCGCTGCGAGGATTCCACATCCTCTGGACCATCTACAAAGTCTTCCTCATAAATGTCAACACCCCACAATGTCAATTTCTTCCTCTCACGAAGAGAATTATGATCCGACGATAAGACTGGTTCATCAATTTCGTTCTCATGGATTTCGATCTTCTCACTGTTTCCAAAAGAACCAGGCATAGGACTATCTAGTTCCTCGTGAAACTGTGGCAGATAACCGTACTTTTCCTTGGAAGGACGGCTTATAAGCTGCTTACCTGTATCGCCCTTAAGACTGCTAAATTCAATTAATAGACTAACATTCTAGATAAGCCCTTAAGCATAAATTATAACTTGGAGAACAAAATCGATCATGGCATTCAATAAAAAATATTTGATCGTGCAGACTTCATTTCTATGAGGACTCAACACCAGCATTAATGGAATGTTATCATGAATATACGTCAATAGCATAGCCATAATTCATGATCATAGTCCTATTGGTATTTAATAGCCTCTTTCATTATATGGTTTCCATTAGTGTTATCTCTCTTTTATGGATTCTTTTTATCCATTTGTCTGGGCCTTTCCTAGAAAAGCCCTTTCCTAGAAAGGCTCACCTTTATCTCCGTTGAGGATTTTCCTCATAAAAGGTTGCATTTATCTCCAGCAAGGGTTTTATGCTTTTTCTTAACTTAGCATCTTTATCCATCTAAGTATCCTAATGGATATTTATCTCCAAATCCATTAAGCTTGTCTAGATTTGGATCTAGAAGTGTTATCATGAAAGAATGATCCATTCCCATTCACCAATGGGATTTAGCAAGAATATCATCTCTTGGTGTCTTTATTTTCCAAGTGATTAAATTATTTTATTTAATAATAAAGTATTTACTTTCATTTTTACATATCATACATATCTTTTCTTATCTTATGTCAATAGAGTGTTACATACAATGGAGGGGTGTTACATACTCCCCCTCTTTAAATTTACATTGTCCTAAATGCATTGCTGCATCTTTCCATTTATATCTTCATTCGCAGGTAACTGTTTCTTCATTTTTAAGTTACCATGGCCTTGCCCCCTGAATCAAACTTTATGATACATTAGTTACAAAGGAGTTCTACTAGTAATCTCCTTCCCTGGCTACTTCTGCATTTGTTTCAATCAATTTTGTGAGAGATTTTTAGATGCAGAAACTCAATTTTTGTTTGTTACATGAGTAACTACTGCCCTACCTTTCATTGTGATTCCTCGGTTCCAAATTATCTAAATAATAGGAAGAAACACATGTTCCTCCAATGTACTTGTGTTCTTTTCAAATGCTTGCTTCCTGCAATTCCCGTGCATTAGTCACACCAAGTAAAACTAACATATTTGACCAATCAACATGTATAAAATATCATATCAGGTTAGCTTACACATAACCATGAAAATGACAACCCATATGTAACCATCATAAATCATGGTCATACGTCATATGTATACTAAGATTGAAACAAAATACAGATACTTATCCTTAGTTCCCAATACCAATTCTTAGTTTCCACCTTTGTCTTACTTTTTCACTCTAGATCGATTGCCACACCCATAAATATCCAGCGTCTACTCTTCAACCATGCGTACCTACACATAGTGTATAGTGCACACATAAAACTATATATGTCATATATCATCATGGACTACATGAATCCATACCAATACCATGTGTACTTCTTGTACACAATACCACTTGTACAACTTGTACACCATAGCAATGTCCATAGCATCACGTACATAACATATACCTCATCCACATGTTTTCAACCATGTTGGTATTATGCCAAAAATTCCCTCCATTATTCATATTACCTTTAGGCAAGTCTACTAAAACCATGTTTGGTTTGTCGATTGGAGAATAATGAATTCTGCAACCAGAGTATAACTAAAATTTTTTATGTCAAAGTATTCAAGTGCTTTTACTTAGCTAATCATTTTCATGTATCTTGTGGTTGCAGGAAATTTTCAACAAATGATAACATAGATGCCTAATACAACTTTACAAAACCAATAAACTTGAGTTTTTGGATTGAATTTGTCCTATAGACAAGGTTTTAATAACAACAGAATATGACTTTTACTTAATCATAAAGAATACTATTGACTACAATACTTAGTCTATCATAGATATCTAAAGTCTAATAACAACCTTAACTTTGTCTTTAACCAAGAAAATGATCATTTGGTTATTAAAAGTACTCCACACTTAACTAATCATGTCATATGAATTACTATTCCTTTTTCTAAACTTCTTCCAACATCTTGTCGGCCATGAAAAATTCAATATAGGTCTAAACCCCTTGAACAAACAGTATGAAAATACATACATTTCCCATAGATGAGTTATAAATGAAAGTTACAATGTTTACAATTCCACACACTCTAAGATTTTAGGCTCTGTGTGTACTAGTGTGTGATCTTAGGGTATTTTTATGTTAATACCTCATTCTAACATTAAGTCACCCCTGAAAATAAAGAATATATAACTCATTTATCAGTTATCGAATTTATTAACATGAATTCCTATGTTGTTTATGCAACCCTTGTGATGTTGTCTTCTTCAGAACTAGACAACACTATAATGTAATTAGACAGAAATACTTCTTCAAGATTCTTGGATAGTGTTACGGCTGTCCATTCATTAGATACTAATATCTTTGGCGCACAACAATCTTGATTACTAGTGCCACATTTTCCATCATCTTCTTAATTTAACAACAAGAAGTTACATGATTTGTTATCCTCTTTCTTCCTCATCTATAACATTTCATGTGTTCCATTTCACTTGATGTGTGCATTATTTTACTATCAGCCTAAGATCCTTTTATTATCATAGGCTATATTAATGTGAAAACTCCTGGTTTACTAACGATTGGTTTATTAATTTTGATTAGTTATTGTCCGAATCTAGGATACAATTCCTAACAGTCATTAGGCTGCTCTGAATTGCTCTAATGCATCCAACACCACCATATCTAATCTACAAGTATACTTTATTAAGATAAAGTAAAAACACATTGATCATTTTTAGCTTATCACTTTCCTCAAAAGGTAAGATTGTAAGATCTTCAATCATCCTATTGTAAGCATATTTTTGAAAGGTTCTTCTTTGTGAGATATTAGCAGAACCCCATTTGTATCTAGATGGATATGTTCATTATGGTTGCGGAGTTTTGAGGTTTCATATTTTAAGTTGCAATTTTTTACATATTAGAATTTGAGTGAGCTTGTGCTCTTATGCTCAGTACTATATTTCTAATGTTAGCCAAGAAGCACCAGGAGTTGCTTTTACACTCCCATTATGTATTTACGCTAGAGGTACTTTTGGTGTCAGTCCACTTGCATTTCTTATTAATTTCATACAATTATTAATGTATGATGCCTTCATGCATACAATAATTTGCATTACTTGTGTGCCCATTCTTCACAACTTTGACCCTAGTTTAGTCCAGATTTGAACATAAAATTTGCACTTCTTATTAGTTACAATTATTTAGATACTGTTTTAGCCAAGAACCTATAGATCCAAACTATGCATTTCCAACTAAATATGCATATGTTATTTAATATAATAACCTGGTAAGGTTAAGTTCCCTTCAGTAGCATTTTCCCCAACGACAAAATTACATTTCAAAATGGATTGCATCATTACATGTAGACACACTAATCACACTTGATATTTTATCTCATAAAGGTTCAAGATTTCTATACGCATAACTTTATTCCAGTAAGTTATGTCCTTGACTAGACTAACTTTGCTGGAATTAATTTGCATTTTATTAGGCTATGTCCTTGCATAGACATCATACAACTCATAATATATCCATTATTCCTCCTACAATTGGTTATATGATTTACTCCTCTTATGTGGAGACATTTAGTATTTGAGTCTTCTCATTTCTCAATGATATATATTATTATTACAGATGCACTACCTATTATCAAAATTGAACTCATTAATACGATGGGTATAACATCCCACTTTCAAGGCCATACCCATACTTTACAATTTTTACCAAATTGTTTATTTCTCGCTCTCTACTATGCATATTTAAAACTATGAAAGTATCAATTTTAAATCATGATATAAAGCCTTTGTGTCCTCATAATAGCTTTCAACAATAACATGAGTTTTGAAAACTTTCAGAATATAAAATAAGTAGAATTTTTAATCTCCAAATCACTCGATGAGTGGACACAATAAAAGTAACCATTTAATAGTCAACCATTCTAGTTATTAACATTAATCAACATGTTAATTGTTGGTTATCTTTTTGTATTAGTCTTCACTCCATCACAGTTCCACATTGCAGAGTTATTAGTTCCAGTATATCCTTCCGAGTTTCCTCTCCCCATATTGATACTATAACTATCAATATACTTGAGATATTTAATATAGGTGTTAGGATTAAATCCAACCTTGTTCAGTTATAAATCTTGACCATTAGTCATGGTAACAGTGAAAATATGAGTTCTCCTTGCATGTGGCCACATAATGTAGTTCATCAATAGCATATAATAAGGCCTACATGTATGCACACAATTGAGTTTGAACATTACTCATCGTATGAAAAATGAGAAGGATAAAATACAACCTTCAAAGATCAAGAAAATCAGGAGGTATTCATACTTTTATGGGAGCTTTATGCATACCAAAAAAAATAGTTGAAATAACTATACTCATAGATCTATGAAATTTGATTATACACATTTTCTCTTAATTCGTCAGATGTTAGGTAGGTTTTGATATTTTTTTTCGAAATTACCTTGACCATCTATAGCTATATCGATTTTTCGTTTCATAAAATTTCATGCCCTCCCCTCCCCCCGAGAATTTTGCATTGACAGTCCATTAGCAAGATATCTCACTTATTATTTCTTAGAAGGAGACGTGAATGCCAAATTAGCTTGATCGTCTACTCGACATATATTTGACTTCTCTGTGTTCCCCTCATGTGATTCAAAGGAAATTGTTACACAACGTGCACAGCTAATTTAAACTTGTCTTAATCGTTATTATGCAGAAATAGATATATATATATATATATATGTGTGTGTGTGTGTGTGTGTGTGTGTGTGTGTGTGTGTGTGTGTGTGTGTGTGTATAATAATAATAATAATAATATCATTGTTGTCAAATCAATTGCAAATAAACATTGCAATAACTCGACCCTACATATAAACCAGATTCTACATGATTTGGTGTGTTTCACATTTTAATGTGTACAAATACCACGAGTTTCCTTATTCAAACCCCATTTTCATGACCATACTCCTATACTCACGATGAATGAGCCCCGACATACTCGAATTTGTGCACTCCATGCACTTCTTATTCCCTAAGATGTGACTGTGAACACTATATTATTATTTACAATGCCATAATTCTTTATTGATCTTTTCGTGCAGTTTCTTTCATTAAAAACTCTCATGGTGATGTCGTGGAACTAACAGAGTAATCAATAACGGCAAGTGTTTCAGGAGGAAGTATTACAGACCGACCGTCAAACCTTGCATCAGAAAATAATGAGTGAACCACTTCAAAGATAACAATGCATGGTATTCGGTCATTAAAATTGAGCACAACTACAATTTTTTTCCTTTGGACCCTGGTTGAGCATGGCGTAATTTGGAAACATAGAATTTGTTATATAGGCCAGTGTAACAATTATGAATTACAAAATACTTTTCCACATGGATGAAAACGGTTGTTGGTGCACAACCTTCAACTATGTCTCCAACGAAGTGATAATGTTTCTCTGAGAAAGAGGGAGGGTTACCCATTGTCACTACAGAGGTAATTATTGTTGGGGACGTAATGTATCTTGTAACGACACCCTCACCTAGATGACACATATATAGCTACGACAACTCCTTTCGACTAAGCATTTCGATAGCTATTCTTATTATTTTATGGATAACCATTATCTAAACATGAAGTGTTTATGGCAAGGTGTATCTAACTGGATGATCATTATCCACTAAGGCCAACATTACAAATCAGCAAGGAAACGTCAACCGCCACTCAATTGGCAAGGTTCATTTTGCATTTTTCATTTTGGCAAGTTCTAGAGCACTGATCATACAACATCTTTTCTTTCTGTGCACTCTTCATTGTTAGCATTTGAACTTGATAATTTGTGATTCAAAGGTATGTGCCACACAATGAATGACAAGTAAAGTTCCATACGAGAATAGTGTATACCATCCAAGGTTCTATGAATTTTTTCAGCTAATTCTATCATGCAAACTAGAGTTAAGAAATGCGTGTTTTCAGCCAAACCCTAGTGATTGAAATGATTTCCTATGGTGTTCATAACCAATCACTACTATTAGATAGATTCTTTGTTTCATCAATTATATAATTCCCTCTATGTCAGATCATATTCACCTTCTCGGTGATATAAACAATGTCTAACGAATTCCAATCTCATAAATTTCCAAATATTATTAATTATTGTGTTAGATTCTGGCTAGAGATGTTGTTAGGCATTATTGTGAAAAAACTATTTGATTTACAACCTCATGAAATATTTCATATACAATCTATTGCATCATTGCATTTGATATATCATTCATTGCATCATTGCATTTGATATATCATTCATTGCATCATTTGATATCTATTGCAGTGGTTGCATTATGATATAATCATTTCATCATTTTAGTTATAGTCTTCATCTGACGGTTCTCCATCACATTTTGGCTATACCATTCTCTAACAATCTAAACCCCCCCACCATTGGATGCAAAGAATTCGTTAGTTCCGGGGGATTACCTTTGATGGAAAAAAAAAATTGTATTGGATGATTTACGTAGTGCATTGGTCTAATTAGGAATAATAATAACACCGGAGTTAGGAACAACAAATCGGGGAAAAAAAATACTTCTATAATTTAAGGAAACATTGATAACAAAAATGCATGTTAAGGAAAAGGTGAAGGTAGTTCCAAGTAACTTCCAATCCATGAGGATTAGAGATTACCAAAATATGGAAGTATTATCTTCTATTCTTATTACGGGCATACCAATTTATTCATTGAATATGCCAACTGAATGTAAGTACATGTAGATGTCAAAACAACGTAATCCATGGTAGCATCTGTAGAAGTGAAGAAAACGAGATGTCAAATGGCTCATCATTACTAGAATGTAATTGTACATCAATTAAACCATCATCAATTAACTCCTCAATGTGATGTTGATGAGCCTCATTAATTAAAAGCTTAGATATATTTATCTAAGTAGCAATCTGGTTAACCCAATACAAAAATGTAGGGTGTTGTCATGGAAGATCCAACTTACCAAAAATGGTCCTTACTATTTTTTTGTGATGATAGAGCATGAAAGTGGACCATAAATTTATGTTTCAAATCTAAGTGGGTAAATCCAGTCACTCAGAATCTCCCCTCAAGACTATTGTATAACATGTTAATATCTACCCGAACCCTCTGTGGACATCGTAATTTTTTTTGTTCAAATCAACACCAGAAACTAATATTTATTAAATGTTGATTTGGTTATCAGGATTTTAATTTTAATTATAATGTGTAAAACTAATACATACACATTCATAATCCATTTAACTTGCTTTTTAAAATAATTACCAATCATGACTATAAGGGAGTTTCCTAAAGAGGCTAATCCCATGCCTTCCACTCCAAGATTCTATATGAGTTGAAGCTCAACCACCTCCAAATAGGATTTTACATCTCAGATCCATAATTGTTGTATTGACATGGATGGAAATTTTATATTGGAAATTATTGACCAATCTAATGGTCATTTCAATGAAAGCACTTTTGGTCGCATATTGTTGCCGAATAGTGCTAGCTAAAATATGTAGGAGAAAATTGCCTCCTCTGTACGAATATTCATTACAACATGCAATATTGCAACTTAGTCACGATATATAATTGTCATATATACATCGAACTACTTTTAATAATCCATAACTTTTACAACCTCAATTCAAAGTTTCCTTCAATTTTATAGAAATCATCCCCCAATAGTTCATTTTCAAATTTAGCTTCAAATTTTACGAATTATAATGCCTCAGGACACTACTCTAGAACTCATTGGAGCATAACCTAACAACTCATCTATATCTTATAGAGGTAGATTGGCCCATATGCCAAAATGTTTGACTTAGAGCTTTGATACCATTTGTCACATACCTCCTCGGTACAATATTATAATTTCCTTGAATGCTCTACTAGATCCATGGTTTAGGCTATTAGATTCAATTAATATACTTACATTCTAGATAATCCCTCAAGCATAAATTATAATTTGGAGAACAAAATCAATCATGGAATTCAATCAAAACGATTTGAGCATCCAGACTTCATTTCTATGATGACTCAACACTAAAATTATTGGAATGTTACCATAAAGGTACTATAACTAGCATAGCCATAATTCATGATCATAGTCCTATTGGCATAGTCGAAAAAATTATTGACATATATCTTATGCAATATGAATAATTAGCTAAACAATGTCTCTACGAATGCATTTCACCTCATTATGTGTAATACATATCATAAACAACCTGAACCACGAACTACGCAATTTCACCTCTTAAATCATAATCACTCTCTATACATAATTGTCTCATGCATAATTAATCTCAGAGCAAGGATTATTCATGCATCTTACACTCACAAATTCTACAACATCAAGAGTAACATGATAACATCATGAAATCATACTCTAAGTTTAAAGATATGACAAAAAGAAGTGTAAAGGAGCCACATACAGTACATCCCAAGAAACCGAAGTAAACTAGCTTGGTGAAGAAAGTCACTTGGAAAAACTGAGCACCGCCACCCCACCTATAAATTTTTTCTACGAGTTCACCCCTGATTCAAGAGTTCTTGCCATGGATCAACTTCTTCATGTTGATCTCTTCAATGGGTATTTAATACCCTCTTTCATGATATGGTTTCCATTAGCGGCATACCACTTTCATGGATTCCTTTTATCGATTTGCCTAGGCTTTTCTAAGAAAATCTCGTCTTTATCTCTCGTGAGGCTTTTTTGCATAAAAGCTTTCTTTATTTCTTGCAAGCCTTTTATGTTTTTTCTTAACTTAACATATTTTTCCATCTAAGCAACCTAATGGATATTTATCTCCAAATCCATGATTACCTAGATTTGGATCTATAAGTCTTATCAAGAAAGAATTATCTATTTCCATTCACCAATGGAATTTGGAAAAAATATCATCTCTTGATATCTCACTTTTCGAAGTGATTAAATTATTTTATTTAATAATAAAGTATTTACTTTCATTGTTACATATGATACCTATATTTTCTTAGCTTAGGTCAATAGAGTGTTACATACAATTGATGGGTGTTACAACATATATGTCTCTGTGGCCCACTCTATTCCCCCTTCCATCTCACTCTCTTTCTTAAATATGATCCAATTGTATTGTATTTAAGAAAGTATCTAAATTATAATAGAAAAACATAATTGTTTGTAAAGCATTAAACCTGTATTTTGGATCAATCATGTTAGATAAAATACAATAACAAAAAACTTGAAAGAATTATGCAGTATCTTTCCCATATCATTGTCAATCACTTTTCTTTTTGACTTAGCTTGGATCATTGGTTAAGATGCATCTATCTTTATAATATAATTAATATCATATAAATTTCACATATGTATATATTAAAGTATTCTCAATTTTTAATATATTAAAGCCTCCATTTAATCTCTATGGGAATATTATTAGTAGTCGTGAGGATGGAGGGTTCAGATATACCTCAAAAGTAATTATAACCTTTTTGCTGCTAGATTTAATTAAAAAATGTTATAAAATTAAATTAAAATAAAATATTGGTAAAATATTTTGATTTTTAAATAAGTTATGGTTTTTAGGCATGTGGTATTGATAAGCCATGGTATTGGCCGATTGTATTGTAAGAGAACAATTAAAAGCCTAAATCCATAACATAGTTTCAAAATTCTAGACAACCCGTGATATTGATAAACCATGGTAGTAGCCCATGATATTATAATGTTATTCGTTTTAAGAGGAAGATGGCTTCTTCAGCTTCTTTGGACTATTCCAATGGCTTGAGAAGGCCCAAATTAACCTAGGTAGACTATTGTTTTTCTCTCTTAGGTCGAAAATTTCATCTTTAGTTCATTTAATGAATTTCTACTAGGAAGATCTTGGAGCTCAGGGCTAGCAGGGGTTGGAGGCTATTGCAGGAGCTACGAGTACTCATTCTCAGCAAAAAAACTATCGTTCCTGACTGTAATGAACCTTCTGAAATCATTGAGGGTGTTTTTGGAAGCATTTGGAGACTTCTAGAGGTCGATATGCTGAAGGGAATTTTCAAGCAGCCTAGAGCCAACCGTGGAGGAAGGACTAGATCGGGGATGCAGTGCTTGTTTTGAGAAAATGAGCAGTCATTTATTGATGTTAGATATATGATGGAGAGAATCAAGGAGCTCAGGGAAGCTCAGTGCACCTGCTGAAGGAATCAAGTCCAATGGAGCCTAGATCTGATTGCACTATGAGGACAACCATGATAGGGATATAGATGGTTTTCTAAGCCCATTGGTTCAGTTCAGTAACCTCTGGAGTTGAGTTTGGAACTTGTAAAAGAATTCAAGCCATAATCCCAAAAACCCAAGCCAAATTGACAAGAGCTCACGAAGACGTAGCCCATGAGATCAGGGTGAAATCCTTATTAAATTTGATGTTATGTGTGATTTTTATTTGTTGCATTATATGTCTGATATATGTGTTTAATATCAAAAGAAACAAATCATCTTAAAGTACATGAACAGTTGAAAACAAACCAACACATACACCTGTTTCAAGTACATAATTCCGCAATTGTCAACATAAGCTAGATCATGTTTGTTTAAGCTTTGGAGTGGGAGGTTCTTGTAATCATGACAAGATGTTCAAACCCTCATTTCAGATCACTAATTAAAATGTAATATTATTAAATTAATTTTATAGTTGAGTTTGTTTACTTTTAAATTACAAATATAAAGAAAATTGCATTAAGAAATGGGCCCCTTAAGGGGAAATATTGGGTAAAATGTAATATTATAGTATCATATTTTATCCAATATAACTTAGTAAAAAGTGGATGGAGGTAGGCAAAAATATTAGATAAGATGTAATAATTACATTTTTCCTAATATTTGCCCACCTCCGCAGACAAATGTCCAGTGCCAACATATCCATAATTTTTTTTACCTACATCGATTCAATACCGTCATTTTCTACAACTAATTATGTATCTAAATATAACATCAAACTAACATGAAACTAAGCTAGTTTAATCCCCTTAAATAGAGTATATTCGAGAGGAATTCTATGAGTCAATACCATGGATTTCTAAAACCATGGGCCAATACCATGAGCCATTTTTATTTTTTTATTATTTAATTTTTATAGGGATATTTTTTATTTTTTTACTTTGTTATTTTAATTTTATTTTCACCCAGTTACAATGTTTACATTACATATCCCTCATACAATTTTTTTTTTAATTACTTTATCTCATTATATAAAATTTAATGTAAAATAATAGTGAAAATTCAAATATTTAAAAATAACTGACATTGATTTTTAAAATAACATTATTAATTTTAGTGTATATACTGGTAGCATTTGTAATACTTTTCTCCTATAAATAAAAATTGAAATATCAAATGCGACACAAGATTTAGAAATGTAAACCTTGTATATTGCAAATTTCCAATAAATATCAAATGCTAGACAATATTTATAAATGAATCACACTAGCTGGTTCAAAACGTGTCCATAAGAATATATCTTATGTGATTTTTTCCAAAATAATATTATGGACTAATTAATTAGGACAAGTTTTTATGCGTACGATGACGGATATTCTTGATTTTGATTATACTATTGTGGAATTAGATATGTGACTGATAGTTGTAATTTTATAAACTACTTATGACTCTATCCAATTTCCTTCCAAAAATTTAATTCCATAATGAATAGGTTGGAAGTGCTATAATATATGTCTATCATCCCCTCCTAGATTGAATTGTGTGTTCCAAAGAATTCATATATTTATTTAGGTGGATAAAAATGGTCTTACATCATTTGAAGGTTTTTTTCGTTAAATTATTTGTTATCAATGACATAAAATTAAAGGTTTTAACCCTGTAAATAAATTACTTGCAAACAAAATCTTAAAATAGAAAAATAGACAATGATGAGAACATCAAAACAAATCCATTGAGATTTTCTCCTAGATCCCAAAACCAAGAATACCAGATTAATTTTTCATTATATTCCTTTCCATGTTATTATATATATATATATATATATATATATATATATATATATATATATATATATATATATAATTTTTCAGTATATTCCTTTCAATATTACAATACATATATATACATGCTGAAGAATTCGTAACCCCAATCTATTAACCGTGGATTACAATATAATCGTAGTTCCTTGACAAAATCCTCAAATACCATAAGAAAAAACCGTGGTACCTAAAAAAAACCATGCACAAAACAATGACGTATCAAAAGAATATAATACACCCAACAAAAACTATTAAACAATATCTTGATCCATTTTTAATGATTTATTGTTGTTAGAATAATTATAAGAGTTAAACTAATTAAAAAATCATAAACAAGTAGTCATATTATTAGAAGACTTCAAGATTATTTAAATTTACTTGTGAAGAAAAATCATTCTCGACGCTATAATGCAGTTTATTGTGTGTTCTCGGAATCTATTTTTAGCAAGGTAAAAAATGAACATTCTTTTGCTTAAAAAATATCTAATGGCATTAAATGCAATCTCAAAACCTTTTGAAAATATCTTGTGAGATGAAATAAACTTGAGAGATTTTGCTAAACAAATGTGTGGGCCTCCACTCGTATAAAATTAACTAAAGTAGCTGGGGGACTAACACAAAATTTCAATTTCTAGAATGAGAATAGTAAGCCTTATTTCAACCATAAAAAAAATTACGGAAATTAAGAATGGATTATTGTAATTATGTGGTGAGGCGTTCTTTTTATAGTAGAACTGAGAAAAGAATGAAATTGATTTTACAATATTAGTTTTAGAATAAATACATAAAAGCAACTAAGTTAAGTTTAGTTGTACATGCTATAACTAACGCTAACTAAAGCTAAGTGTGCTTTATCTTATGTTGTACATATGTCACATACAAGCAATAAATTAACTTGACCTAATCTAGGTGCATGTACACCAACACAACTAATCTAAATGCATATACACCAACAACTGGAGCTAATCTAGATACATGTACACCAACAACAATACTAGACAACAGTTATAAACGTAAGCCTTCCATATTGCAAATTTCGAATTTACGTACTTGCACAATTACCTATCGTATCGATTGAATTCTAGCCCCAAACTCTTAATATTAAAAATTAAATGTTTGTTGTACTTTTAGTGAAATACCTGTCAACGAAGGTAAAAACAATGCGGTAGAAACGGAAATTCGTTAAAATAATATAAAAGAATTGCATAAACAGTTCGACACCCACATGAATTAAATAAATATCTAAATCTAGTTCGAGTGGTTTACGTATGGCTGATCCTCTGATCCAGTCTTCCGCTGCGAGGATTCCACATCCTCTGGACCATCTACAAAGTCTTCCTCATAAATGTCAACACCCCACAATGTCAATTTCTTCCTCTCACGAAGAGAATTATGATCGGACGATAAGACTGGTTCATCAATTTCGTTCTCATGGATTTCACCGGAATGAGAATCCAAATCCCCACGGATCTCTTGCAGTTTTTCCTTTCCTCCAACTAAAAAATCTTCGATCTTTTCACTGTTTCCAAAAGAACCAGGCATAGGACTATCTAGTTCCTCGTGAAACTGTGGCAGATAACCGTATTTTTCCTTGGAAGGACGGCTTAAAAGCTGCTTACCTGTATCGCCAGGAATTGATGTAATGACTTGCTGTGTATTTTCATTGCTATATTGGGCTCTGTGTCTAATCATTTTGTGTTCCGTGGCCTGATATGAGTATAACCTACCATCGACTAAGAGCCCTGCATCGGTTCTCTTCCATCTGTTAGAATCATGCATCCGTCCGGGCATTTTCTCCTCAAAAACAAAGCGTGGCTGGTTGTTGTCAATACCATAGACATGTTTAATCACCGAGTTTACTTCTTGCTCGCTGTACTGCCCTTTACGATCCAAAACTCGCCGTGCAAAGTTTTTATATGGTTGCCCTTTCTGTAATGCCTCCACTATAGTTCTTCGCCGCCCTTCGTCATCTCTGATTAAAGTGAATTCGTCGTTTCTTGGTGGTCCTTCATGCGATCTATTGAATTGTCTTCCTTCCGTCCTTGGAGTCTCCCGCGCCGACTCACCTCTGCTTGGATTATCGCTCGCTTCGGCACATGGAGCAGACTTACATTCTTCGTGCCTTCCTGTTTGATAACTGTCTTCTCTACTTGCCATTGTTCTCTGTGGCGCAAAGTACTAATGAGTTGGTACAGAGAGGTCAAAGATGAAGGTATAGCGAAAATAGATTTGTTCACGCCAAAGAGGAAACTTGCGCTAAGAGGTAATGAAACTATATGCCATCATATATATGTCTAATGCTTTTTGGAGAACCGACTTATCTTTTCAATTTATTTCAATTTTGGGATGACCCACTTATCTTAAGATGGTATATTAAACAAACAAAAAGGAAAATTCATAATTTATGGAATAATCGTAAAATAAAATAAAATATTTGGTTTGGGTTATTATATTTAAATATATATTGTTTTAATATTTTAAGTTGAGCTTACCAGCGTTAGAATTTTAAAAAAGTGGCGTTATAGCACCACTTTTGATTCAAGTGATGTTAATTTTACTTTATTTGGATTCAAAGCTACTATTTCATCCTTTGTTATTTTGAGGATCTATTTTATTTATTTTTCCTTAATGGTATTGGTCTTTAGGTTAGTTTTTAATTCATTGTTTATGGAATAATTTTAAAATAAAATAAAATATTTGGTTTGGATTATTATATTTAAATATATATTGTTTTAATATTTTTAAGTTTTATGTTAGTTTTTAATTCATTGTTTATGGAATAATTTTAAAATAAAATAAAATATTTGGTTTGAATTATTATATTTAAATATATATTGTTTTAATATTTTTAAGTTTGAGTTTACAAGGTGTAGAATTTTAAAAAAGTGGTGTTACATCGTTTTTTATTTAAGTGAGAGTGATTGTTAATTTCACATTCTCTGGATTTCAAAATTACTCTTCCATCCTGTTTTATTTTGAGGACTTAATTTGTTTATTTTTCTTTTATAGTATTGGTTTTTCAAGTTAGATTTTAATTCATAGTTTAGGAAATAATTGTAAAATAAAATATTTGGTTTGGATTATTATATTTAAATATATATTGTTTTAATATTTTTAAGTTTGAGTTTACAAGGTGTAGAATTTTAAAAAAGTGGTGTTACAACGCCATTTTTTATTCAAGTGAAAGTGATTGTTAATTTCACATTATTTGGATTTCAAAGTTACTCTTCCATCCTGTTTTATTTTGGGGATTTAATTTGTTTATTTTTCTTTTATGGTATTGGTTTTTCAAGTTAGATTTTAATTCATATTTTAGGAAATAATTGTAAAATAAAATATTTGGTTTGGATTATTATATTTAAATATATATTGTTTTAATGTTTTTAAGTTGAGCTTACAAAGTGTAAAATTTTAAAAAATTGGTGTTATAGCACCACTTTTATTTAAGTGAAAGTGATTGTTAATTCCACATTACTTGGATTTCAAAGCTACTATTTCATCGTATTTTATTTTGAGCATCTATTTTGTTACTTTTTCCTTAATGGTATTGGTTTTTCACGTTAGATTTTTACCCCTTTTTTATTTGAGGGAAAAGTTTGGCTTACACAAAAGCTTTGGTTTTTAAGAATATTATTTGAGATGAGTTATGACTTTTATCTTTTTGTATCACATAGTTTTGGTTATTGGTTTTTCACGTTAGATTTTTACCGCTTTTTTATTTGAGGGAAAAGTTTGGCTTAGACAAAAGCTTTGGTTTCTAAGAATATTATTTGAGATGAGTTATGACTTTTATCTTTTTCTATCACATAGTTTTGGTTTGGATGTCACAATTTGTTAAGCTAGTAACTTTGCTGGTAGTGAGAGGCGCTGAAAAATAGACAGAAAGTGAGAGGGGTAGACAAAGAGGAGGAAAATAGTAGTGAGCAAGAGAGTGAGTGAGAGAAAAATGATGGTGGGATCAGTTTATTAAACAAGAAAGAAATGAAATGAAAACTGAATGGAAACCAAAAATCACACAAGTAAACAAAAAAAATTTATGTGGTAAAACCTTGATAGTGTGTCAAGGAAACCTCCACGGGGCAAGGGATTGGAAATCTTTATTAATCAAGATTGATTCTCCATGATACAACATGTTGGGCATTCACAAATCTCATATGAGCCTCTCCTCCATTACATAACTGCTATTTGTTAGCAATCTCATTACAAAGCTAATTTACAACACTAACTGGTAGTAATTACTAAGATTTTACCCATAACTACATGTCTTGTTGTCACATTTCAATAAACTCCACATTGGCAATAATTTTAATAATCCCTTGCCCATGCCCATTCATCATCTCTTCTGCAAGCCAAGAGAAGCCAAACACCATCGCAACTTCTCTATTGTAACTAGCTTCATGAATATATATGCACAATTCTCTTGCGTATGGACCTTCTTGAGAGCTACTTTTTCGCCATTGATCACGTCTTAGAAAATGATACCTTACATCAATGTGCTTGGTCTTGCTATGATAAGCTGGATTTGTAGCCAAGTGAATAACACTCTGGCTGTCACAGAATACATTCACTCTCTCCTGTGTCCTTCCAACCTCATCAAGTAGACCCTTTAACCAGATTGCTTCTTTATTGGCATCTGAAGCATTTATATACTCTGCTTCGGTAGTGGACAATGCAATTGTTTCTTGAAGCTTTGACATCCAGCTAATTGTCCCACCTGCAAGAGTAAATACATAACCCATAGTAGATCTCCTTTTGTCCAAACAATTTACATAATCAATGTCCACATATCCATAGACAGATCCTACACTACCATTAAAGATGATGCAATGGTCCCTTATGCCTCTTAGATACTGAAGCACCCATTTCACTGCTCGCCAATGTTCTTCACCTAGATCTTCCATCAACCCGGTGACAACTCCAACTGCATGTGAAATGTCAGGTCCTATAGATACCATCGCATGCATTAAGTTTCCTACAACATTTTCATATGGTACACAAGACATATACTACTTTTATTTATCAGTTCTAGTACTAAAAACCGAAGAAAGATTAAAATGGGAAACTAATGGAACATTAATAGATTTCACATTATTCATACCGAAATTTTCAAATACTCTTTCCACATACTTCTACTGTGACAATCATAGCTTCCCATTTTTCTTGTCTCTATGTATCTCCATGCCCAAGATATGTTTTTCTACTCCAAGATCCTTCATATCAAACATCCTAGAGAGTTGAGCCTTTAACCTATTAATCTCTTCCATGCTTTTGCTTGCAATAAGCATATTGTCAATATAAAAAAATAAGATAATGAATATGCTGCTGAAACTCTTGAAGTATACACAATGATCATACTCACTACTAATAAAATTTTGGATCACCATGAACTTATTATACCATTGCCTGGGAGACTGCCTCAGGCCATACAATGATTTCCTGATCTTGCAAACTAATCTTTTGCTACAACCTTGTACAAAACCTTCTAGTTGTTCCATATATATTGCTTCATCCAAATTACCATGTAGAAAATATGTTTTAACGTTTAACTATTCTAACTCAAGATTAATTAATGCAGTTAATGCCAACACAGTACGAATAGAAAAGTTTTACAATTGGTGAAAAAATCTCATGAAAGTCAATACCTTCAACATGAGAATACCCCTTTTCTACCAGCCTCGCCTTATACCTTTCAATACTTCCATCAACTTTCCATTTCAATTTGAAGACCCATTTTTATCCAACAACACTTCTACCTAAAGGAAGTTCTACAAGATCCAAGTATTTTTCTTGACTAAGGAATCCATTTCTTCTTCAATATCGATTTTCTGTTTTTCACTATCTATATCATCCACTGCTTCCTGGTAACAAGAAGATTCCCCATCTTCAATAATCAAAGAAAAATATGAAGTGAAATCTTCATACATTTTGGGAGTTTTTATTTCCCTTGTAGACCTTCTTAGAGTGACTGGTTATTGAACTGGTTCAAAAACTTCAATAGTTTCCTTTGTATTGTCTTCACTTTTTCCTCCATAAGTCTCTACTTCCTTTTGACTTTCGGAAAACAATCTAGCCTCCAACTGAGTTTGCTGATTTGGCGATACCTGTTCATGTTCAATTCTTTCAACATCTTATTTTGAAAGAGAAGATTCATCAAGTGTTACATCTCTACTAATGACTATCTTCCATGAAGTAGGATCCCACAACCTGTATCATTTCACCACATAGTCATACCCAACAAAGACATAACATTTCGATTTTGGACTTAATTTTGAATGCGGATTTTTAGGAATAAGAACATAGATATCACAACCAAATATATTTAAATGTGAATAATCACAAGACTGACCCGACCAAACTTCTTCAGGAATTTTACAATTAATTGCCACTGAAGGTGACTCGTTAACTAAATAGCAAGCAGTAGTTGGGGAAACTTCTTGTTATCAGGAAGTAGTTGATCATACAAATAGCGAAAAATATAAAATGGCTATGGAAGAAGAAATGAATTCCTTAGCCAAGAAAAATACCTGAGATCTTGTAGAACTTCCTAAAGGGAGAAGTGTTGTTGGATGAAAATGGGTCTTCAAATTGAAATGAAAATTTGATGGAAGTATAAAAAATTATAGGGCGAGGCTGGTAGCAAAAGGGTATCCTCAGGTTGAAGGTATTGAATTTCATGATATTTTTTCACCAATTGTAAAACTTGTTTCTCTTTGTACTATGTTGTCACTAACTACATTACTTAATCTTCAATTAGAATAGCTAGCTGTTAAAACAATTTTTCTACATGGTGATTTGGATGAAGAGATATATATGGAAAATGGATAAGGTTTTGTACAAGGTCGCAGTAGAAAAAAAAAAGATGGGCAACAATAAATGGTTCCTTTTCTTCCATAATAGAACAACAAAAAGACGGGCAATAATAGCCTCTCTTCTCATGCTCCTTCTCTTTCGCAGCAGAACAAGCAAAAACACACAGTACATCTCTCCAATACATAGGCTTCTCTCTCACATGGCCAACTTATCTAGTGACATGCAGGGTTTTCAAAATAAAGCAACAGTTTCCAGCAGTGGCTCATTTTTGGCCTCGCGGCTTTAAAAAAAATGACGACATCTGTGTGGGCACATTCAAATGAACCTTGTCTCCTTCAATCAGACTTTCTCGATGACCTAAATGCTCCAATACTAATTGATGGTTCGATCAATTTATTAATAAAGAAAGAAATGAAAGTTGAATGGAAACTGAAAATTAGACAAGAAAACACAAAATATTTATGTGATAAAACCTTGACAGTGTGTCAAGGAAACCTCCACGTGGTAAGGGATTGGAAATCTTTATAAATCAAGATTGATTCTCCATGACATAACCCCTCAGGCATTCACCAATTCCATATGAGCCTCTCCTCCATTACATAATTTCCATTTGTTAGCAATCTCATTACAAACCTAATTTACAAAACTAATTGGTAGTAATTACTAATATTTTGCCCATAATTACATGTCTTGATGTCACATTTGAACAAAAAAAGATTAAGGGAGAGTGAGAATGCTTTGTAGAGAGGGTGATATAGGGTGGAGAGTAAAAAGAAGGTGAAGTAAGAGGATAGTGGAAATTGAGGGTAGAGAGAGAGAGAGGGAGAGAGAGGGTGATATTAGTGGGGATATGTAAAAATTGTTACGGAAAGGTAAAAATGTGAGAGAGAAGAGGGGAGAGAGTATGCTGGATAGGGAGTGAAATCAAGAGAGAGTTGGAGAGTGGCAGGGAGTAATTGCAAGAGAGATAAATGGGGGTAGAGAGAGAGAGAGAGAGAGAAGAGGGAAAGATAAAGAGAGAGTTAGGATATATGATAGAGGGAGGAAGGGATGAAGAAGGAGTTAAAGAGATAGAGAGATAGGAAGAGGGAGGATGGAAGGAAGGAGAGAGAGAGAGAGAGAGAGAGAGAGAGAGAGAGAGAGAGAGAGAGAGAAACTAGGCTAGAGGGGGTTGTCATTAAATATGCACATAGGGAGGGAGGGATTGATAGAGAATGAGAGGAATTGAGATGGAGGAAGGCGGAGAGAGGTGTGGAGGGAGGTGTAGAAGAGAGTGATAGGGGAAATAAGGAGAGAGATAGTGCTAGATAAATATAGAAAGTGAGGGAGAGGAGTGGAGGGATATAGTGAGGGAGGTGGAGGGAGGGAGAAAGAGTGAGGTAGTGTTAACAAGAATTAGGAATGTTACTCATCGCATGCATGATATTAAAATAAACAGACTCTCATAAGAATGCATGAATTATTTTCTCAATAATATGTTAACATTGTTGCAAGTGGGTTTCTAAACAATGTTCATGTTTCCCACTCACTCATAATTCAAATAGTAAGGAAAAATCTATAAAAAAATAATAAGGGAAACAAAAACTTAATCATAGTGTAGGTTTATGTCATCTTATGTATTTGGAAAGCATTAGTTTGTTTTTCCCTATAATTAGAAGACATAATTTGTGATTAGAAGGAAATATTTATCTTCTTGTATTATTGGAAATCAAAATTTATCAATTTTTAATAATTTGAAAGAAATTTTGTCCAACCATGTAATTCGAAGAAAGTTACTATCTCTTTGTCTAAATGGAGAAATATTTTTCTTTTTCCAAATTCCCTTAATGTAGGAAAAATAAAATTGCTCAAGGAAGATAGTGGATAGTGAAAGAAGCCGATGGGAAAGGTCATTGAAGAGAAAAGGAAACCGTAGGTAAAGGAAAATGGATGCTTTTAGCAAAGTATAATTAAAATTCTATCCTAATGGATGAATCTTGACTATTTGATTAAGGCAAGTTTTTATGCATGACTGTGATGAGCACCAGTATTGTAGTAAGAATGCTTCAACTCTTGGGGCTACCAACTTTACTTCATCAACCTGGAGTTCATACAAACTTGGAGGTGACGGTGTTGTATAAAGAAGTAGGTGTAATGGTTCCACTCTTTGTCACCACTGAGCTGGGTGATAGACCACTAGGCTTTCTCAAACCATCCTTCTATTGATTTAGAAGAATTTTGATTACCAATTGAGAAAGGGGAATTTTACTCTAAGTGAGAGGATTGAAATGCTACCTACTGCAGTAATGAAAGATTGAAATAGATGCCTAAAACACACAACTCATCTAGCTATTTATTATATAGCTTGCTTCAAATGAATTCTAATTTGAGAACTATGAAATACTAACTAACCTAAGCATGAAATCTGATTTAATCAAACACTTAACTGTTGTGCACATGAATAAGCATAACAACCTTTTTCTTCTAGAAGATTTAACCTCATTTGGAGCTGGCGAATATTTAACCTTTTTCTTTTTTTCATTTTGTGAAAACATGAATGCTAATCCTTCTTAATTGCATGGCAGGTGGGATAGGTGTGGAGAGAAATGGATTTGATGGGTCAAATGGTTTGGGAGGCAAGCAAAGGTCTTCTCCTAAATTTCATGATGAATTTCTCACAAATCGGGCTCAAAACAGGCCACTACAAGTCATCCTATAGGATGTCTACATGATGTCCTAATTCACCTATAGGATCCCCTATTTTCCTACAGGAATAGGCCGAAAGCATAAGGAGTGATTTAGATGGTGGTATGGAGCTTAGGGAAGGTGAGTGATGGAAGGAATAAGGTAGGGGAGTGGTTGGACTCACTCAGAACTCAAACCAAAGCTCTATGATGGTTGGATTTGCTCAACAAGCATGCCAAATTGCTCTTGTGAAATGATAACTCAGATTGTGAACTTATTGGACTTTGGCAATCATGGGTGGGTATGGTTTGGCTGAGGCTAATGATATGAGGTATTCCTACAATATTGAAACTCCTGCAATATACACATCATTGTTGGCATTTATCCATAAATCATTTTGAAACAAGAAAGGTTTACAACAACATAGGAAAACAGAATTTCATCATTTATTTGCCTATTTAATGCATGGAAATGCTTGAAGCCTACTATGAAAGCACCATGACATCTAATACAATGCTTAATATATCATAAATGAAAACTAAAACTTATCTTCTAAAACTGAAAGATACTGACCTAATTAGCAGAAAAACCCTAAATTTCATAAGAAACTAGAATTCTATCTTATTGGGCTAAATGGGATTTTTTCCTCAAACCATGGTCCCTAAAGGGAGGTGTGGAGCAATAAAAAGGTGTCTTTTTAACCCCTAATTACCTTCACATTAATCATCAACCCAGGGATGACTTTTTATTTCAAGAGTGTACTCAGTCTGAGGCGGCTATTTACTCAAGAGTAATGTTTTGCAGTATAGTGCTTAAAATCCAAAAGTAAATGAATGCTTGAAAAAGAAATCTAACAATAACATAAACTCAAATGCTCTGAAATCCAACTATTCACTCAGCAAACATCAATCGAGGATACAGTAGCAATAACTCATTCCTCTAGAGATTGATGCAATTGAACTCAAACTAGAACAAGACAATCAATCTGGGAATGAGGAAGCAATAACCAATGTTCTCTATAGTTGATAGTCCTGCTTTAAAGAAATTAAAAGGAAATAGAAATTGAACTAAAGCTGTAATTGAAAGTAAACTAGGAAAACTCTTTAAAAGCAAACTATTGCAATTAATCAACAGAAATGAACAATAAAGTAAATGCGCAGCAAACTGTAATTAAAGGAATCTGAACAACAAACTCTAATTAATGAAAATCAATATCAAAGCCAAATTAATAGCAACCTCTACTCTAAGAATAAACCGGACAACACACGGAAATGGAATAGCAGATTAAACCTGAATGTACAACAACCTAAATCAAGAACGCAACGCACTTATCATTAAAAGGAATAATAATTTGAGCTTTGATACAATATGCATGAATCACAGCTATAAAGTAACAGCAATTGTAACGGAACAACAATCCCGAATAAACAACAGTCACAATTTAAGAATACATCATACAGTTGTACTGATGTAGGAACATACAGCGTGGTTAATCTGTAATCGAATGACAATCTGTAAGGAACAACAATGTTATATCAACTATCAAAAGGAACAACAATGCGATACAAAGTTAAAATGATAACATAGCATTCCTGTTGCAGATAACGATAGTATCCAATCAAGTATATATAACAGCGTTGATATGTAAAACAGTAAAGGGTGTCAGATTACTAAACAGATTAAATGAAAGAAATCAAACCACACATGAATCGTAAAGATATAATACAGCAGCAATGTACTCCACCAGAGGCTGGGCCCTTAGCCGCTAGCGGATGCTGCTAGGCTACCTCAGATGAGAAGAATGAACAACAACTCCCAAATCATGTATTAATCATCAAATGGTGAAATCATTACAACATCTAAAGCTTTGAGACTTATAACATGAAATAATCCTTTCTTCCTCCTATCCTATCATGAATTCTTAATTCTAAATCCTCAATTCTCTATCATTTTCCCATCCCCAAATCATCCTCATCTCTGATCTCTGTTTTCATTTAAATAGAGAGAGGTAAGAGAGAAGTTACAATAAAGATAAGTACAACATAATTTCTATTACAAAATTAGATTGTTTCCAACCAATTTATCAACAAGAAGATATATTTCCATCCATCTTTCAACAAGAGCAAGATGAATTTGGCTTTGTAGCTGAGATTTGGACGACGGATGCAACAACAAATCTGAGAAAATCGTTCTCAAAGAACCCTACGTTTCTCTCAGTACAAGCTGAATTTGGGCAAGCCATTCTTTGTTAAAGTTAATTGGGTCCGTTCTAGACAAAACCCATGTTCTGGATTTTCCATATTCTGCTTCATTTGCTCAGAATCTCAACCACAAAACTGTCACTTCTTATTCCAACGCATTTCTGAGTTGGCACTTTTAATGATCAAATCTTCAATCTGGAAATTATATTGAAGGCTAAAAATGGTGAATAATGTTATAACCAATTTAATAAACTTTCGTTGATAAAATCATGCATAATCATCAATTTAATAGAAATAAAGGTGAATAAAAAATATTTTTACATAAGAGCATAAATCATTGTAAAATAGAATTATATGATAAATTATGATAAATGACGTGATGAAGAATGGTAGAAATGGGTGGAATAAGTGTTCAAAAGTGACAATAATAACGGTATATTAACGATCCAACATACCCCCACATTCAATATGTTGCATGCCCTCATGCAAGCCAAAGACAAAACCCATGTGTTAACCAAGCAATAAAAATTTGAGAACAAATGAATGCTTCCTTAATTAATGAATATTCAATTTTAGCAATCTTGATGAAGGCATAACAATTTTTACATTGACATTCAACTATATGTATGAAGTCGCAACAAAATATGATATAGATAACAACAAACTTCATTAACCATTTTCTCAAAAACTACAAACCAGATTTTGCTGAAATGTTGCAAGTAAATTTACAATATATGAATTCCTCTATGATCCAAAAATCAGATTGTTTTGATGTATGGATTATGAGATATAAACAAAATGGCTGTAGGTGAGAGTGCATGATTTCCAAAATTGTATGAACCAATTTAATTTGAAATTATCTGGCTTTGTGTATTTTAATGATGTGTCTAGAAATCACAAGAATTGGGTTCATAGTTTTAAAAATATTATGGAAATCAATTTTTTTCACTGTGTAAAAATGAAATTGTATGTCGTAAATGAGGAAGAAAGTAGAAAAAATCCATCATGCGTAGCAATTCCTCCCCCTCTATGAAGAATTAGCATGTCCTCATGCGATGCTAGAAGACAAATAGAGGTGGTTGCTACCAGCTGTTGAATTCTATGCTTGGTGTAAAACAACATGGAATAAGGGAGGAGTTGAGAAGGAATAAGAATAGCAATGAATGATAAAGAATATGAATAACATGGTTATAAGGAAGAAATGAACGAAAGAAACACTCCCCCAAACTAAAAGATGATATGTCGCTGAAAAATGGGAAGTGGTACAGATGTGGGCTAAAGGATGATAAATAATGTTCAAAATGGATTTCATTAAATTCTCTTAAGTTCGTAATAAATTAGAAAATTATGTTATTTTACCTCAAGTTTTACCTCCAAAAAGAAAAATGTGAAATGACATATATGTACTGGCAGTTGTTGAAGCTGATGTAGGCAGAGCTGGCACTGAAAGTGATGCAAAAGGTGGAATCTAGGCAAGCACATCATGTCTGAACAATTGTTCACATTCGCGAGCCTCTTCTGTGAATTGCAATAGTGTGGTCATGATGCAAATAGAGCTCCCCCCCATACTTGTTGTTCTCCTGTAAACAAATCACTATTTTGCATACAATGTTCTTCAATCCATAGTGTTAGTTTTGAATAACAACAGATAAGATGCATGCAAAAATTTCAATTAGAAAAACTTATGTATACATGCAATACTAATATTTTGTGAAATCAACAAGTTATGGCAGAGTGCATGTTATCTTATGATGCATACATTACCTTCTCCAATTGGAAAAGGGATTCCACGACCATAAAGCCTATGAAAGGTGTTATGCTGACGGCAAGGCAAGGGAATGAACAATACAACAGTAAATGAAAACAGAGTACACATATCAATGATAGGACAACGAGAGTTATGGTTATAATGAGAGGAGAGTGTGTAAAGATAGTTATGAATAAGAGATAGGACGCTTTGGATTGATGACAAGTTATGAAAAAGAGAAAAAGGACAACAATATGCCAAAAAGATGCTTGACTGACAACATTCTAGCTGAAAATGATGTGATTGATCTGAAAACAATTTCTCATGCATAAATGTTCAAAACAGGGAAAATTAAGGAAATAAATTCTCTGATAAAAAGAAAAAAAAATAAGAAAATGGTATTATAGTAATAATTGACGATAAGATATAACTTTAATACCATAAGCAGAGCCTCTGCTGCCAGCAGGCGTCCATAGCCTCGGCAGGGTTGCTTTTTAACCCATATGAGCCAGGATCCTCAATTTATAAATGGAGAGTTACAGTGTTGTTTTACGGAAGAGATCAATGTGCTGGCGTGGTAACCAAATAACCACACTGCCATTCACTGGGATGTAGCAAAAGTGATCAGGTCGGCTCATGATGAGACCTCTTTTTCTAAGGATATTTGGCTATCCAATGGATCATAACCCTGGTGTGGTGGCCATAATGGGAATGTCACTTTCTTACAACCTTATGAACATGGTAGGCTGGCTCGTAACGAGACCCCCTATCCTCCATCTACGAAAAAAATGTTGTTATTATTACAATTTTTTATGATAAAAAGAGGGAGGCTCAGTACTCCTTAAGAGCAGGGATGGTGGAAGAAGTTGAACATGTCAATAGAAAAATATACCCATAATCTCATTTATTACAGACAGAGAAGATTATAATCTAGAAGGGTGGAACCAGCATGGTATTAAGATGATCAATCAATATCATGTTTAACAGAAAACAATGTAGTAAAGTAGTATATAGATAATTCTGTCCCTTTTGAAAATAAGCTATCATCAAGGAGTTGTCCTGTTAAAGATAATAACATGAATGATATTAACTTGCCTCAAAATAATCCATAATTCTTGTCCTCATAAAACTAGTGTACTTCATGCCATGAAAGGGAATCATTAAAATGTGATTAAGATGAACTAGGAATCATCCCACAAGAGGAAGGAAGGGTTGCTCTCGAAAATAATCTCAAGGTGTTGCTTCTTTGAAGGAACAACGAAAACACTAAAAAAAAGTGTTGTTCCTTGTAGGGAACAACAAAGGAAATGCACACCAAAAAGAAAAAATACACACAAAAAAGTGTGAAAATGTAAATTTCATTCTTTTGGAAAAAGGAACAGCAAAAACACTCAAAAAAGTGTTGTTTCTTATAGGGAACAACAAAGGAAATGCGCACAAAAAAGAAAAAATATACACAAAAAGGTGTGAAAATGCAAATGTCATTCCTTTGGAAAAAGGAACAACAAAAACTAAAAGTGTCATTCCTTTAGAAAAGGAACAGCAAAAACGCAAGTGTCGTTCCTTTGGAAAAGGAACAACAAAAATCAAAAGCGTCGTTCCTTTGGAAAATGAACATAAAAAAATGCAAGTGGCGTTCCTTTGGAAAAGGAACAACAAAAATGAAAAAGTGTCGTTCCTTTGGAAAAGGAACAACGAAAATGAAAAGTGCAGAAGTGTTGTTCCATTCGAAAAGGAACAACAAAACGTGAAAGTGCAGAAGTGCTGTTCCATTTCAAAAAGGAACAGCAAAATGTGTTGCTCTATTTCGAAAATGAACAACAAAACGTGAAAAAGGAACAACACTTCTGCACTTCAAAAACTCATCCCTTTCGTATTATTTTATACTTTTTCGGACTTAAAGGATTATGTTATGAAAGGGGACTGCTAGAGTTTCCTTTTCATCCCTTTTCAAACTCTATAAACATTAAAAGGATCAAGTTATCCTTTTCGTTAAACTTGTTAAAACAATAGCGACAAACTTGTCCACCCAGACAAGAACGAGTTTCACTGTTGCTAGGCTCGCTAAAACATAGTGATAGGTTTGGCCGAAGGGAAAATTATAGAACAAGCATATGTTATCCTCCTCAAGCTTGAAAAAATAAAGAGGTATTAGTCAGCAATGACTCGGGAAAGAGGGAAGAAAACTTGAAGAATTTTATTGGTAGCAAGTCGCTCTTAAACATGACACTTTCACTCCATCACCCTGATTGAGTTGGGTTGGGTTATTCCGTTCACCGGCTATTTCACCATTGGTCCTTCATACCATCCATTTTTGGGATTAACACAACCAATCCATCTCAGTGTCGCCGATATGTTCAAGAGAAGTCATTCAGAGAATTCACCATCTAGCTAATGCCTCATCCACTGCAATACCTTCACCCTCCGTTTTTCATGACCGCCATTCCTGAACCTTGTATCATCAGATCGTTTTCACCTCCAGAAAATCATTTTCTATGTTTCCTGTCGTAGATGTGGGATACATTAAGGCCCCCCTACGATGGGTCACTTCTTGTCGACATTAGCTCATTATCCAAGAAGTTGACTTAGAAACAACCCTTTTAGTACTTTGGAGCTTGCATGCCTCAATGGCAAGTTTCTCACTTCCAGCGACAGGTTTACATCAATGGCCTTCAACCAAAAGAGTTTACGTGGTGTTCGACATCAGATCATATATTCACACCATGTGAATTGTACTATAGTACCTTGAGGATCATTATCATTATCGGTGATTCCTCTCGAGCCTGTTAATAGCTTATATTATTGGCTAGTGATCAGGCTATGTCCTTCCATGTTTGACTTCAGAACATCTTTTCACATGGATTGACTTGTACATGAAGCAAAGATTGAATGAGTTTGAAGACGCCGGATCTAGTTTCATCCATCTGGGCTGCGATATATTGAGGAATATAAATACATCAAATTTACACAGAAGCTGCACAGATGATCATCCAAGCTAAGGGATGATGACTCTACATATAAAGAATCACCAGTCTACAACTGCAGATGATTATCTGTCCTATGTACATGAAAATGAATTTATAAAGCTGAGCATGGGAATGCCTGCCTCAGCTAGATCATGAAAATAATATGATGATGATGTATTGTATTGTATCTTATACAATTCACCTTCCAGTTTGAATACCTCATATCCCCATGATAAATCATTTCACCCAACATCAAAATATTTATGACTTCATGCTTTAGGGGGCAACTGTTATAGACATATTTGGGCACTGCAACCCCAACCTTATATGTTGATAAGCCAAGGGCTCTTTAACCCCTAAAAGTGTTCTTTTATACCCTAAAGAATCTCGGTCAACTGATTACATCATTCCCGAGAAGTTCTACCTGAAAAACCACTCAGAACTGGCGAAAACAAGACCATACTGAATGCTACACTGTCAGGGTGTGATGCATACTGACTCCTACACTAGCCAGGTGTGATGCATACTAAAGAGGCCTTTTGTGGGGTCCGATGAGCGAGAATGGACAAATGTCTGGGACAGTTTACTAAGTGGATGCTCATGGAATCTTCTAGAAACTTCTCCAATGACACTTGCCTCTTTGAATTCACCTAGGGATGAGTAAGAGATCCAAGAAATCCCCAAGTGGAAATAAGAACTGCAAGTGGAATGACACTAATCAATAACCCAGAGATGACTCGCACCTTTGAAAACATCTATAAATGGATCCCTCATCTGAGAGATATGGAGGCTAGAATCTTGTAATTTGTAAGGAAGTGTTGATAGGTTGTCTTTCAGAAGGAGCATTGTATTGTTGGGTGATCTTGCTTTTCATGAGGTGAAGAGGGCTTTGATGTTGGGAGGATGATGTTGGATCAGATAACTGGGTTGTAATTCTCCCTTCTATTTCAATAAAGTTCTTTGAGTTTTCCTCCATATAATCATGTATTTGTGAATCTTGTTATTTGTAAATGCCATTGTATGTTCAATGTATTTCTGATTTTGCATTGTTTATGATATAATAGATCAAGATACTTTGATGGTGTTTTGTTACTTTGTTTCTACAGCTATTCTCGAAGCGGAACAAGTAGCAGAGGGGTAGCAAGCTCTATCAAGGGGGAGAGAAATCAAGCAAGGACTCAAGCGGAAGATCCAGGTTGGTCCCTTTGCTTCTCTCTTATCTATCATACATAGGGAAATCGAAAATTGCTTTGATTGTTTGTTTCTAAGATAGCTACCAATCCTAGTGGGACTAGCAGATAAAAAAGACACTAGTTTTCCCGGAAACACCCTCCCTCGTAGTAGCGTGAATAATGGACATGTAAAAACTAAAATTGGAGAGTCCCACTAGGCTTATATATATATATATATATATATATATATATATATATATATATATATACAAAAAGATAAGTTACAGACACTCATTGTCGCTCCAAAGCTAGGCGAAGTTGTTGTTTTCAAAATAAAAATAAAAAGAAGAAAATGATTGTAACATTAAATCACAATTCAATTTCCATGGTAAGGGGAAACGATTGACTAGAGGCTTTCCAACCCTCGAATAAGAACAAAACAAAAATTATTAAGCTCGTGATTCAATTCATTCTGGATAGGGCAACCAGAGTGTGAAGAACACCACGAAAGCCAACCTGTTGAGTGGCCAACATGAGTTAAATATTGAAGAGATCCTGAGTTGTGGGGAGCAGAAATTGATTGAGTTTCCCACATACCAGCAAGAAATCATGAGGGAAGATAAGTATGCCAAAAATGAAATGGAAACAAAAAATTTCACCGAATAGAGATCGATAGCATAAAGGAGAAGAGTATACCTATCAGTTAAGGTTACTTTTATCTTTCCTCCCATGTGTAAAGAGCAACTGAATCCTGTTAGTAGAGAAATTTTACAGGGCTACCTCAAAAGTCATAGAAAATAGTCATACCCATAGCTAATAATTCAAATATGAATTCCATTAGAAATGAAATAGACTGAGCATAATAAAATTTAAATATCATTTGACTAAAGGCAACTACAATGAAATTGGAATGGGAAGTATGAGAAAATACTCATGTTCCATGATGAGCCATATTCTTTCAACACGAAGCAAGGGTGCCACCCTGTTGTAGAACTAATTTTAATATCAACGTTTCCAGAAGAAGGATTTACACCACATTCAAACCCAAATCAGAGTTTCAATATGGTGAGGAGTTATACCTGGAAAGAGTGAAGGAGAAAAAGCTGTTGAAAAGTGTGCAACAAGAAATGCTTGTTGAGAGTGCAACAAGATGATGGAACTTAGTGAAAAGATTCACCTTCACTAAGTGGGCCCGCAGGCTATTTTTGGCGCAAGTCTATTTTTAGACTATGTCTATTTTTAGACATATGGATCATGTCTATGGATTGCAGGTTGTTGTTTATGGATGATTGTTCAAGTTGGGAAAATAGATGGACTTCTATTTTTGATGAAAGTGTGAGTGATCACAGTGTGAGTGATCAAAGTCCATTTTTAGACTGGCTGTCAAAAATAGAAAAGTCAAATATTATTGTCTCATAATAATATTTGGACTATAAACTTGATCTTATTCTCTTGGAGCACTTCAGGATGAGCTACGGATGTGGTACATGCAGATCCCAGAGGGAAATACGTGGTTACCTACGGGATGACTAATATTTGTATGCAGGACTTCAGTTAGAACTCAAGTGAGTTGAGTTTAGTGGACTGAAGGTGTAGTTAATGGAGTTGTGTTCAGTTTAGCTTTGTTAAACTAGTTGTATTTAGTCTAATTGATCAATAGACTAGAGATGAGTTGGGTGAATTAGTTATTAATTAATTCACAAGTTATTAACTCATAATGCAACTATAGAATACATCAGTTAACTCAATTGCATGTCAGTGCATGTTCAGTTCAGCGGGGACAGGTGTTAGAGGATCAGATTGCTATCAGTTGTGACTACAGTTGTGCACCAGATATTGCACAATCAAGGGATTGAGTATGCCAATGAGTTTGCTCACGTATTTGCCCAGTATTGTAGCCTTTTCTCACGTCCAACAAAGTGTGAGTGATTATTTTGAGTTGAAATACGAGTTTGGGAAGCCATTCTCATCAGTTCTTGAGCAAGTATTGAGCAATGGAGGCAGGCAAGCAGTGGAATAGATTTGGAGATCAGATCTGAGCTGTATTGTGTGTAACAGGTGGAGATACTTGTGAGAAGTATTATGTTGTGTATTGTTACATGATTCAATCAATATAAAATACAGATAGTGTGGGGTTTTTAGCGAGATGCTTTCCCCGGGATACATACTGTGTTAGTGAGTTTGATTGATGCTTCTATGTGTGCCTGTGAATGTTTCTGCTTCTGTAAATTGATGATCAACGTAGAGGAGATTATGTCTTATACATGTTCCGCTTATAATTGTATGATCAAGATAATCTCTGTGAATGTGTGTTAAATTATTCAAAATTTCTACATGGTATCAGAGCTAGATGATTTGTAGAAAAAGTTTCTACATGGTATCGGAGCTGCTTGATTTGTAGAAGAGATTTTTACAGGATATCAAGCAAGGATTGATCATCGAATCTATTATTTAGAAAGTGTTTACATTTTATTTCTTCAGGCAGAGTCTGTAATTGGGCTAGGTAGCCTCTGGATTCATCCTTCTTTTGGATGGTGAGATATCTGGTGAATGCCTAGACAGTCAATCTCTGTATAAGAAATACTTTGTTCTCACAAATTCTAGATCAGAAGGGGTTGAGTTTTTGAGCTGTGGAATGGCACTCAAGGATAAAACTCGGAAACATTAAGTGTGAGAATGGAGACAGTATGCCCCAGTATCTCACAAAGTTCACCCAATGCCGAAATGAGCTGGGAAGTGTGGGGGTGACTGTCAAATGAGGATGGTGAGTCTAGCACTCCTTGACCTTCCTAAGAGTTGGCATAGCTACCAGGACTCAGTGAATGGAAGGGAGAAACTACCAAATTGGGAACGACCATGGTCGGATTTGATGCAGGAGGAGATTAGACGGAGCACCAGAGACGGTTCTTCATCCATGCATGATGAGGAGAACTATGCCTTAGCGAGTAAGGTGAAGAAAGGGAAGGAGAAGGTTTCTCTTTCCAAATCTTGTTCTTCCAATGATGGGAAGAAGGTTGACAAATCGAAAGTGTGATGCTTTCATTATCATGAGGAGGGTTCACGGGTCAAGAACCTGTATGCTCTTGAGGTTCAAGATGCATGCAAAGCCTTGAGTAGTGAGGCAATTGATGGAGACTTGGTGGTTGAGAAGGAAGGTATGTTACCTTTCAACATGCAGAGCCAGAAGAAGTCTCAGACGATTGTGGAGGAGCCACGATTGGTGCAGCAGCTTCAGGAGGTTTTGGAGGAGCCACAACAAGGGAAGCTGAGAGGAGATCTAGTAGAGACATCTACTCATCCAGAGACCTCCAGTAGGGGGAAACTTTGAGCCATATGGGTTGAAGGATCGCATGCAGGAATACCTCCAGGTAGGAGGTGGGTTGATGTGGATTGATCGTCCCAAGGAGGAGGGGCAGGATCCTTGAGGTACCCAACCTCTTGGATGAGACCTTGCTACGGGAACCCCAATGTGTAGTAGCAGGAACTGACTGATTGGGTAGAGACAGATGCGGATGGAGCGACAGTGCAGGGAATCCCAGGGTAGTGCATAGCTAGCAGGTTGTAGCAATGCGAGAGGCACAAGTGTTTTGCATAGTGCTAGGTGGCACAGAGAGGTGTGCAATGGTGCAAGATGCATGGAGATGTTGCAGTAGTGCAGATGTCAGAGAGGGAGCACTTGTCAGCAGTAGGTAGAGCTTCAGCATCAGAGGGTGTTTCTATCCCAACATGGAGGTTAGTTGGGAGGTGCAGTGCAGATGCAATGCTAGGAGATAGAATGAGCAACAGCACAGATGCAATCAGAGATCAAAGTGACAGAGGCTAGAGCAGTCAGATACTGAAGAGCACAGAGATGCAGAGTTTCAGTCGACAGAGGCAATAGCAGTCAGAGACTTTGATGACAGAGGAAGTGGACCGGCCAGATGTGTTGCATGGAGAACATTCCAGAGTTACAAGATCGAGTTTGAGAGGAAGCCTTTCTTGTTGAGAGGGAGTGTTGAAAAGTGTGCAACAAGAAATGCTTGTTGAGAGTGCAACAAGATGATGGAGCTTAGTGAAAAGAGTCGCCTTCACTAAGTGGGCCTGTAGGCTATTTTTGGCGCAAGTCTATTTTTAGACTATGTCTATTTTTAGACATATGGATCATGTCTATGGATTGCAGGTTGCTATTTATGGATGATTGGTCAAGCTGGGAAAATAGATGGATTTCTATTTTTGATGAAAGTGTGAGTGATCAAAGTATATTTTTAGACTGGCTATCAAAAATAGAATAGTCAAATATTGTCTCATAATAATATTTGGACTATAAACTTGATCTTATTCTCTTGGAGCACTTTACGATGAGCTACGGATGTGGTACATGCAGATCCCAAAGGGAAATACATGGTTACCTATGGGATGACTAATATTTGCATGCAGGACTTCAGTTAGAACTCAAGTGAGTTGAGTTTAGTGGACTGAAGGTGTAGTTGATGGAGTTGTGTTCAATTTAGCTTTGTTAAACTAGTTGTATTTAGTCTAACTGATCAATAGACTAGAGATGAGTTGGGTGAATTAGTTATTAAATAATTCACAAGTTATTAACTCATAATGAAACTATAGAATACATCATTTAACTCAGTTGCATGTCAGTGCATGTTCAGTTCAGTAGGGACAGGTGTTAGAGGATCAGATTGCTATCAGTTGTGACTATAGTTGTGCACCAGATCTTGCACAATCAAGGGATTGAGTATGCCAATGAGTTTGCTCACGTATTTTCCTAGTATTGTAGCCTTCGCTCACGTCCAACAAAGTGTGAGTGATTATTTTGAGGTGAAATACGAGTTTTGGAAGCCATTCTCATCAGTTCTTGAGCAGGTATTGAGCAGTGGAGGCAGGCAAGCAGTGGAATAGATTTGGAGATCAGATCTGAGCTATATTGTGTGTAACAGGTGGAGATACTTGTGAGAATTATTATGCTGTGTATTGTTACATGATTCAAACAATATAAAATATAGATAGTGTGGGGTTTTTAGCGAGATGCTTTCCCCGGGATACATACTGTGTTAATGAGTTTGATTGATGCTTCTATGTGTGCCTGTGAATGTTTCTGCTTCTGTAAATTGATGATCAATGTAGAGGAGATTATGTATTATACATGTTCCGCTTATAATTGTATAATCAGGATAATCTCTGTGAATATGTGTTAAATTATTCAAAATTTCTACCAAAGCTAGTCCTGAAACTTGGAAATGATACCAATAGTTGGCGAGCTCAACAAATCTAGAGCGGATTTAACCTAGAAACATAGAAATTAAAATGTAAATATGATGTTATACACACACGCACACACACACACCAATAGAGACAAATAAACAAATAAAATTATAGGGTAAGTATATAATAAAAAGACCTAGCCATAAAGGAAAAAAAAAAAACCCAAAAACCCTCACCATATTCTCGGCCTGAAACAAAGGAAGAACGAGACATCCACACACTTGGAAAGGAGAATCTAGCTGTCAACATCCTAAGGTTGCCAACATAGTGAGTTGTTCGTAAGAGACCTTGATGTTTACCACGAAAACACAAATATCATAAACTTATGGAAAACTTCATGGTGACACTCAGTGAAACTCGACATTTTTTCCAAAGGAAAAAAAAAAAAACAACAACCAGTGAGCGAATGAGAAAGGGAATAATGTAGGACACTAGGGTTAAGTTTTCAAGATTCTCTCTCCACCCTTGAATCATGTTAGAGCATCTCCACCATACACAAAAACACATGTGAAAATCATCATGTGATGGCCATGTGAAGGAGGATTATGTGGCGACCTCTAAGCCTAATACATAGGTGTTGATCTCCAAGTTACAGTTCTTCCTTAAATTTCATATGTACGCTTCACTAAACCAGTTGTGTGATGGTTAATATCCATGATGAATTTTATATCATAGATTGAACAACAATTAAAAAAATGTGGGATGAGATTGTGTGTTAATAGGTATTGAACTTTGGGTTAAGAATGGCTTGGGTCCATACTATATACATGAATCATGTATCCATAGATATAATCAAACACATGTAAGGTTTAACAAGGTGATAATGAAGCCCTGACCTAAAAGCAGTATAAGAAAGCTAGTATAGCTGGGTGTTATGTCCAAAGAATATAATTAGGTTAGTCAGTAGGAATCCAAGTAGTCAAGTTAAAAACAATAATAATATTAAATATCATTCCAATTTATGCCCAAATGTGAGTGCTCTAAATAAAATGATACTAAATGAGTATCACAAGAGGCCATATGTCATCCATCCCACATAACAAAATGTGATAACATCATTAAGGAAATAATTTTTCTATGCAAGAATGAAGAGGGAGGTGGAATAATACTTATCAAAGTGTCTAGAATGTCAACAAGTAAATGTGGAACACAAACACCCTATTTGATTTTTTAAACCACTACCCATTCCTGAATGGAAATGGGAAGTGATTTCATTATATTTTATTACTATATTGCCAAAGACAAAATGACAGCATGATTCCATTGTGGTTTTGGTGGACACCTTAAATAAAGAAGCACATTTTATACCGGTGTGGTATACTTATGGCACAACACATGTTGCCAACATTTTCATGAAGGAGAGTTTCTGCCTACATGGGGCACCAAAGACAATAGTGTCAGATATAGATGTTAAATTTACTTCTAATTTTTGGAAGGCCTTATTTGGAGACATTGGGACAAAACTAAATTTTAGAACTGCATATCATCCCCAAATTGATGGGAAAATAGAGAGAACTAATAAAATTTTGGATGGAATGCTAAGAATGTATGTCATGGACAAACCTACCAAATGGGAAGACTTCCCGCACTTGGTAGAATTTTCCTACAACAATAACTACCAAACTTCAATAAACGTGAGCCCTTTCAAAGCCTTGTATGAAAGAAAATGCCACACACCTTTCACCTAGAGTCATTGAGGGGACATGCTAACATTAGGGTTGGATGCATTGCAAGAAATGGAACAGATGGTACAAAAGATTAGGCAGAACATAAAAATGACATAAGACAGGAAAGAATGTTATGCTGACAAAAAAAGAACTCATAATGTATTCCAGGTTAGAGACCATGTGTATTTAAGGGTGAAACCAAAGAAAAGTACCTTAAGAAGGGGAACCTATACTAATTTGGCACCAAGAATCTGTGGGCCTTTTTGAGACCTTGGAGAAGGTTGGACCAGTAGCATATCAACTTATTTAACAAAAACGTTGGATGGGAGTAAAGAATGGGTATATATATATATATATATATAAACACCATACAATTCCTAGGATACTCCGTGTTGTATTGAGTACGAGCAGAACTTGACCAACAAAGTTATTATATGATTTATACAAAGTTATTATAGAATTTGACACATGGGTTACATCCTTCTTTAACATACAACAACCCTTACGCAATAAGACCATGGTACCTTATGGAGAGAGAGTCATTAACGATAATAAGCTATTGGCTAAGAGTGAAACATTGATTCAAATTTGAAGCCTGATTTTCTGTAAGGGACACATGTGTACCTAGAAAGTTCTCGTAACACAAATATTCTCTTACATGAACACCAAATCGAAAAGAAAAAAAATACAGTCAAAGAAATTCACGCTAATATAGAAAATACAAATTAAAGGCTTAAGTGGCATATCTATTTTCTTTACAACATAACCATATACATTACTAGGAATTGATAGTTCAATATCGAATATGACAAAGAAGGAATGTATAATGCCAATTATAAATAAGGATATGCATCTAGCTATAATTGCTCCATAAAGAAAAACATCATATACTACAAAACAAAGGGTTTAGTACCTTTAGATAACTTTTTTTTTAAAGTTGGGGGGCGAGTCCCATTAGAAGCTATATAGAGCCCATATAATCACAATTATTCACATTATGTTACATTTATGTCATATGTACATGAAGCGGGATTGACACGATACCTGTCATAGCAGCGAAGCAGAATGGTGATCACAATATGCTTTCGGAGCAACCGACATGCAGCAAGAATCGATCCCGGGTGGGGAGGCGGCAAGCTATCCGTCCTACCACACCGGCTACACAACTTATATTAATATACAATAAGATAAATTATAGACACTCATTGTCACCTAAAATCTATTGTTTTTAACAAGAAAATAAAAATAATAAAACAATTGTAATGTTAAACCTTGATTCAAATTCTCTGGTAAGGGGAAACAATTGACCAGAGGGTTTCTAATCCTAGAATAAACAACAACAAGAAATATGAAGCTCATGATTAAATTTGTTCTGGATGGGGCAACCAGAGTGTGAAGAATGCCACGAACACCAACCCATTGAGTTGCAAGAACAAGTCAAATGTTGAAGAGTCCTGAGGTGTGGGGAGTATAAATTGACTGAGTTTCCCACAGACCTATAGGAAATCATGAGAGAACATAAGTATGTTGAAAATGAAATGAAAATAAAACATTTCACCGAACATAGATCAATAGGGTAAAGGAGAGGAGTATACTTGTGAGTTAAGGCCACCACTACCTTCCCTCCCCTTTTCCAAAAATAATCGAAGCCTATTAATAGGGAAATGTTAGAGCGATACCTCCAGATTCACCGAGAATAGTCATACCCATAATAATTCAACTCTCAAATCCATTAGAACATAAATAGATTGAGCATATTGAAATTTAAGGATCATTCGACTAAATACAACTATGGAGAACTTTAAATGGGGAGTATGAGAATATACGCGTGTTCCATGTTGAGCCCCATTGTGCTAGTGCGAAGAAGGGGCGCCACCCTATTGTAGAACTAATCTTAACATCAACATTTCCAAAAGAACGATTTACACCACATTCAAACCCAAATCACAGTTTTGGTATGATGAATAGTTGTACCAGGAAACAACAAAGGAGTGAAAGGTAGTTTTGAAACATGGAAACGAGCCGGATAGTTTGGCAAGCTCAACATACCCAGAGCAGATTTGGCTTGGAAACACAAAAATTAGAATGTATTAGATGTGTATATATATATGGAAAAACAGACCAATAAAATTATAGGGTAAGTATTTAATATAAGGACTTATCCAGAAAGGAAAAAATAAAATAAAAACCCTCACAATTTTTTCATCGCGAAACAAAGGAACGATGACACTACCACACACTTGGAAAGGAGAACCTAGCTGCCAACATTCTGAGGTTGCCAATGTAGTGAGTGGTCGGTAAGAGACCATGATTCTTACCATGAAAACATATATGTCAATCACTAGTGGATAGCCTCATGGAGGCACTCAATGAAACTCGACATTTTTTCCTAAGGACAAAAAGAAAAGCAATGACAAAATGAGCAAGGGAATAATGTGGGACGATAGGGTTAGGGTTACGAGATGGTCTCTCCAACCTTGGATCATGTCAGAGAATCTCCACCGTACTTACAAATACAAGTGCATGTCGCCATGTGATGACCATGTGAAGGAGAACTACATGGCGACCTCTAAGCCTAATACATATGTGTTGATCCCCAGGTTATAGTTTTGCCTTAAATTTCATATGTACGCCTCACCAAAACAACTTTGTGATGGTTAATCTCTGCCATGGATTTCATATCATAGATTGAACAACAATTAAAAAAATATGGCATGAGAATGCGTGTTAATAGGTACAAAAATTTGGGTTGAAGATGGGGTAGGTCCGTACTATATACACCAATTATGTATCCCTAGATATATGTCGAACACATGTAAGGTTTAATAAGGAGATAATGAAGCCCTCACCTAAAAATAGTATATCAAAGCTAGTATAGCTTGATATTATGTCCAAGAAGTGGAATTAGGTTATTTAATAGGAATCCAAGTACTCAATTTTAAAACAATAATAATATTAAATATCATCCTAATATCTTTAGGACTATGTAAATTATGGGTAACACAAATGTTATTAGATGTTACAGGATCACACGAGAAAATAACACAACTATTGTATAAGGTGGTTGTATGTGTATAAATAGTGTATGAAAAAAAAATCAAGAACAATGTGCATGCCATTGTCCCAGTACTTTCTAGGATTTTTTCCTCCCAAAATTCACATGAAAACTAGTACATATGTATGAAGACTAGCGCAACCATGAAGTCCTTGTCTAGCATGAATCTTTCAGTTCAAAATTCCGAATATAAGTCAATAGATTTTCTCCTCCCAAAATTCATATGAAAACTAGTACATATGTATGAAGGCTAGTGCAACCATGAAGTCCTTGTCTAGCATGAATCTTTCAGTTCAAAATTCCAAATATAAGTCAACAAAAATGAACAAATAGGGTTTTTTTTCAAATATATGCACTTGATACTAAAACTTGGCAAATATTATGGTGAAGAACATTTGGCACCTAGTTCAAGCTTGACCTATTATTTGAGCCTCCATTTTTGTTGTGTCCATTGTGCGTGACCTTTTTTAGTTGTCTAAATTCCTAAGAATTTGAAAATGAGGGCATAGTATCCCACTAATTTCATATACTATCCAATCTTGTTGGATTTGACTTCAAACATTAAATTCATAGCCGCTCTTTGGATGCAATTGCTAGGAGGGAGTCATTTAATTTTAGTAGAAATTACTAACTTAGTTGCATTATTAGCCCTTCTAGTGTTTGTTGTTACATGGACACTAGACTTTTCAATTCCTAAGATATTGTTCCACAATTGTAAGTGAATGATGCATGAGAAAATTTTACTATATGAGGATACTTTTCTCCCCCTATATTGCTTGCCATATGCAGGTTCATTGTAAACTTTTGATTAGAAGGAACTAAGATTAAGCGTTGCGATTACAATGGTTTTTATAGATGTGTCATATATACTCCATAGAAGTTAAATATCTACCATCCACCTATTAATGATTTATAATTAAATGAAATTTCTAGAAGGTCCATCCAAATAGCTTAACCTATAGTGGTAACTAATAATATGAAATATGTTTATAGATAATAATAATCTAATTATGAAGTGTGGTCATGTTAGACATAAAATTAATGAAATGCCTCTTTATTAATATGACAAGGAACTCATTTTTTATGCAGTTTATTGAGCTGAGGCACTCTATAGCCTAGTATGAGCAAGACCTTGTTAAGTAACCTTTCATTTAAAAATAATAAAACAATACTTACACAAACAAATTAAAAAATAGTAATAACAAAGAGATTCTGTATTGACCATTAATAAAATGATTCAATTTCAAATTTAATATTAGAAAGTCAAAAAAAAGTAGTTTACTTCATTTGGTATTCTTTCAATGTTTAATATAGAGTTGACATATAACACTTTAAAAAATATCAATACCAAAACTAAATCAAGATGTGTGTGAGATATAAATAAAATATTCCAAAGTCAACTATAAAACATATTAGGAAATTTTCTTCAAAATCAACATACATCTATTTTTACTTAACATTTACTAAAACATTAAAACACTCAAATCTCTCAAAAAATTTCAATAAAAAATTAAATTTACATCCTCAAGAGTCGGAAAATTAAGAATAAAGATTAACATATAATTAGAATAAAAATTAACCTATGATTATATTATTTCATTCTATATTTTAACTTGTGACCTTCCAAAAAGAAATATGTTCTTCACCAATAAACCACCTTAAAATATGTACATCATTTTTTTATTTATTTTTTTAAATAAAATAAATAATATTAAAATTTATCCTTATAATCTGTATTTCCTTTAATTCAAGTTTACCTTAACGAAAATTAGATTTCAGGCTATGAAATTGATAATAGAATTTTGTATTCGACATGTAATTTCATTGCAAATTAGAAATAGAAATGATTTGCTCAACTTGGGTAGAAAATGATATCACATTCATTTTTCTTTAGGGTTAGGGGTCACTTCCCCATTATGTCCATGAAATATTCGTACAAACTAGAATTGTCAGTAGTGGTCACTTCCTACCCATAGACATTGACCTCAAGAATGTTTACATTATTGAACCATTGACCTCTTAATAACAAAGGTACTTTAATAACAAGGACTCAGCCAATTTAACTAACCCTCAAGGTTTTATTTATGTATTATAATATTTTAGGATTTTATTATTAAATTGTTTTTTCATATCAATAAATTATTTTTTGAAAAAAAATAAAATATAGTTATATATGTTAAAATATAGTTATATAGGTGAGACAAGGTTGTCATAAGTCGTCTTTGAATTGGGGGAATTGGTACACTGGGAAGGTCGGCGAGGATAGGGTAATCTACCTGCTGGGAAGGGGGGTGGAGAGTATGGTATGGGCAGGGTGCCTTGGTGGTGCGACGGTCTAGTTTTCAGGTTGCGAGGAGGTTGCAAATCATGCTAAGCGAAGGCTAAGGTAGGGGGAATGGGGCCTGAGGCAAGTAGGGAGGGACAAAGGAGAGGAGGAGCGTGGTTCATACGGGCTTGACCTCTAGGTTATAAGGTTGGTGACTGGCCATGCACCTCGGACCTAAGACTGCAGTTGTAACACAAACAAGGAAGGGGGCATGCAGGGGTGTCTCGGGAGTCTCCGGTGGAATTGACTTATGCTTGGGGGTTATACGAATAAATCATGGGTGACGAATCTCATGCACTGTTGGAACCATGGGATAAAAGCAATTAAGAATTTAACATTTTGGGGATTATGGTTTCTTGCTCATACAACAGGTCAACTATGAGGTAAATATTTGTGTCCAAGAAAAGCACATAGGTTTGGTACCAAAATGCATTGGAGGGTTATCGGAAGGAATACGGGAATTGAGGCAATGGGGCAAGCAACGACTACTAAGGGTCACTAGAAGAGATCACGGGAAGTGAGGTTGAGGTTGAGCAGAGCACAATGGGAAAATGTCAGTGTAGGAAGCCCATGGCCAACCTAATATAGGAAGTGGCAACTACCTATTTGGGAGTCACCAGAGGGGAAATCAAATGGCTCATAACCAAGTGGGAGGAAAACATAAATCGGCAAGCAAGTTAAGAGGCAACAGACATGGAGGATTGGAAGATCCTGATTCCAGACCCCCGACACACTAGAGGCCCAAATCTAGATAACTATTGTCCATGACTTCCCAAATTATAAACAGGACTTTCAAAAACTACAATTTCAACTGCAAAAGCAGGATGGTCATTTGGATCAGATTGAAAAACATTTCCCTTGCCTATTTATGCCTACAAAATTTCTAGGCTCCAACGTGACGGATTTGGCCCCAGTGGCTTCAGTTTCAACCAAACAAGAGAATTAGAATGCTGACTCTGAGTATTTTTGTTTTGATATGTTTTCATGCAGATAACTTTTAATTTTCAATATGCAATCATATATATGTATAGATAGCTAGAATGTGGTTGTGGACATGATAATCAAGTTTATATATCTTAGGTAGATAGATTAAGAATTTTTTGCTTTTAAACATCTTATAATGCAGTTAGGCGATCAAGAGAGTTGGTTTCAGGAAAGGCAGGTTGAGACAACCTAACCAGGATTTATATGTGTGTAACTTGCCTACTTATTTTATAATGAAAAAGATGGATCTACCCAACTTAATATATATATATATATATATATATATATATGTCAAGTCCTACTAGTACAACTCATTGAGGATGGACCTTGTGAGTAAAGCGACCCAGGATCAAACCTCACGAGGGTTGGTTGTGTCCTATGATAGGGGGAGGAGACATGCTAAAAAATGCAGTCAACTAAGATTTTGTGACCTAGGTCGGGTGAGATCCTCAGATGAATTTGATGGCTTTGAGGCCCCTAGGTCACGATTCCTCAAGCCAGAGGTCAAGCCTAAAGGATCACAAACGAATTTTCACACACACACAAGATATTCTTATGGCATTTGCAGTATTCTTTTATTATAAAGTAATAAGAAACCAAATAAAAACACAAATATCAAAAGTCAAGCATATAGCATAACATTTACAAACTATATTGTATCTGTTAAAAGAATTGAAATTATATATTTGTACATAAACATATAGTATTAATTGAATTCTAACCAAACACTCTTTATATTGAAAACTAAATTCTTGTGCACCGTTGATGAGCAACCTCTCAATGGAGGTTAACAAAATGTTGGGGGGGGGGGGGTTGAGAAGAAAATAGTATAAAGAGAAATTTCTCTAAAAAGCATAGAAAAAATGCATAAACAACTACATGGGTCAATTCAATAAATATACATATTTTCCTTATACCTCTTTATATTAAATGGCTTCAACCTAATTGCTCAAATCAGTAGCCATGAGGTTTTTCTTCTTATCATATTTATTTTTTGGGGGGTTAATCTTTTGATATAATTTCCAACACTTTTCCTTTGTGACCAAAAATTTCAATGTTATATATTCCGAGGGTTGTGATATGTTTTGCTATGATACAGGATATTCGTTACATTTATATGCCTGGGCGTTATACGCATTGCAATTTTGGCAGAGTTTGCTATAGATGGCAGCTCTGTGAAGTTGGGTTTCGGAAAATATAGATTCGCTTATTAAGTTTGGTAAATTTTATTTCGATACATGATTTATTTAACAATAAGATTTGAAATTTTTATTTTTTTTCAACTTAAATTCGATTTTTTAGGGATTTGAGATTATTCCAATTCTAATAAGCTTATATTCTTATTAGATAAGTAAATTAATATATAAGAAAATTTTATAAAGCAAAATGGTCAAATTACAATATTATGTGTTATTCTTTTTTTTTTCTCAAAATAAATCTAACCCGCAACGTTTTTATCCATGGTTAATCAGACAAATATATACATTGTTAAGACATTCTTAGTGTTACAATATTTTTTTTTGTTACAATATTTTTTTTATTATATTCATGTCATTATATCAACCATATTAATATTTTTAATATAATTGCAATAATTTAAATATCTATATATATATAAATACTTTTAAAATTTATTATTAAAAAGAAATAGATAATTTTCGTATTTATCCCGGTAGCATTTGTAATAATTTTATCCTATAATTAAAAAATGAAATATCAAATTGTAAGATTTTTGAGATACACAGATCTAGATCTGCAAAACAATAAACAAGCTTGCAAGAGAAGGAAGGACACTAGCAAGAATTGAGAAAAGAATGAAACTGATTCTACAATATTAGTTTTAGAATAAATACATAAAAGCAACTAAGTTAAGCTTAGTTGTACATGCAATAACTAACGCTAACTAAAGCTAAGTATGCTTTATCTTATGTTAATGTGTACATATGCCACATGCAAGCAATAAGTTAACTGGAGCTAATCTAGGTGCATGTACACCAACACACCTAGTCTAAATGCATGTACACCAACAACTGGAGCTAATCTAGGTACATGTACACCAACACAAATACGAGACAACAGTTATAAACGTAAGCCTTGCATATTACAAATTTCGAATTTACGTACTTGCACAATATCGTATCGATTGAATTCTAGCCCCAAACTCTTCCTATTAAAAATTAAATGTTTGTTGTACTTTTAGTGAAGTACCTGTCAACAAAGATAAAAACAATGCGGTAGAAACGGAAATTCCTTAAAATAATATAAAAGAATTGCATAAACAGTTCGACACCCACATGAATTAAATAAATATCTAAATCTAGTTCGAGTGGTTTACGTATGGCTGATCCTCTGATCCAGTCTTCCGCTACGAGGATTCCACATCCTCTGGACCATCTACAAAGTCTTCCTCATAAATGTCAACACCCCACAATGTCAGTTTCTTCCTCTCACGAAGAGAATTATGATCCGACGATAAGACTGGTTCATCAATTTCGTTCTCATGGATTTCACCGGAATGAGAATCCAAATCCCCACGGATCTCTTGCAGTTTTTCCTTTCCTCCAACTAAAAAATCTTCGATATTTTCACTGTTTCCAAAAGAAACAGGCATAGGACTATCTAGTTCCTTGTGAAACTGTGGCAGATAACCGTACTTTTCCTTGGAAGGACGGCTTATAAGCGGCTTACCTGTATCGCCAGGATTTGATGTAATTACTTGCTGTCTATTTTCATTGCTATAGAATCCAAATCCCCACGGATCTCTTGCAGTTTTTCCTTTCCTCCAACTAAAAAATCTTCGATATTTTCACTGTTTCCAAAAGAAACAGGCATAGGACTATCTAGTTCCTCGTGAAACTGTGGCAGATAACCGTACTTTTCCTTGGAAGGACGGCTTATAAGCTGCTTACCTGTATCGCCAGGATTTGATGTAATTACTTGCTGTCTATTTTCATTGCTATATTGGGCTTTGTGTCTAATCATTTTGTGTTCCGTGGCCTGATATGAGTATAACCTACCATCGATTAAGAGCCCTGCATCGGTTCTCTTCCATCTGTTAGAATCATGCATCCGTCCGGGCATTTTCTCCTCAAAAACAAAGCGTGGCTGGTTGTTGTCAATACCATAGACATGTTTAATCACCGAGTTTACTTCTTGCTCGCTGTACTGCCCTTTACGATCCAAAACTCTCCGTGCAAAGTTTTTATATGGTTTCCCTTTCTGTAATGCCTCCACTATAGTTCTTCGCCGCCGTTCGTCATCTCTGATTAAAGTGAATTCGTCGTTTCTTGGTGGTCCTTCATGCGACCTATTGAATTGTCTTCCTTACGTCCTTGGAGTCTCCCGCGCCGACTCACCTCTGCTTGCATTATCGCTCGCTTCGGCACATGGAGCAGACTTACATTCTTCGTGCCTTCCTGTTTGATAACTGTCTTCTCTACTTGCCATTGTTCTCTCTGGCGCAAAGTACTAATGAGTTGGTACAGAGAGGTCAAAGATGAAGGTATAGCGAAAATAGTTTTGTTCACGCCAAAGAAAAGCTTGCGCTAAGAGGTAATGAATTATGAAACTATATGCCATCATATATATGTCTAATGCTTTTTGGAGAACCGACTTATCTTTTCAATTTATTTCAAATTTTTCGGGATGACCCACTTATCTTAAGTTGGTATATTAAACAAACAACAAGGAAAATTCATAATTTATGGAATAATCGTAAAATAAAATATTTGGTTTGGGTTATTATATTTAAATATATATTGTTTTAATATTTTAAGTTGAGCTTACCAGGTTTGGAATTTTAAAAAAGTGGTGTTATAGTACCACTTTTGATTCAAGTAAAAGTGATTGTTAATTTCACTTTACTTCGATTCAAAGCTACTATTTCATCATTTGTTATTTTGAGGATCTATTTTATTTATTTTTCCATTGTTAATTTCACTTTACTTCGATTCAAAGCTACTATTTCATCATTTGTTATTTTGAGGATTTATTTTATTTATTTTTCCTTAATGGTATTGGTCTTTATGTTAGTTTTTAATTCATTGTTTATGGAATAATTTTAAAATAAAATAACATATTTGGTTTGGATTATTATATTTAAATATATATTGTTTTAATATTTTTAAGTTTGAGTTTACAAGATGTAGTATTTTAAAAAAAGTGGTGTTACTCCGTTGTTTATTCAAGTGAGAGTGATTGTTAATTTCACATTATTTGGATTTCAAAATTACTATTACATCTTGTTTTATTTTGAGGATTTAATTTGTTTATTTTTCTTTTATAGTATTGGTTTTTCAAGTTAGATTTTTAATTCATAGTTTAGGAAATAATTGTAAAATAAAATATTTGGTTTGGATTATTTTATTTAAATATATATTGTTTTAATATTTTTAAGTTGAGCTTACAGGGTGTAAAATTTTTAAAAAGTGGTGTTATAGCACCACTATTGATTTAAGTGAAAGTGATTATTAATTCCAGATTACTTGGATTTCAAAGCTACTATTTCATCATATTTTATTTTGAGCACCTGTTTTATTAATTTTTCCTTAATGGTATTGATTTTTCACGTTAGATTTTTACAGCTTTTTTATTTGAGGGAAAAGTTTGGCTTACACATCATATTTTATTTTGAGCACCTATTTTGTTAATTTTTGCTTAATGGTATTGATTTTTAACGTTAGATTTTTACCGCTTTTTTATTTGAGGGAAAAGTTTGGCTTACACAAAAGATTTGGTTTTTAAGAATATCATTTGAGATGAGTTATGACTTTTATCCCTTACTATCACATAGTTTTGGTTTGGATGTCACAATTTTTATTAAGCTACTAACTTTGTTGGTAGTGAGAAGGGCTGACAAATAGACAGAAAGTGAGAGGGGAAGACAAAGAGGAGGAAAATAGTAGTGAGCAAGAGAGCGAGTGAGAGAAAAATGATGGTTCGAGCAGTTTATTAAGCAAGAAAGGAATGAAATGAAAACTGAATGGAAACCAAAAGTCACACAAGTAAACAAAAAATCTCATGTGGTAAAACCTTGATAGTGTGTCAAGAAAACCTCCACGGGGCAAGGGATTGGAAATCTTTATTAGTCAAGATTGATTCTCCATGATACAACCTCTCGGGCATTCACAAATTTCATATGAGCCTCTCCTCCATTACATAACTACTTTTCATTAGCAATCTCATTACAAAGCTAATTTTCAACACTAACTGGTAGTAATTACTAAGATTTTACCCATAACTACATGTCTTGTTGTTACATTTCAACAAACTCCACATTGGAAATAATTTTCCTAATCCCTTGCCCATGCCCATTCATCATCTCTTCTGCAAGCCAAGAGAAGCCAAACACCATCGCAACTTATCTATTGTAACTAGCTTCTTGAATATATATGCACAATTCTCTTCCGTATGGACCTTCTTGAGAGCTAATTTTTCGCCATCGATCACATGTCTTAGAAAATGATACCTTACATCAATGTGCTTGGTCTTGCTGTGATAAGCTAGATTTGTAGCCAAGTGAATAACACTCTGACTGTCGCAGAATACATTCACTCTCTCCTGTGTCCTTCTGATCTCATCAAGTAGACCCTTTAACCAGATTGCTTCTTTATTGGCATCTGAAGCAGTTATATGCTCTGCTTCGGTAGTCGACAATGCAACTATATCTTGAAGCTTTGACATCCAGCTAATTGCTCCACCTGCAAGAGTAAATACATAACCCATAGTAGATCTCCCTTTGTCCAAATCATCTGCATAATCAACGTCCACATATCCATAGACGGGTCCTACACTACCATTAAAGATGATGCAATCGTCCCTTGTGCCTCTTAGATAGTGAAGCACCCATTTCACTACTCACCAATGTTCTTCACCTAGATCTTCCATCAACCTGGTGACAATTCCAACTGCATGTGAAATGTCATGTCTTATAGATACCATTGCATACATTAAGTTTCCTACAACATTTTCATATGGTACACAAGACATATACTACTTTTATTCATCAGTTTTAGGACTAAAAACCAAAGAAGGATTAAAATGGGAAACTAATGGAACATTAATAGATTTCACACTATTCATGCCGATCTTTTCAAGTACTCTTTCCACATACTTCTGTTGTGATAGTCAAAGCTTCCCATTTTTCTTGTCTCTGTGTATCTCCATGCCCAAGATATGTTTTTATGCTCCAAGATCCTTCATATCAAACGTCCTAGAGAGTTGAGCCTTTAACCTATTGATCTCTTCCATGCTTTTGCTTGCAATAAGCATATCATGAACATAAAAAAATAAGATAATGAATATGCCACTGAAATTCTTGAAGTATACACAATGATCATACTCACTACTAATAAAATTTTGGATCACCATGAACTTATCGTACCATTGCTTGGGAGACTGCCTCAGGCCATGCAATGATTTCCTGAGCTTGCAAACTAATCTTTTGCTACAACCTTGTACAAAACCACCTAGTTGTTCCATATATATTGCTTCATCCAAATCACCATGTAGAAAATATGTTTTAACGTTTAACTATTCTAACTCAAGATTAATTAATGCAGTCAGTGCCAACACAATACGAATAGATTTTTTTTTTTACAATTCGTGAAAAAATCTCATGAAAGTCAATACCTTCAACCTGAGAATACCCTTTTTCTACCAGAATCCCCTTATACCTTTCAATACTTCCATCAACTTTCCATTTCAATTTCAAGAAGCATTTGCATCCAACAACACTTCTCCCTGAAGGAAGTTCTACAAGATCCCAGTATTGTTCTTGACTAAGGAATCCATTTCTTCTTCAATATCCATTTTCCATTTTTCGCTATCTGTATCATCCACTACTTCCTGATAACAAGAAGATTCCCCATCTTCAGTAATAAAAGAAAAATAATGAAGTGAAATCTTCATATATTTTGGGAGTTTTTATTTCCCTTGTAGACCTTCTTAGAGGGATTGGTTGTTGAACTGGTTCAAAAACTTCAACAGTTTCCTTTGTATCATCTTCACTTTTTCCTCCATATGTCTCTACTTCCTTTTGACTTTCGAAAAACAGTCTAGCCTCCAACTGAATTTGCTGATTTGGCGATACCTGTTAATGTTCAATTCCTTCAACATCTTATTTTAAAAGAGAAGATTCATCAAATGTGACATCTCTACTAATGACTATCTTCCATGAAGTAGGATCCCACAACCTATATCCTTTCAATGCATAGTCATACCCAACAAAGACATAAAATTTCGATTTTGGATCTAATTTTGAACGTGGATTTTTAGGAATAAGAGCATAGGCATCACAACCAAATATATTTAAATGTGAGTAATCACAAGACTGACTCGACCAAACTTCTTCAGGAATTTTACAATTAATTGCCATTGAAGGTGACCTGTTAACTAAATAGCAAGCAGTAGATGGGGAACTTCTTGTTATCAGAAAGTAGTTGATCATACAAATAAGGGAAAATGGAAAATGGCTATGGAAGAAGAAATGGATTCCTTAGCCAAGAAAAATACCCGAGATCTTGTAGAACTTCCTGAAGGGAGAAGTTTTGTTGGATGAGAATGGGTCTTCAAATTGAAACGAAAATTTGATGGAAGTATCAAAAATTATAGGGCAAGGCTGGTAGCAAAAGGGTATTCTCAAGTTGAAGGTATTGACTTTCATGATATTTTTTCACTAGTTGTAAAACTTGTTTCTCTTCGTATTGTGCTGTCACTAACTACATTACTTAATCTTCAGTTAGAATAGTTAGATGTTAAAAACAATTTTTCTACATGGTGATTTGGATGAAGAGATATATATGGAAAATCCATAAGGTTTTGTATAAGGTCGCAGTAGAAAAACAAAAAAGAATGGGAAACAACAGATGGTTCCTTTTCTTCCACAATAGAACAGCAAAAAGATAGGCAACAATAGTCTTTTTTCTCATGTTCCTTCTCTTCCGCAGTAGAAAAAGAAGAAACACACACTGCATCTCTCCAACACATAGGCTTCTCACTCACGTGGCCAACTTATCTAGTGACATGCAGGGTTTTCAAAATAAAACAATAGTTTCCAGTGGTGGCTCATTTTTGGCCTCGCAGTTTTAAACAAAACGATGACATCTGTGTGGGCACATTCAAATGAACCTTGTCTCCTTCAATCAAACTTCCTCAGTGACCTAAATTCTCTGATATTAATTGATGGTTTGAGCAGTTTATTAAGCAAGAAAGAAATGAAATGAAAACTAAATGGAAACTAAAAATTAGACAAGAAAACACAAAATATTTACGTGGTAAAGGCTTGATAGTGTGTCAAGGAAACCTCCACATGGCAAGGGATTGGAAATCTTTATAAATCAAGATTGATTCTCCATGATATAATCCCTCGGGCATTCACCAATTTCATATGAGCCTCTCCTCCATTACATAACTGCTATTCGTTAGAAATCTCATTACAAACCTAATTTACAAAACTAACTTGTAGTAATTACTAATATTTTTCCCATAATTACATGTCTTGATGTCACATTTCACGAAAAAAAAGATTAAGGGAGAGTGAGAATGCTTTGTAGGGAGGGTGATATAGGATGGAGAGTAAAAATAAGGTGAAGTCAGAGGATAGTGGAAAATGAGGGTAGAGAGAGAGGGGGAGAGAGAGGAAGATATTAGTGGGGATATGTAAAAATTGTTACAGAAAGATAAAAATGTGTGAGAGAGAAGAGGGGAGAGAGTATGATGGATAGGGAGTGAAAGCAAGAGAGAGTTGGAGAGTGACAGGGAGTAATTACAAGAGAGATAAATGGGAGTAGAGAGAGAGAGAGAGAGAGAAGAGGGAAAGATAGAGAGAGGGTTAGGATATGTGATAGAGGGAGGAAGGGACGAAGTAGGAGTTAAAGAGATAGAGAGATAGGGAGAGGGAGGATGGAAGGAAGGAGAGAGAGAGAGAGAGAAACAAGGCTAGAGGGGGTTGTCGTTAAATATGCACATAGGGAGGGAGGGATTGATATATAATGAAAGGAATTGAGATGAAGGAAGGTGGAGAGAGGGGTGGAAGGAGGTGTAGAAGAGAGAGATAGGGGAAATAAGGAGAGAGATAGTGCTAGATAAATAGAGAAAGTGAGGGAGAGGAGTGGAGGGATATATTAAGGGAGGTGGAGGGAGGGAGAAAGGGTTAGGTAGTGTTAACAAGAATTATGAATGTTACTCATCACATGCATGATATTAAAATAAACTCACTCTCATAAGAATGCATGCATTATTTTCTCAATAATATGTTCACGTTGTTGCGAGTGGGTTTCTAAACAATTTTCATGTTTCCCGCTCACTCAAAATCCAAATAGTAATGAAAAATCTACAAAAATTATAAGGGAAACAAAAACTTAACCATAGTGTAGGTTTCTGTCATCTTATGTATTTGGAAAGCATTAGTTTGGTTTTCCCTATAATTAGAAGACATATTTTGTGATTAGAAGGAAATGTTTATCTTCTTGTATTATTGGAAATCAAAATTTATCATTTTTTTTATAATTTGAAAGAAATTTTGTCCAACCATGTAATTCGAAGAAAGTTACTATCTCTTTGTCTAAATGGAGAAATATTTTTCTTTTTCCAAATCCCCTTAATGTAGGAAAAATAAAATTACTCAAGAAAGATAGTGGATAGCGAAAGAAGCCGATGGGAAAGGTCATTGAAGAGAATAGGAAACCGTAGGTAAAGGAAAATGGATGCTTTTAGCAAAGTATAACTAAAATTCTATCCTAATGGATGAATCTTCACTATTTGATTAAGGAAAGTTTTTATGCATGACTGTGATGAGCACCAGTATTGTAGCAAGAATGCTACAACTCCTGGGGCTACCAACTTTACTTCATCAACCTGGAGTTCATACAAACTTGGAGGTGACAGTGTTGTATAAAGAAGTAGGTGTAATGGTTCCACTCTTTGTCACCTCTGAGTTGGGTGATAGACCACTAGGTTTTCTCAAACCATCCCTCTATTGATTTAGAAGAAGTTTGATTACCAATTGAGAAAGGGGAATTTTACCCTAAGTGAGAGGATTGAAATGCTACCTACTACAGTAATGAAAGATTGAAATAGATGCCTAAAATACACAACTCATTTAGCTATTTATTATAAACTTTGCTTCAGAAGAATTCTAATTTGAGACCTATGAAATACTAAGTAACCTAATCATGAAATCTGATTTAATCAAACACTTAACTATTGTGCACATGAATAAGCATAACAACCTTTTTCTTTCTGTGATTTTGTGAAAACATGAATGCTAATCCTTCTTGATTGCATGGTAGGTGGGATAGGTGTGGAGAGAGATGGATTTGATGGTTCAAATGGTTTGGAAGGCAAGCAAAGGTCTTCTCCTAGATTTCGTGATGAACTTCTCACAAATAGGGCTCAAAACAGGCCACTACGGGTCATCCTATAGGATGTCTACATGATGTCCTAATTCACCTACAGGATCCCTTATTTTCCTACAGGAATAGGCTAAAAGCATAAGGAGTGATTTGGACGGTGGTATGGAGCTTAGGGAAGGTGAGTGATGGAAGGAATAAGGCAGGGGAGTGGTTGGACTCACTCAGAACTCAAACCAAAGCCCTATGATGGTTGGATTTGCTCAACAAGCATGGCAAATTGGCCTTGTGAAATGATAACTCGGATTGTGAACTTATTGGACTTTGTTGATCATGGGTGGGTATGGTTTGGCTGAGGCTGATGATATGAGGTCTTCCTACAATATTGAAACTCTTGCAATATACACATCATTGTTGGCATTTATCCATAAATCATTTCGAAACAAGAAAGGTTTACAACAACATAGGAAAACAGAATTTCATCATGTATTTGCCTATTTCATGCATGGAAATGCTTGAAGCCTACTATGAAAGCACCATGAGATCTAATACAAAGCTTAATATATCATAAATGACAACTGAAACTTATCTTTTAAAACTAAAAGTTGCTAACCTAATTAGCAGAAAAACCCTAAATTTCATAAGAAACCAGAATTCTATCTTGTTGGGCTGAATGGGAGTTTTTCCTCAAACCATGGTCCCTAAAGGGATGAGCTAATATCCACCTATTATTAGTTTTTTTTTTTATTTCCTTATCTCTCTAATTCTATTGTTAAAGTTGTACACAAATGGAAGAAAATTAATCAAATTCACCAATACTTGCAATGTAACAATGCCAAAATCAGTTCAACAAGTAATCTATGAAATAAAATAATACAAGTACAGTAAGGAGAACCTATACTACTAGGGTTCGGCCCTAACCAAAGAGCTTCATCCCTCTGAGTCAACTCAGTTTTGGATTAAGGGAATGCCCATTTTAATTAACATATCAAAAAAATACATAATAGCATTTTGTTACAATCCTTCAACTCAAAAGTGCTTAGCTATATTGCATAAAAAATCTGAATCCTAATGAGGCTTTAGGCCTTCTTATTTATACAACTTAGGTTGCCAACAAAATCCTTAAATCTAGGGAGTCTTAGCACCCAATCTTAGGATTAAATGGTTCTTAACTATCATCAGCTCGACTGCCAATGATAATCATGACTCGGCTGCCTGCAACTCCAAGTTGGTGTGATTTGATTGAGGTATCTTCAAATGAGTGAGGATTTAATGAGGGATATCCCTATACTATAGTCTCTCATTCTTGTCTCATTCGAGTTCTTGCACCTTAATTAGCCATAATTTTCTCCCAAAAACTTACAATCAATGCACATTGGACCACTAGACATAACATCTTACTTTTACTAATCTCATTAAGCAAAATATAATTAAAACATGTAAATAATTATGAGAATATTTGATTTTAGTTAGCTTGAAGGTGTATTAAGGTACATATATTTTAACCAATGATGAGCCTCATCAGCACCCCCTATTGAAATTTTTGCAGACCCTTTGAGCAACTTAATCTATGTCCATGTCCTTCATTGCTTTGGTGGAATCCCTAACATCCCATGCTTTTGTTGTAGTTTCTTCCTCCTGTGAATAAAACACTGTCTTCTTCTCTATCTCTACCCACTACTTTATTTCTTCTTCTTCTTTCCTTCCCTCCAACATTCCCAAAAGAAATGGTGGACTGAGCCTCAAGACAATCCAATTGACTTTGATTCTTTATAGTGACTGCTTATACATTGGGGTTCTATTTAGTGCCTCTCTCATTCTGTCAGGAGAATGATATTCTCTGATGTTTAGGTTGTAAGATAAGGTGTTCCATCTCCTTTGGCAGGCTTGCTAGCTATCATCTCCTAGCAATTTGAGCATGTATTCAAAGTGTGTGACTTCCTGTTCTTGTACAGCAAGGTACCTTGGTGCAAGCTTGGGATCATTTCCAGTGAGGTTGTGGGTGCTGATGACAGCCGTTGGTTTAGATTGTTCTGCTCTGATCATAAGAGGTTCTACATCTTCTTTTTCCATTACCTTTTTCATATATGTAGCTCTTTCCTCCTCATGGTTCATCCAAGATTCTAAGGCCATCAACTGCAAGTCCCCTAGCTTTGGATTTGGGTCCCACACATTTAAATATGTCAAGGTAAAATTGTGTAGGTAAAACTTAGATATATTTTCTATATCTTCCAAGGTTCTTTGATCACAGAGATCAATGAATTGTCTATATTCTTGGAATGGCATAGTTCCTTGTTGTGCTAGGGTTTTTATCTGGAATTGTAGCCATTGTTCCTTGAGGTTTAAGTCAAAAGAATTTGCTGGAATCTTGCACTGGATTGCCTCCATGGACAAACTGGCCATAGTTGACAATTGGATTTCCCTTTCTTGTAGCTTCATCCTTAGCCATGTGTTCTCATCGTCTAAATTAGATTTGATCATTTCTCATCTCTCTCTTATGTTGCTCAGTTCTCTGCCCATCTCCTGTAATTTCTCCTCGATGTGACCTACATCCTTTACCCCTTTTGATTTAGCAATTTTCATCCACCTGTGTGACCTTACCCTCTCCTTTTCAAGTTCAAAGCATAGGGAGATGGGGAAATTCTATGGTATCACCCTACCTCCTTCAATGAACCTGTAGTGGAAGCTGAGGTTTGGTTGTGGGATAGTTTATTTCAGTTCTTGGGATTATTCCTTTGTTTCTTGTTAAGTAATTCCTTTCTGGTCTCTTTTCTGTGTTTCTTGTAGGATGGCCTCTACTTCCTGTAGATATAACTATGTCTCCTATAGGAGACCTTTTCCTTTTGATGAGGTTGACCTTGTGACATGCATCCTAACATAGGTGATTGGAGACTTGGGAGAAGCTCCTTTTGATGTTCCTTCTCCTTCATTTTTCATTGGAGGGGTTGCCTTCTCTTGTTTCTTTGGTGAATCCTCAATGACAATTGGAGGTTTTTGTGGGGGTTTGAGGTCTCCCTTGTTTAATCATAATGCTCTTTCTTGTCCTGAAGTACAATGGGGTTCGTCTTTGCCTCTTCCCCTTTGATTTGACAGGTGTACTTAAGGCGGTAAGAGAAGTTGTTGCATATTTCTTTGTAGGCTCCGAAGACACCCTTGGTGATTCTTCTTCCTATTTGTTTTGAGCCGTAGACCTTTGTTCATCCTTATTTCCTTTTTCCTCTTTTCCATTTTCTTTCTCATCCTATTTTTTGTCTCCTCCTTCCTCTATTTCTTCACTCATCTCATCTGTTTCTTATTTTGTTTCCTCCTCTGTCTCTTCTTCATTTTCCTCCTCTATTTCTTCTTCATTTTCCTCCTTTGTTATTCATTTTCATCCTTTGTTCTTCATTTTCCTCTTATGTTTCTTCTTCTTCCTCACTAGCAGGTGGGCTTCTTTTATATTCAAGAGCTTGAATTTCTCCTTCTGTCTGCATGTTTGTAAATGTTGTTGATGTAATAGGGAATCTTAATTTTTGTAGAGCATCTTCAAGGATGAGTTTGATCAACCCATGATGGGTTAGTTGCTTATGTTTTCCCTCTTGCAATTTGATTGTCATGTCTATTATGGATTGTAGAAGAAAATAGGGTATACTCAATATGTTATGAGGAGGTGTGTGCTCTCCAAATCTCGATTCTTAGAGGAGTCTAAAGTGGTATTGACACATTACACTGTATCTCCCTTCACATGAAATATATTTGATGTGGTGGTAACTAAATTCACTCCAAGGTTATGGAATGCTTTCCCTTCTAACCCCATTTTTGTCCTCTATTGGTTCTTCTCCTTCCAAAAAGAGGCTTTTCTTTGCAAGGGTATTGTTACCCTTGTCTTGTTTTCTCCATGGTAACCCTAGGGGGATTGTAGTGATTATTCTTATAAACTCAGCGATAATTGCCACTGATAAACCATTCACCACAGTAGTGGCACTGGTCCTAGTGAGGGGTATGAGTGACAGGGTGAATTCTCTGGCCACATGATCATCATATCCTCTCATCCTCTCGAAGAACCCCATCCATTGATTCCTTGTGAAAATTTCCACCATGGGAGGATGTTGGTGAATCATTCTTGTGTTTGTGGGTTCTCTCTTGTTGAAACCTCCTATCATCTTTCCCTAGTAATTGTAGAGGCTTGTGTGGATATAGTTCAAGAATTATCACTTTTCTGCATTTTGGTGAGGATAGACCTTGATTTGACCTCCCTTAGTGCCCACTGGTAGCTCTGTAGGTTGATCCATCTACATAATGTAGGCTTCCTATAGCTTTCTTACACTATAGATGTTGATTGTTTCCTGTAGGTGCTATTTTAGGAAGGTCGAGAGAAAGATCTTCGTTCAATGAATCCTCGAAGTTTCCTTTGCTTTCCTCGTATGGGAATCAATGTTTTATTTCCATTTATGGATGATCGTGTGGGGTGGTGTGCTGGCTAGCTAAGTACGAGCACCTCCATTTGGATCGTTGGTCCCACTATTAATTCCATCCTTTCACCTTACCTCGTAATTATCTTTGACTCCTATCCTCCATAACTTAACCATTTTTGGCTTTATTCCCTTTTCTTTTGATTTTACTTTTGCCATGTGTTGAGTGGTCTAATTCTTTTCTTCTCATTGACTGGTTGAAAGTGGCCAAGTTAATTGGTCACCTTTACTTATAAAATCAACTCTCGTATTATTCCTACAGTTTTGATCGTACTGTACTAATGAGAGAACATGAGTAAGATGACATGCCTATGGGTAAGGTGCTTCGTTGATGATGAATTTTGAGAGTGGTGCCTCTTTGTTGTGCTTTTCAATCTGCATATTTTCACTATGTATTTGCCTCTTTTGATGCTTTGTTCCTTTAGATGTGCAGGTGGTGGACCTTGTTGCTGGTGATCTTGTTGTTGTTGTTGAGCTCTGGAGGAGCTTCTTCATCCTTGTCATCCCTGTTCTGAAGATGGATGCAATCTCTGTGGTTTCCTTTGTGGGATAGGTTGCTATAGGATTTCCTACAAGATGTCTACGGATGTCATGTAGCTGCCCCTCCCTTAAACTTTCATATTTTTCCTCAACTCTGATGTATAAGGGGTGTTGAAATGAGTGGAGAAGGGTGGTATGGAATGATAGGTGATGAATGTTTCCTTTGAATATGGTTCCTCTTTCCTTATTTTCTCTCTCTTCTATGTTTTTCTTCTCTTCTTTTATTTCATTTGTAATCTATATTTCTTTTAATTGATTTCTTTGATGGATGTAGGGGAAACATGGTGATGAAAGGAATGGTTGTTGTGTGGTGAGGTAAATGGTTTTTCATCCAAACATAGGCTTGTGTCATCACTTTTCTCTCAGACTACCCTTCTTGTGTTTTTCAAGGTCAACTGTCATTCCTCCAGGAAACTCCTATAGGATTACAGGGAATCCAAAATAGAGTTTGGGTGAGATGAGTTGGATGGGTTTACAAATGGAAGACTAGGTGAATAGTTTAGGATATGAGATCGGTGGATTAAAACATGTCTATTGTAGGTCCCGCTTTCCTTCACATGTTATGCTTATCCCCCTCTTGCATACCTGCAAAACAAAATTGCCATATTTTGTTTCTTTTCTGTTTTCTCTACTTTTTTATTTTCATTTTTTTTTAATATTTTTTGTAAAACAACTAGTCTGCATCCAAGAAGGTTTTCATCCTAGTTGCCTGCCCTGAGTGCCTTAGAAGATGTTTTCACCCAGAGATCCTTTTATTTTTCTCTCCTTTTTTTTTAACACCCTTGGGCCGCCTCAAGAGGTTTTCAACCCAGCAGTGGGACTCAGGTGCCTCATGGCGGTTTTCACTTGAGTCTCTCTCTCTCTCTCTCTCTCTCTCTCTCTCTCTTTTCATTTCTTTTCTTTTTCCTCAATGACTTGGTGGGGTGGATGTAGAGACTTGATCTACCACCATCATTGTCTTGTTGATGCTATTGATCAATTCTCGCCTTGACAAGCGATTATTGTAGATCTTTAATCTATTCCCATTGACAAGCAAAGGGATAACCTCTGCGTCAATGGTTCTTATCTGCACAACATCATTATCATGACACTTTTCTATTACATAAGGCCCTAACCATCTAGTCCTTAACTTGCATTTAATATCCTTGTACCGAGAATCATACAGCAAAGCCCAATCACCTTCTTGAATCTTTTTATCTTTTATATTCATGTCATGCCAAATTTTCCTTTCAACTTCAGTCACCTTTATGTGTAGGACGGCCTACATCCTAAGTTCATATAATCGTTTCAGTTGGAGAAATATTTATTGTTGTGTCCTGGTGATATCCATATCCAGTTGTGTTGCAATCATTAAGGTTTTGTATTCAAATTCAATGGACAACATGGCTTTCTTTACATAGACCAACTCATAAGGAGTTAAGCGAGTGGCGGTCTTCCAGGTGGTACTGTAGGCCTAGGTGGCCTCAAATAATCTATCTTCCCAATCCTTTTTTGCTATTGCTAATCACCTTGGTCACAATGCCTTCCAATTCTTTGTTTGTTACCTCCACTTGCCCATTAGCCTGTGGGTGGTAAGGAGTGGATGTTTTGTGCTTGATCTTATGTTGGTTTAATAGATTTTCAATCATGTGAGATGTAAATTGACAGCCTTGATCAGTGACAAATTCTCTAGGTTACCCAATCTTATAAAACACATTTTCCCTGAAGAATTCAACCAATTTTTATTTTGTTGCTACTTTGATGGCTTTGGCTTCAACCCATTTGGTTAAGTAGTTAGTGCACACAATAATGTACTGCTTCTATTTGGATGGAGGGTCAATGGGCCCAATGAAATCCATGCCCCACTTGTCAAATGGCTCGAAAGTCATTTGAGGTTGCAGAGGTATCTCAACCCTTAGGGTAGGTTTCCCCATTCTTTAGCATCGATCACACTAGCCGGTATACCTCCTCACATCTTGGAGAAGAGTGGGCCAGTAATAACCAGCTTGTAGTACCTTAAATGTGGTTATTTTCGTTGCAAAGTGACCTCCACAAGGAACATCATGACAGGCCAGAAGGATGTCGAAGACTTCCTCCTCCCTGACACATCTTCTTAGAATTTGATCTGGACATAGCTTAAAGAGATTTCCCCCAATCCAACTGAATGGGGCACTTTTTCTTATGATCCTACTCTTTTCCTTGGAGTACAAGTTTGGTGGAAATTGTGAAGACACCAAGTAGTTTTCTATGTTAGCAAACCATGGAGAGAGAACTGAAATGGAAAATAAATGTTCATCTGGTAACTAATCATCAACCATTCCTTTCTCCCCTGGAGGAAAAGTCAATCTGGATAAAAAACCTACAACAACATTCTCCTTGTTAGGCTTTTCAATAATAGTTAAATAAAATTATTGCAATAAAAGTAACCATCTAATAATCTAGGCATTTACATCAAGTTTATTCATCAAGTATTTAATTGCAGCATGGTCAATATGTACAAATGTTTGGTAACCAATAATGTAATTCCTAAACTTATTCAATGAATACACAATAGCTAGGAGCTCTTTTTCAGTTACTGTGTAGTTCATCTTGGCTTTTGACATATTCTTACTGATGAAGTAAATGGCATAAGGTAGCTTGTCATCTATCTGGCCTAGAGTTGCTCCTATGGCTTTGTGAGAGGCATCAGCATGTATATGAAAAGGAAGAGCCCAATTTGGGCCTTGAAGAATAGGTGTAGTAGTCGACTTTGACTTTAGGGTTTCCAAGGATTCTTGACATCTTTTTGACCACAAAAATTCTGAATCTTTTGTCAATAACCCAATTAAAGGAGAAGCTAACTTGCTGAAATATTTTATAAATCTCCTATAATATCCGACTAAACCTAAAAAACTTATGACATCCCTCTTTTTTTGTGGATTTGGGACACTTTTGATGATGGCTATCTTATTTGGGTCTACCTGTAGTCCTTCCTAGGATATTGAGTGACCTAGAGTAGTCCCTGCAGTCATCAAGAACTCACATTTTTCGAGACTAAGGGATAAGTTCATTTCAATGCAATTATTCAGCACCTTACTGAGGTTAGAGAGAGCATCCTGGAAATCACATGCATAGGGTATAAAGTCGTCCATATAAACTTCTACTGCATCATGGACTAGTTTTGCAAAGATACTCACGACTACCCTATGGAAAGTGACAGGGGCATTGCATAGACCAAAGGGAAGGACCCTGTAAGAGAAAGTACCCCATGGACATGTGAAGGTGGTTTTATCCTGGTCCTCTGGGCTAATATGGGTTTTATTGTACTCGGTGAACCCATCTAAGTAAGAGAAAAAAAATTTCCCTGTCAGGCCATCTAACACTTGGTCAATGAAAGGTAGAGGAAAGTGGTCCTCCTTTGTTACCTTGTTTAACTCTCTGCAATCGACACAAATCCTCCACTTTTCATTTTTCTTTGGAACGAACACCAAAGGAGACGTCCACTCACTGCATGAGATAGGGTAAATGAATCTTGCATCCAACAACCTTTGAAACTCTTCTTTGACTATATACTTGAGAGCTGGATTCGTTCTCCTTTGGGGTTGTTAGATTGGTTTGCAACCTTCTTTGATGTAAATGTGGTGAGTACACACTCAGGGGTGCACTCCCTTAATTTCTTTATAATTCCAAGCAAATGCATCCAAATCCTCTCTTAGCGTATTACCCAACTCTTCTTCTCTGTGTACAAAGAGAGAGAGAGAGAGAGAGAGGTTGATTTTCAGTGTTATTTCAGGGGTGAATTCTATTGTCTAGGCACGAGTAGGGTTTGAGTCATCTAAGCATAGATCAATCTGATGGTTGTTCTTGGTTTCCTTCACTACTTCCTCCAGAGACATGTTGTTGGGAGTTGTATTTTGGATGATGTGTTCAATCAAATAATCTTCATCGGGTGTCCTCCTCCCATGGCAGTTTCTAGGGTATAGAGTTGGGTGGAGTAGACTTAATGTTATTCCTCCACTCCTAGCCAAAAAGGTAAGTCATATTCCAAATATGGATGAGTAGGAGGGTACAAGACCAACTGGCTGGTTAGATGCCCATTTTTGATAGTCATGTTTCCAACCCTACAACTGATGTACGCATCGACAGTGGCTAACCAAGGCCTCCCAAGTATGAGAGGATAGCCATTAAATTTGGTCTTAGGCTCAAGAACTAACAATTCTATAGGGAACTCCAAGGAGTCAATGGAGACCATCACATCCTCAATAATTCCCTTAGGGGCTACTGTGGATCGTTCTGTGAGCTGCAAGGCTATCATGGTCTTTCTTAATGAACCCTAGAGATTCAGCTTGAGCATGGTTTCCTTAGTGATTACATTAATGGTAGCCCCAAGATCAATCAAGGTATGGGCGACAATGGTGTGATTGATGTGTGCATCTACTATAGGGCTTCCAGCGTCTAAATACTTTGGGCAAATTACCCGCCCCAATGTTAAGTCAGACAACTTTCCAATGACATTAATGGTAGGGGTGTCTCTTTTTCGCTTCTTGAGATGTTTGAAACAATTCTCTTTAATAAATTTGTTGTCAATAAGTACATCCTTATTATGGATATTTCACTTGAACAATTCATCACAACAAATATGATAATATTATGAAACTTTGCAAACTAATTTTCATTATATCCCAAATTAATTATTTACCACCTTTCCTTGAGTTTGTAAAATAAATAAAATATGGAAATGAAAGAATAGGAACATGTATACACCATCCACACAAATCAAACGATATTTATCTTGAGAAAACAACATGAGAAAAAAAATACACTACAAGGTGAAGGCCATGCTCTTCTCTCCTTGTTTTAACTATAAATGGCACATATAAAAGAATGAAAACAGACTATGGAGTGACCTTTTAAAATCATAGCATAGATGGATGCTACATAACCCTCCTCCTCCTTTATTATGCTCTGAAAATAAGACGAGTAAAAAAAATTCTTAGCCATGGAAAGAGATACAATTGAAAAGAACGGAAACCCTTCTCCTTTTAATGGTCTAATATATAATATACCCTACTAGCCTTATAGGTTTTAGGTTTGGTTTCCTCAACCCTCAGTTAGAGATAAGGTTGTTTTGGATATCTAGATTCTACTAGAAAGTATACACATAGAAATTCATATATTCATTAGTAATGGGGATGCGGCATACACCCATAGCATGGTGGCCAACAAGGTAGGTGAAGTTGTGGGAGGCATATTTTTTGCATATGAGCTCTAATTGGGCTAATTTTTCCACCATTCGAAATGTCTCCATGTTCATATCCGTGTCAATGAAGTTTGCATAATGTTTGGACATCGAAACCTCTTGGGAAACACCATTTGGCACCTCACAATAGATCTAAAAAGTTCCACACCCTACATTCCAAATTGGAATGTAGGACCAATCCATCCTTAATAAAATATTCTCATGTATTATAACATTCAATTTTATTGTTAGAAAGATTTTTAAAAAATGTATAATTTTATCATTTTAAGTTAGAGGATGATTAGAACTTAAGAGAATGAAAGAGCTTAACTCAAAGAAATTTTTGTTCCAAAGAAGGATCAAAGATTTAATAAATAAAACTCCCCATGGAATAAACTATTTTGTATTATTGTTGGAAAAATTCAAAATCCTAGGTTTAATCATTTTCATATGGAGGAGGAACTCATTTCATGAAAATTAAATGGGCGATGCCTTCCAAGTAATTCTTGTTCCAATGAGGGAAAATATAGTTTCTAAATAACCTATATAACTAAGGCTTCATAAAAACATTTTCCCACTAAATAAAATTGATTTAGAAAGAAATATTAATCGCATAAAACAATGTATTCTATAATAACATTTTTGCAAAATTATAGTTATTAAAGATGAGGAGAACACACTAGTACCCAAATTATAAAAAAAAATCATCTTCTCTTTATCATTACCTCTTTCCCCCATTCTCTCTCTACCTCCCTCTTTATCTCCTCCTCCTTCCGCTCTCTAAATATTCCTTCCCCCTCCTCTCGTCTTTCTTTCTCTCACCGCCCTTCACTCCCTGTCTCCTTCTCTCTCTCACTCTCACTCCCCATATTCTCCTCTCTATATCCTTCTATATCTATAAAAACTCTCTATCTCCTTATATATTCCTCTCTACCCACATCAAAGTCTCTAAATTTTCACTCACCTCTCTCTCTTTGTCTCTCTCTCTCTCTCCAAATCTCATTTTCCTTCTAACTCTTCATCTCTCTCCATTTATCTCTCTCTTTTTTCAATGTTTCTCCACTCTCCTCTCATTCTGTCACCTCTAATATTATGTCCTTGCCTCTTTCCTCTTAACTCCCTCTCTCTCTCCATCTTTCCCTCTCTCGTTTCGTCCACCTTGTCTCTCTACATCCATGTCTGTCTCTATACCTCCACCCATCCATCACTTCCTCTCTCTCCTACCATGTCTCTTCTGCCCTCCCTCTCTCACCATATCTCTCTACCCATTCTCATCGCTCTATTTGTCCCTCCTTCCCCTCCTCTATCTGTCTCCATTTTTATTCCCCTCTCCCTCATTATATCCAATCCCAACCCACTCACCCTTCCCCCTATCCCACCCCCTCACTATCTATACCCATCCTCTATATCTCTCATTCTCACTTCTATGCCCCTATCTCCCTCACTTCCTATCCCTCATCTCTCTCTCTCTCTCTCTCTCTCTCTCTCTCTCTACACTTCCCCTTCCCTTTCTACCTATAACTTATCTTCCCTCCTATTTCTATCTCTTTGCATCATTTTATCCCTCTCCCATTCAGTCCTTCCCTCTCTCTTCCCACTTCTCTCTCCATATTCCTTCCCTACATCATTCTTGTTCAATTATTCCCTACCATGTCCACCCTCGTTCCCCCTCTCTCTCCCTAGTACAATATCTGGCATCCCTCCTTCTCTCACTCCAAATTTATCTCTCTCCTCCCCAAAATATTTACCTCCCCCCGTCGCCTCTCCCTCAACCTCTCTCACTCCCTATCTCTCCAAATCTACACTCACCTCCATATCTATTTCTCCCTCTCTCTGTCTAACAAACTCCCCTTCACTCCCTTCCCACTATCTCGCCTCTTTCACTATTTTCCCCTCTCTCTTCCCCAACTCTCTCTACCCCATAATCACCCCACTCCTCACCCTTCGTCTCTTTCACTCAAAATGTTGATCTTCCCCTCTATCCTTCACCTCTCTCTCTCTCTCTCTCTCTCTCTCTCTCTCTCTCTCTCTCATTCCTAACTCTCCCTTCATCTTTCTCCACCTTCCTCCCTCTTTGTTACTCTCTTTCTTTATTCCCCCATCCTCCTTTAGTACCTCATTGAAAATTACATAATTTTCCTATCCCTTCTTCCTTCCTTCCCTATCTCTCTATTTTCCCCTCTTTTTCTTCGTCCTCTCTTTCACTCGTTGTCTCTCTTCACCTCTCTCTCTCCCTCCATATATATCTCTATGTACTGCCATAATTTTCTCTATCATTACATCTTTCCCCCATTAAAAAAGAATCATCCTCTCTTTATCACTACCTCTTTCCCTCATTCTCTCTCTACCTACCTCTTTATCTCTTCCTCGTTCCTCTCTCTAAATATCCCTTCCCCCTCCTCTCGTCTCTCTCTCTCTCTCATCACCCTTCACTCCCTGTCTCCTTCTCTCTCTCACTCTCACTCCCCATATTCTCCTCTATATATCATTCTATATCTATGAAAACTCTCTATCTCCTTATATCTTCCTCTCTACCCACATCAAGTCTCTAAATTTTCACTCACCTCTCTCTCTCTCTCTGTCTCTCTCTCTCCAAATCTCATTTTCCTTCTAACTCTTCATCTCTCTCCATTTATCTCTCTCTTTTGTCAATGTTTCTCCACTCTCCTCTCATTTTGTCACCTCTAATATTATGTCCACGCCTCTTTCCTCTTAACTCCCTCTCTCTCTCCATCTTTCCCTCTCTCGTTTCGTCCACCCTGTCTCTCTACATCCATGTTTGTCTCTATACCTCCACCCCTCCATCACTTCCTCTCTCTCCTATCATGTCTCTTGTGCCCTCCCTCTCTCACCATATCTCTCTACCCATTCCCATCGCTCTATGTGTCCCTCTTTCCCCTCCTCTATCTCTCTCCCTTTGTATTCCCCTCTCCCTCATTATATCCAAACCAAACCCATTCATCCTTCCCCCTATCGCCCTCCCCCCCCCCCCCCCCCCCCACTATCTATACCCATCCTCTATATCTCTCATTCTCACTTCTATACCCCTATCTCCCTCACTTCCTATCCCTTGTCTCTCTCTCTCTCTCTCTCTCTCTCTCACTCTACACTTCCCCTTCCCTTTCTACCTATAATTTATCTTCCCTCCTATTTCTATCTCTTTGCATCATTTTATCCCTCTCCCATTCAGTCCTTCCCTCTCTCTTCCCACTTCTCTCTCCATATTCGTCCCCTACCCTTCCTCTTTGTAACCATTCTTGTTCAATTAGTCCCTACATCACAAAAAACCCATCCACCCTCGTTCCCCCTCTCTCTCCCTACTATGATATCTGGCATCCCTCCTTCTCTCACTCCAACTTTACCTCTCTCCTCCCCAAAATATTTACCTCTCCCCCTGTCCCCTCTCCCTCAACCTCTCTCACTCCCTATCTCTCCAAATCTACACTCACCTCCATATCTATTTCTCCCTCTCTCTGTCTAACAAACTCCCCTTCACTCCCTTCCCACTATCTCACCTCTTTCACTATTGTCCCCTCTCTCTTCCCCAACTCTCTCTACCCAATAATCACCCCACTCCTCGCCCTTCGTCTCTTTCACACTAAATGTTGATCTTCTCCTCTATCCTTCACTTCTCTCTCTCTCTCTATCTCTTTCTCCCACTCTCTCTCCCTCATTCCTAACTCTTGTTCATCTTTCTCCACCTTCCTCCCTCTTTGTTACTCTCTTTCTTTACTCCCCCATCCTCCCTTAGTACCTCGTTGAAAATTACATAATTTTCCTATCGCTTCTTCCTTCCTTCCCTATCTCTCTATTTTCCCCTCTTTTTCTTCATCCTCTCTTTCACTCGTTGTCTCTCTTCATCTCTCTCTCTCCCTCCATATATATCTCTCTATACTACCATAATTTTCTCTATCTCCCTCTCTCTCACTACTCTCTCTTTCTCATGCACACATGCTTGAATTTTGTCTCCCTCTTCCCTATCTCATCCACCATCCCTCTCTCTTATATCTTGACTATCCCTTTCTCTACCCTCTATCATTTTCCATGTTTGTATTGTCATTAAAGAAAATCCATTATTTTTGCTCAATCTTTATTCTTTCGTTTCTTAATATTAAAACAATAAATATATATGGTTAATAATTCAAACCACATATTTTATTTTATTTTAAAACTAATTTATACACTACATATTTTCAAGTAGTATTTTAAAATTCAACCAATTTTTTTCACCTTTTTTTTGGACTTATTTATTTCATTCGGGTGTGTCTCTCTACAGGGAGATATACCAATATTTCTCCCAATTTGATTAATTTTTTCTAAAATTTTTATTGTACTCAAACTAATAATGAAAAAAAATTAAAGATCTACAATGCTCATTAATTGAGGGATAAGCTGGTCATACAAAAGACTCGGAATAAATTTAAAGGTTGGTCATCCAAAAATTAAAAAAATTTAACAATTTCTAGTTGTGGATAATTGAAAAGATAACTCGGTCTTCTAGAAATCCTTAGGCACATATATGATAGCATATATTTTCGTTACATATTAGAAAAAGTATCTACCTTTTCCATTTACAAATTTATTGTCGATATAGTTTCATCTTTGACCTCTTGGTACTGCCTTAGTCGTACTTTGCACCAAATAGAACCATGGCAAGTAGAGAAGATAGTTACAAAGCAGGTAGACACGAGGAATGTAAGTTTTCTCCACAAGCCAAATAAAATCATAATTAAATCAGAGATGAGACTCCTTGGCAGATTCTAAGGAACAAAGTAAGGCAATTCAATAGGTCGAGTAAACAACCATAAAGGAAGGACACATTTTAATCAGAGATGATGAATGGCGGTGTAGAACAATACTAGAGGCATTACAGAAAGGGAAACCATACCAAACTTTGAACAATGACTATTGGATAATAAAGAGAATTACAATGAGCAAGAAGTAAGCACATACTTCTACAACTAGTTCTTTGTGCTCAATCTCCTACCTCTGATTTATTTTGTAGCAAATTAATGCTCCTTCTGCTTAGGCCACCAAGTAATTACTTCTTTGATGGGATTCCATGGTTTCCATATCTTTGTTATAGAATAATCCCATAATAGAATGATCCTAGTCTCAACAGTGAAACCATTTGTCGGTGCGCGGGGATCTGACATAACCGTGCCTTCGTGTGCAGTTCAACCCATAAACCCACTTAGCATAGTCCCTTTCAGCATCACCCAAAAAAGGGATGAAGTCTCACCGATGGTGTTATGGGGCTACTTGAACCGGGTTTTTGTAATTAGATCGTATTATTTTTGTTTTGTGACACTAGGACTTCATCTTATCATGCGGCGGTCTAAGAACTTAACGGACTGATGCAACACAATCAGTTTTAATTTATGTGTTGCGCGGGATTTCACGAGTTCTTACACTAACTAGTTAGCTCACTTTTCATTGCCCACAACATTATTATGAGAAAAGTATCCCATTCCTGGAAAAAAAAAACTTTAAATTGTCTCACAGTAGCTTGTTAGTCGACAATCATAAGACTATTATGATAAAATTATAACAATGTCGCCAACCCCCCTGCTATACAAGATATTAATAAAGATTGTATCAACATTTTATCATTACAAATCCAATTAAAAGAGAATAATGATAATAATAACACAAGACATTCATACAACAACATATATGTGGCAATCCATTGATTTTTTTCATTACCTTAATATAAGGGAATATGTGCAACACGCAACAATACAAGTCACTTTAATTTGGCTCACCAACCTTACTATATCCATCCGTATCACAATAAATCAATAATTACAATGTTAATACACTGTTGAATCTAGCACAAACTATTTCATCTACACATACGCTGAACAATAGCTACATAGACACAAAAATCGCATATGACTGAGAAACATAAAGAAAGAGACATCATCAACAATTCTTCATTCATATTATTAGTCTTATATAACTTCTCGGTCATCCTTGGCCTACTTCTCCTCTTTGGCCTACTTCTAGCTGTCCCATGTTGTTTAACCGCCTAAAAATCTTACTAAAAATATGTTCTACCAGTTTGTTTCCACTTGATTTCCTTCCTTCCATAGAGAAATATCTTTAGATTCTTTTCCCATGTTGTCCTTCCTCTCCTTCGCCAATCATCCTAAAAACCTAAGTACCATATTTACTCGCACGCATCATTGCCTACTTGACACTATGTTCTTCCTTGTGCAGTCCCTTCCTACGCCCAATCCCCTTTCCCTGCAATAACCCTTCGGTTGCACATTGGATTCTCTTATGCTACACTGCCATCATCTATGCGTTCCCCTACACTAATACCAAAAAAAAAAATGATTTTTTTTCCTCCAACAATAGGACCAATTCATCCTTGACAAAAGATCTTCATGTATTATAACACTCTATATTATGTTAGAAACATTAAAAAATAAAAGTATTGCTTTATCATTTTAAATTTGAGGATGAATCCAAGTTAAAAGAAATGAAAGAGTTTCCATCGAAGAAATGGTTGTCTCAATTAAGGATCAAACAGTGCTTAAATCAAACTCCCTATGTAATGAAACACTTTGTATTAGTGTTGGAAAAATTAAAAATATTAGATTTTGTATTTTTCATATGGAGGGAGAATTCATTTCATGAAGATTTCATGGGAGATTCCTTCCAAGGAATTCTTGTTTCAATTAAATGAAGTATAGATCGTAGATAACTTATATAACTAAGGGTTCATGCTAACTTTTTTCCACTAAATAAAATATATTTAAAAAAAATATGAATGGCATTTAATGAAGTATTTTATCATAAAACTTTTGGATAGTTATTGTTATTAAAGATGAGGAATATAGAGTAATACCTAATCGAAAACTTTCTTCTCAAAACTCCCTTTATCATTACCTCCTTCCCCCACTCTCTCTCTACCTCCCTCTTTAACTCTTCCCCGTTATTCTCTTTAAATATCCCTCCCTCCTCCTCTCCTCTCCCTCTCTCATTTCCTCTCTCATTGTCCCTTTCCCTCTCCTCCTGTATTTCTACTTCTCCATCTATCACCACTCTTTATCTCCTTATTTATTCCTATCTACCCACATCAAAGTTTCTCTCTTTTCATTTACTCCTCCCCCAGTCTCCCTCTCTCTCTCTCTCTCCAACTCTCCTCTTCGGTCTAACTCTCCATCTCTCTCCAATTGTCTATCTCTTCTCTCCATCATTCTCTCATCTCCACCCATCTATCCCTTTGTCTCTCCTCCTAACAACCTCTAACTCTCCACCTTTCCCTCTTCCATTACTTCCATCTTCACTCTTTGCATCAATCATTATCTCTCTAACTTCACACCTCCCTCACCCCCTCTCTCTCCTACCATGCCACACCCTCGCTCCCTCTATAACCCTATCTCTCTACTCATCCCTGCTCTCTTTATTCATCTCTCCCCTCCTCTCTCCCTCCACCTCTGTCTCCCCCCTCCAACACATTATACCAGATCCCAACTCACTCTTTCTTACCCTTATCCCATACCCCCGCCACACTCCCTCCACCTCCCTCTATCTCTCTCTCTCTTTCTCTCATGCACATACACACTCAGTCTCACTTCTATAGCCATCTATCCCTCACTTCATATCCCCCATCACTCTCTCTCTCTCTCTTTGCACTTCTATTTCCCTTGCTACCTCTCCCTTATATTCCACCCTCTCTCCCTCTTTAGCATCCATTTTTCCCTCACCTATTCACTCCTTCCTTCTCTCTTCCCAATTATCTCTCCATATTTCCCTTACCCTTCCTCTCTCTAACCACCTTGCTTAACTTAGTCCCTACATCACAACAAACTTATACCCCTTAGGTCCCTCTCTCTCCCCCTCCCTCCGTCTCTTGCCTCCCTCCTTCTCTCACTTGAATCCTCTCTCTCCTTCACCACATATTTACCCCTTTCGCATCTCTCAGATTCTCGCTCTAGCTTTGTTTGTCCCCCTCTCTCTCTCATACACACACACACACACACACACACACACACACACACATACCTCATCACTCCCTTCCCCACTATCTCCCATGGTTACCTATTTATCTCCCTCTCTTCCTCCACATTCTCTCTACTTTCTATTCACCCCTCTCCTCCCTCCACCTCTCCTTATCTCTACATGTTGATCTACCCTTATATCTTTCACTAATATCTCTCTCTCTCTCTCTCTTCCTCAACTCTCCCCTCATATTTCTCTAGCATTTGACCTCTTTATTCCTCTATTTATTTATCCCTCCATCCTCCCTTAGTCCCTCTTTGGCAATGCCCTACCTTGTTTATTCCTTTGTCCCTCTCTACCCCTCTCTCTTTTCCCCTCTTTTTCCCTCCCCTATTTTCCACTCATTGTCTATCTTGACCTCTCTCTCTCTCTCTGTCCCTCTGTAGCTCTATTAACCACCATCATTTTCTCACTCTCTCTTTCTCACACACACATGTTTCAATATTGTCCCCCCTCTCTCTCTCCCTCTCACCCTATCTCCCCCATTATCCCTTTATTTTCCTTCTTGACTATCCCTTTCTCTGACCTTTATTGTATTCCTTATTTTTATTGTCATTATAAAAAAATCCATTATTTACATCCACTCTTTATTATTTCATTTGTTAATACACATTATGATTATTCACATGTAAAGGTTGTATGACAATGTAATCACACATTGTAAAGTAGAAACAAATGTTGGAAATAATAATATAGCTAAAGTACATGCATTTCGTACCAAATTGATGAGGTGTAGAGTTGAAAATCAAGGGATATGCCATCAAATCCCTTGAAAATAAGAAGAATATCTAAGATATAATTAACTTAAAAGAGGGATAAATAAAGACAATAAGGTAACTAGATAAAACAAATACCATATGACAATGTTTAAAGAGGAATGCGATTAGAGAATATGGAACAATATGGATAATATTTACCTTAAAAACATTGTTGAATGATTTATAATGGGATATCTTATTAATAAATATCCTTGACACATTGGTGGTGCAAGTAAATTGTAGGTTGATGTCCTATAAATGAGATATTATCAGGCCAACAACATCAAACTATATCGTTTCACTTTTAAATACTATCACATATTGAAAATTACAATTACAATAAGTCCAAATTGTTGGAAATTTTAATTACAACTATAAATAATTGTACCTTTAAATATAGCCTTTACATGTATAACAAACAAGTTCATCATAACTAGAAGGAATAGTGCAACTTGAGGAATCCAAAATCTTACTTCTTGTAGTCAAGTGTTATTTTCGATTCCATGATGGATTGGAGCTAAACGAATAGCCAAAGAAACTTGAGAGTTCTTGGGTGTTACAATAATTTCTAAACTATTATGTATATTCCCCATGAACAATTCATCGCAACAAATCTAATAATACTATGAAATTATACAAATTAATTTTCATTAGATCTCAAATTAATTATTTACTAGATTTTCTTGAATTTATGAAATAACTAAGATATGGAAATGATATAATAGGAAAAATTATACACCATCCATATAAATCAAAACAAGATTTATCTTAAGAAAATAATATAAGAAAAAGCCACACTACAAGGTAAGGCCTATGCTATTCTCTCCTTGTTTTAGCTATAAAATGACATATAAAGGAATGATAACACACTATCCAGCGACCTCTTAAAACTATGCTCTATATTGATGCTACAAAATTGTCATCCTCCTTTATTATGTTCTCAAAATAACACTAACAATTTATTTTTATAGGTATGGAACAAGATACAATTGAAAATAATGGAACCCCTTCTCCTTTTAATGGTGTAATATATATCATACCCTACTAGCCATCTAGGTGTCGTGTTTTAGCTTTCTCAACCCTCAATTATAGATATGGTCTTTTGGTAATCTAGAATCCATGAGAATGTATACACATGTCAATTAATATATTAATTAGTAATGGGGATTTGGCATATACCCATACCATGGTGGTCAACAAGGTAAGTCATGTTGTCGGGGGAATAAGTTTTGGATATAAGCTCTGGTTGATTTGGTTTTTGCACCATTGGAAAGGTATCCATGTTTATAGCAATACCAAGGATGTGTACATAATATTTGGACATTGGAAGCACAAAAAACACCATTTGATATCTCACAATGGATGTAAAAGTTTCCACACCCTACATTTAAGATTGGAACATACGATCAATCCATCCTTGACAAAAGTTCCTCATGTATTATAACACGATACTCTTGTTAGAAACATTAAAACAAAAGTATTGTTTTATCTTTTTAAATTACAATATGAATCCAACTTAGGAAAATGAAATAACTTCCCTCAAAGTAATTTTTGTACTAAAGAACGATCAAAGAGTTCTTAAATAAGCCCACCCATAGAATAAACCACTTTATATTATTGATGGAAAAATTGAAAATCCTAGAGTTATTATTTTTCATCTGGAGGGGGACTTGTTTCATGAAAATTATTCCTTTAGAGGAAATTGTTGTTCCAATGTAGGAAAATATATGTTTTAAATAACCTATATAAATGAGTGTTCCAAAAACCTTTTTCCCACTAACTAACTAACTAACTAACTAACTATATATATATATATATATATATATACATCCAATGATGTATTTTATCATAAAAATTTGGGACAATTATAATTACTAAATATAAGGAATATAGACTACTACCCAATCAAAAACTTTGTTTTCATCACTCTCTTTATCATTACCTCTTTCCCTCACTCTCTCTCTACTTTCCTCTTTATCACTCCCCCCTCCCCATCTGTAAATATCCCTCCTTCCTCCTCTCCTCTCTCTCTCTCTCACCCTCCACTCCCTCTCTTCCTCACTCTTTCACTTTCACTTCCCCTCTCCTCCTATCTATGCCCTTCTATATCTCCCACTGATATTTCCCTCCGTATCTCTTCCTCTATACCCACATCACATTCTCTCACTCTTTGCTTGCACCTCTCTCTCCCTCTCCCTCTCTCTCAAATTTTCTTCTTCCCTATCAACCTCTATCTCTCACCATTTGTCTCTCTATTCCCTCTCCATAACCTTCTCTCTTTCTCCACTCTCCTCTCATTTTCTCACCTCTACCCTTCTATGCCACTCGCTGTCCTCCAAATTACTCTCTCTCTACATGTTTTCCTCTCCCCTTCCCTACACCTTCTCTCCTTCCATCCATCTTTGTCTCTCTCCGTTCACCTGTCCCTCACTCCCTCTCTCTCCTACCACGTCTCATCCCACCTCCATTCCCTCTGGCTTCTCTCCCTCCATCCTTTCTTGTTTCTCTCCCTTAAGCAATCCCTCACTCCTCTCTCTCCTAGCATGTCTCACCCTCCCTCCCTCCCTCTTTCACCTTATCTCTCTACCCATCCCCCCTCTCTCTTTGTCTCTCTCTCCCCTCCATTCCCTCTCCCACATTGTCTTCTCGTTCCCCTCATTATAACCAAGCCCAACCCACTCTCCCTTCCCCCTATCCTAACCCCTACCCTCCCCACTCTCTCCAACCATCCTCTCTCTCTCTCACTCTCACTCTCAATTCTCTACCCCTCTTTCCCTCACTTCCTATCCTCCATCTCTCTCCCTCTCTCTCTACGCTTCTCCTCCCCTTACTACATATCCCTTATCTTTCCACCCTTATTTAGTCTCTTTGAATCACATTTCCCCTCTCCCATTCACTCCTTCCCTCTCTCTTCCCAATTCTCTCTCCATATTCCTCTCATACCCTGCCTATCTCTAACTACCCTTCCTCTCTCTTCCCCCCTCTCTCTCACACACCTATGCCCCATCTCCCCTTCTCTCACATCCACAGCTCTCCTCCCTCTTTATTCCTCTCTTTCTTTGTCCCTCCATCATCGCTTACTCCCTTCTCGCTTACTCCCTTCTTGATAGCCTTCTTCTCCCCTCTCTCTCACATCCACACCTCTCCTCCCTCTTTATTCCTCTCTTTCTTTATCCCTCCACCATCCCTTGATGACGCACACGTTGAAGTACATGTTAAAGAATATGTTCATCCTTTTTATTAAGTAGTTTCACTATATCTAGTTGGTTCATATCCTCTAAGACCAAAAACAATTTCTCTAGTTCACTTAGTTGATCCAGCGGTTTTAGTAAAAGTAGTTGATCGAGTAGCTTAACCATCCCTTACACCCTTCTTGATAACCTCCTTTTCTCACTCTCATGCCCACTCTTTATTCTTTAACTTAGAAAATAAATAGTAATCCATAATATGCCCGCTCTCTATTCTTTCACTTAGAAAATAAATATTACACCATAATAAATCAATATATTCAAGCCGTATTTTAAAATTTAAGCAACTTTTTGGGATTTATCGGCAGTTTTTTTGGTGTTTCTACATGGTCTCTGTCTCTTATGCCCACTCTTTATACTTTCACTTAGACAAAATACATATAGATATATTCAAAAGTAGTATTTAAAATTCAACCAACTTTTTTTGGGGATTTTACAAAGTGATATACCAATTTGTTTCCCAATTTGCTCAACTTTGTCTCACATTATAATATAGTCAAACTAATAACAAAATAAATCTCCCAACACTCATTAATTGAGGGATAAGACGGTCATCTAAAAAAACTTAAAATAAATTTAAAATTTCCAACCGCGGACAATTGAAAGGATAATTCGGTCCTCCAAAAAGCATGAGACATATATATATATATATATATATATATATATATATGATGACATACAATTTCATTACGTCTTAGCGAGAGTTTCTATCTTTAGCCTTTACCAATCTATTTTCGTTGTGGTTTCATCTTTGACCCCTCTGTACAAACTCAGTCGCACATTGCGCCAAAAAGAACAATGGGAGAGAAAACAATTATAAAGCAGGCACACGAGGAATTTAAGTTTGTTCAACAAACCAAAGCAAACCATAATTCAAACAGAGATGAGTGTCCTCGGCAGATCCCAAAGAGCGAAGCAAGACAATTCAATAGATCGCATGAAGGACCGCAGAGGAAGCAGACATTCATTTTAATAAGAGATGGCGCAAAGTGCCAAAGAAACATATTGGAGGCCTTGCGATCAAAAGGGAAACCATATAAAAACCTAGCCTGGCGACTTTTGCATCAGAAAGGGAAGTACAACGAACAAGAAGTAAAGCCGATGATTAAGCATGTCTATGGTATTGGCAACAACCAGGCACGCATGCATGATTCTAACAAATGCAAAAGGATGGATGTAGGGCTCTTAGTCGATGGTAGGTCGTACTCATATCAGGCGAGAGAAGATCAAAGATTTTTCAATTGGAGGAAAGGAAAAACTGCAAGAGATCTGTACGGAATTGGATTCTCATTTAGGTGGTAGTAGCTTTGGTGAAATCCATGAGAACGATATTGATGGATCAGTCTTATCCTCGACCATAATTCTCATTCACATCGTGGTGTGTTGATATTACAAAGAAGAGTTTGTAGCTGGGCCGGATGATGTGGAATCTTTAGAGTTGAAGACGGGCTGAGAGAGGGAATAAGAGAGAGGAAAAGATAGGGTGGGAGGAAGAGATATAGATATGGAGAGATAAATTTTAGAGAGAAGGGGAAGAGAGAGAGGGGAATAAGAGAGAGGAAAATATAGGGTGGGAGGAAGAGATATAGATGTGGAGAGATAAATGTTAGAGAGAGAAGGGGAAGAGAGAGAGAGAAGAGGGGAAAAGGAGGGAGGGGGAGAGAGATAGATAGATATGGAGAGAGAGTGTGTATGTTTAGGGGGTGAGATAGAGAGATAGAGAAGGAGAGACAATGGGAGATAGAGATATAAATGGATGAGGTAGAGATGTGCTTACACTGAAATCAATTCACACTATTAATCTAATTTATTTGAAATTAAAGTACATCATACATCTAGTTGCATCAAATCAGAAATCAACGTCTACACTAAAATCAATGAATCTAATGTAAACAATCAAATAGGATTAGAAATAAACATCTATACTAAAATCAATGCATCTAGTGCAATCAATAAAATAGGATTAGAAATCAATATATACACTGAAACCAATGCATCTCACGCAAAAAATCAATGAGTAGAAATCAACATCTACACTGAAATCATTGCATCTAGTGCAAGCAATCAAATAGGATTAGAAATAAATATCTACAGTAAAACCAATGCATCTTGTGCAAGCAATGAAATAGGAGTAGAAATAAACATCGACAATGAAATCAATACATCTATTTTAGTGAAAATCCAAAATATTCATGACTTTCTAGATGCAACTTCTATGTATGTATTTGTTTATGTGTGTCTCTTTCTTCTTCCCTCTCTCTCCATCTTCCATTCTTTGTTTTTCTCCCTCTCCCTCTCCTTATCTCTCTTCCCTTCCCTCTCCTCTGTCTCTCTTTTTTTGCCTCTACCTCCCTTTCATTATCTTTCTCTTCTTCCCTCTGTCCCCCTGCCATCTATATATATATATATATATATATATATCTATCTATCTATCTATCTATCCCTCTTCCTTTCCCTCTCTTTCTCTTCCCATTCTCTCTCTCTTTCTCCCCCCTCCATCTATATCTCTGCCTCCCATATATATCTCTTCCTCCCTCCCTCTCTTTGCCTCTTTCTTCTACCCTCTCCCCCACCCCATCTATATCTATATCTCCCCTTACCTCTCCTTCTCACCCCCAAAACATACACACTATCTCTCCATATCTCTCTCTCTCTCTCTCTCTCTCTCTTCTCTTCTCTTATCTCTCTCTCACTTACTCTCCATCTCTCCATTGCCACTCCATCTCGACCTTTATATCTCTATGTCTTTCTTCCCCTTCCAACTCCATCTCTCACTCCCCTCTCTCTCTCTCCTCTCTCTCAAGTCCTATCTATTTTTCCTTCCTCTATCTTCCCTTCTCTCCCACCTCCCTCCCTCTTTCCCCCCATCATACACTCTCTCTCTATCCACCCTCCAACTTTGTCGCTATCTCCCACAACCTCTCCTTCTATCTCTCCCACTCTCTCCCCCCTCCATATCTATGTCTCCCTATCTCTCTCATCCCCTTCTTTCCCTATCGTTATCCTCTCCTTTTCTCTTTCTTTCTTCATCTCCTCTCCCCCTCATTCTATGTTCATCTCTCCCTTGTCACTCACTCTCTCTCCACCTCTATCTCTCGATGTCTTTTTTCTTCATTCCCTCTTTCCCCCCTCCAAATCCATCTCTCTCCCTCCATCTCTCCCACTACTCTCTCTCATTCTTTTTCTCTCTCATTGTATCTCCCACCTCTGTCACATACCCCCTGGGTAAAATACTACAATTTCCTTATATACTCTACAAGATCCATGATGTGGACTGCTAAATTCAATTAATAGACTAACATTCTAGATAAGCCCTTAAGAATAAATTATAACTTGTAGAACAAAATTGATCATGGCATTCAATAAAAAATATTTGATCGTGTAGACTTCATTTCTATGAGGACTCAACACCAGCATTAATGGAATGTTATCATGAATATACGTCACTAGCATAGCCATAATTCATGATCATAGTCCTATTGGTATAGTCGAAAATATTATTGACATATATCTTATGCAATATGAATAATTAGCTAAACAATGCCTCTACGGATGCAAGTCACCTCATGATGTGTAATGCATAGCATAAACAACCTAAACCATAGACTATACGATTTCACCTGTTAAACCATAATCACTCTTTATACATAGTTGTCTCATGCATAATTAATCACCATTATTCGATCATCTTAGAGCAATGATTATTCATGCATCTTACACTCACAAATTATACAACATCAAGAGTAATAATATAGCACCATGCAATCATACTCATAAGTTTAAAGATGTGACAAAAAAAGAGTAAAGGGGCCACATATAGTAAATCCCAAGAAATTGAAGTAAACTAGCTTAGTTGAAGAAAGTCACTTGGAAAAACTGAGCACTGCCACCCAACCTAGAACTATCTTCCACCAGTTCATCCCTGAGCCAAGAGTTGTTGCCATGGATCAATTGGCTCCAATTGATCTCTTTAATGGGTATTTAATAGCCCCTTTCATGATATGGTTTCCATTAGTGTTATCTCTATTTTATGGATTCCTTTTATCCATTTGTCTGGGCCTTTCCCAGAAAAGCTCACCTTTATCTCCGTTGAGGATTTTCCTCATAAAAGGTTGCATTTATCTCCAACAAGGGTCTTATGTTTTTTCTTAACTTAGCATCTTTATCCATCTAAGTATCTTAATGGATATTTATCTCCAAATCCATTAAGCTTGTCTAGATTTGGATCTAGAAGTCTTATCATGAAATAATTATCCATTCCCATTCACCAATGGGATTTAGCAAGAATATCATCTCTTGGTGTCTTTCTTTTCCAAGTGATTAAATTATTTTATTTAATAATAAAGTATTTACTTTCATTGTTACATATCAGACCTATCTTTTCTTATCTTATGTCAATAGTGTTACATACAATGGAGGGGTGTTACATACTCCCCCCTTTAAATTTACATTGTCCTAAATGCATTGATGCATCTTTCCATTTATTTCATCTTTCACAGGTAACTGTTTCTGCATTTTTAGGTTCCCATGGCCTTGCCACCTGAATCATACTTTATGATACATTAGTTACAAAGGATTTCTACTAGTAATCTCCTTCCCTAGCTACTTGTGCATTTGTTTCAATCAATTTTGTGAGATATTTTTAGATGTAGAAACTCAATTTTTGTTTGTTACATGAGTAACTACTACCCTCCCTTTAGTTGTGATTCCCCAGTTCCAAATTATCTAAATAATAGGAAGAAATGCATGTTCCTCCAATGTACTTGTGTTCTTTCCAAACGCTTGCTTCCTGTAGTTCCCGTGCATTAGTCACAACAAGTCAAACCAACATGTTTGACCAATCAACATGTATAAAATATCAAATCAGGTTAACTTACACATAACCATCAACATGACAACCCACATGTAACCATCATAAATCATGGTCATACGTCATATGTATACTAAGATTGAAACAAAATACAGATACTTATCCTTAGTTCCCAATACCAATTCTTAGTTTCCACCTTTGTCTTACTTTTGCACTCTAGATCGATTGCCACGCCCATAAATATCCAGTGCCTACTCTTCAACCATGCGTACCTACACATAGTGTATAGTGCACACATAAAACTATATATGTCATATATCATCATGGACTACATGCATCCATACCGGTACCATGTGTACTTCTTGTACACAATACCACTTGTACAACTTGTACACCATACCAATGTCCATAGCGTCACATACATAACATATACCTCATCCACATGTTTTTAACCATGTTGGTATTATGCCAAAAAATCTCTCCATTATTCATATTACCTTTAGGCAACTCTACTAAAACCATGTTTGGATTTTCGATTGGAGAATAATGAATTCTGTAGCGAGAGTATAACTGAAACTTTTTATGTCAAAGTATTCAAGTTCTTTTAATTAGCTAATCATTTTCATGTATCTTGTGGTTGCAGGAAATGTTCAACAAATGATAACATAGATGCCTAATACAACTTTACAAAACAAATAAACTTGAGTTTTTGGATTGTGTTTGTCCTATAGACAAGGTTTTAATAACAACAGAATATGAATTCTACTTAATCATAAACAAGACTATTGACTATGATATTTAGTCTATCATAGATATTGAAAGTCTAATAACAACATTAACTTTGTCTTTAACCAAGAAAATGATCATTTGGTTATTAAAAGTACTCCACACTTAACTAATCATGTCATATGACTTACTGTTGCCTTTTCTAAACTTCTTCCGACATCTTGTTGGCCATGAACAATTCAATGTAGGTCTAAACCCCTTGAACAAACAATATGCAAATACATACATTTCCCATACATGAGTTATAAATGAAAGTTACAATGTTTACAATTCCACACCCTCTAAGATTTTAGGCTCTGTGTGTACCAAGGTGTGATCTTAGGGTATTTTTATGTTAATACCTCATTCTAACATTAAGCCACCCCTGAAAACAAAGAATATATAACTCATTTATCAGTTATTGAATTTATTAACATGAATTCTTGTGTTGTTTATGCAACCCTTGTTATGTTGTCTTATTCAGAACTAGACAACACTATAATGTAATTAGACAGGAATACTTCTTCAAGATTCTTGGATAGTGTTACGGTTGTCCATTCATTAGATACCAATATCTTTGGTGCATAACAATCTTGATTACTAGTGCCACTTTTTCCATCATCTTCTTAATTTAACAACAAGAAGTTACATGATTTGTCATCCTCTTTCTTCCTCATCTATAACATTTCATGTGTTCCATTTCACTTGATGTGTGCATTATTATACAATCATCCTAAGATCATTTTATTATCATAGGCTGTATTAATGTGAAAACTCCTGGTTTACTAATGATTGGTTTATTGATTTCAATTAGTCGTTGTCTGAATCTAGGATACAATTCCTAACAGTCATTAGGCTGCTCTGAATTTCTCTAATGCATCCAACACCACCATGTCTAACCTACCGGTATACTTTATTAAGATAAAGTAAAAACACATTGATCATTTTTAGCTTATCACTTTCCTCAAAAGGTAATATTGTAAGATCTTCAATCATCCTATTGTAAGCATATTTTTGAAAGGTTCTTCTTTGTGAGATATTAGCAGAACCCCATTTGTATCTAGATGGATATGTTCATTAAGGTTGTGGAGTTTTGAAGTTTCATATTTTAAGTTGCAAATTTTTACATATTATGATTTGAGTGATCCTGTGCTCTTAAGCTCAGTACTATCTTTCTGATGTTAGCCAAGAAGCACCAGGAGTTGCTTTTACACTCCCATTACGTATTTACGCTAGAGGTACTTTTGGTGTCAGTCCACTTGAATTTATTATTAATGTCATACAATTATTAATGTATGATATCTTCATGCATACAATAATTTGCATTACATGTGTGCCCATTCTTCACAACTTTGACCCTAGTTTAGTCCAGATTTGAACATAAAATTTGCACTTCTTATTAGTTACAATTATTTAGATATTGTTTTAGCCAAGAACCTATAGGTCCAAACTATGCATTTCCAACGAAATATGCATATTTTATTTAATATAACAACCTGGTAAGGTTAAGTTCCCTTCAATAGCATTTTCCCCAACGACAAAATTACATTTCGAAATGGATTGCATCATTACATGTAGACACACTAATCACACTTGATATTTTATCTCATAAAGGTTCAAGATTTCTATACGCATAACTTTATTCCAGTAAGTTATGTCCTTGACTAGACTACCTTTACCGGAATTAATTTGCATTTTATTAAGCTATGTCCTTGCATAGACATCATACAACTCATAATATATCCATTATTCCTCCTACAATTGGTTATATGCTTTACTCCTCTTATGCGGAGACATTTACTATTTGAGTCTTCTCATTTCTCAATGATATATATTATTATTACAGATGCACTACCTATTATCAAAATTGAATATCTCATTAATACGATGGGTATAACATCCCACTTTCAATGCCATAACCATACTTTACAATTTTTACCAAATTGTTTATTTATCGCGCTCTACTATGCATATTTAAAACTATGGAAGTATCAATTTTAAATCATGATATAAAGCCTTTGTGTCCTCATAATAGCTTTCAACAATAACTTGAGTTTTGAAAACTTTCAGAATATATAATAAGTAGAATTTTTAATCTCCAAATCACTCGATGAGTGGACACAATAAAAGTAACCAATTAATAGTCAACCATTCTAGTTATTAACATTAATCAACATGTTAATTGTTGGATATCTTTTTGTATTAGTCTTCACTCCAACACAATTCCACATTGCAGAGTTATTAGTTCCAGTGTATCCTTCCGAGTTTCCTCTCCCCATATTGCTACTATAACTATCAATATACTTGACATATTTAATATAGGTGTAAGGATTAAATCCAACCTTGTTCAGTTATAAATCTCGACCATTAATCATGGTAACAGTGAAAATCTGAGTTCTCCTTGCATGCGGCCACATAATGCAGTTCATCAATAGCACATAATAAGGCCTACATGTATGCACACAATTGAGTTTGAACATTACTCATCGTATGAAAAATGAGAAGGATAAAATACAACCTTCAAAGATCAAGAAAATCAGGAGGTATTCATACTTTTATGGGAGCTTTATGCATACCAAAAAAAATAGTTGAAATAACTATACTCACAGATCTATGAAATTTGATTATACACATTTTCTATTAATTCGTTAGATGTCAGTTAGGTTTCGATATTTTTTTCGAAATTACCTTGACCATCTATAGCTATATCGATTTTTCATTTCATAAAATTTCATGGCCCCCCCCTCCCCCGAGAATTTTTCTTTGACAGTCCATTAGCAAGATATCTCACTTATTATTTCTTGGAAGGAGACGTGAATGCCAACTCAGCTTGATCGTCTACTCTACATATATTTGACTTCTCTGTGTTCCCCTCATGTGATTCAAAGGAAATTGTTACACAACGTGCACAGCTAATTTAAACTTATCTTAATAATTATTATGCAGAAAAGAATAACATATATATATATATATATATATATATATATATATATATATGTAAAATAAAAATAAAATAATAATAATAATAATCTAACAACAATATAATTGTTGTCAAATCAATTGCAAATAAACATTGCAATAACTCGACCCTACATATAAACCAGATTCTACATGATTTGGTGTGTTTCACATTTTAATGTGTACAAATACCACGAGTTTCCTTATTCAAACCCCATTTTCATGACCAGACTCCTATACTCACGATGAAGGAGCCCCGACATACTCGAATTTGTGCACTCCATGCACTTCTTATTCCCTAAGATGTGACTGTGAACACTATATTATTATTTACGATGCCATCGTTCTTTATTGATCCTTCCGTGCAGTTTCTTTCATTGAAAACTCTCATGGTGATGTCGTGGAACTAACAGAGTAATCAGTAATGGCAGGTGTTTCAGGAGGAAGTATTACAGACCTACCGTCAAACCCTGCATCGGAAAATAACGAGCGAACCACTTCAAAGATAACAATGCATGGTATTCGGTCATTAAAATTGAGCGCAACTACAATTTTTTTCCTTTGGACCCTGGTTGAAAATGTCGTAATATGGAAACATATAATTCGTTATATAGGCCAGTGTAACAATTATGAATTACAAAATACTTTTCCGCATGGATGAAAATGGTTTTTGGTGCACAACCTTCAACTATGTCTCCAACGAAGTGAGAATGTTTCTCTGAGAAAGAGGGAGGGTTTCCCATTGTCACTACAGAGTTAATGATTGTCGGGGACGTAATGTATCTTGTAATGACACCCTCACCTAGATGACACATATATAGCTACGGCGACTCCTTTCGGCTAAGCATTTCAATAGCTATTCTTATTATTTTATGGATAACCATTATCTAAACATGAAGTGTTTATGGGATGTTAGTAAGGATAGCCTTATCCATGATAGGCTTTTAAGGTGTATCTAACTAGATGATCATTATCCACTAAGGCCAACATTACAAATCAGCAAGGAAACATCAACCACCACTCAATTGGCAAGGTTCATTTTGCATTTTTCATTTTGGCAAGTTCTAGAGCACCGCTCATATAACATCTTTTCTTTCTGTGCACTCTTCATTGTTAGCATTTGAACTTGATAATTTGTGATTCAAAGGTATGTGACACACAATGAATGACAAGTAAAGTTCCATACGATAATAGTGTATACCATCCAAGGTTCTATGAATTTTTCAGCTAATTCTATCATGCAAAGTAGAGTTAAGAAATGCATGTTTTCAGCCAAACCCTAGACATTGAAATGATTTCCTATGGTGTTCATAACCAATCACTACTATTAGATAGATTCTTTGTTTCATCAATTATATAATGCCCTCTATGTCAGATCATATTCACCTTCTCGGTGATATAAACAATGTCCAACGAATTCCAATCTCATAAATTTCCCAATATTATTAATTATTGTGTTAGATTCTGGCTAGAGATGTTGTTAGGCATTATCGTGAAACAACTATTTGATTTACAACCTCCTGCAATATTTCATATACAATCTATTGCATCGTTGCATTTGATATATCATTCATTGCATCAATTGATATCTATTATAGTGGTTGCATTATGATATAATCTCCATCGTAATGTTTGTGCAATCATTTCATCATTTTAGGTATAGTATTCATCTGACGGTTCTCCATCGAATTTTGGCTATACCATTCTCTGACAATCTAACACCCCCCCCCATTGGATGCAGAGAATTCGTTAGTTCTAGGGGATTACCTTTGATGGAAAATAAATAAATAAATAAATAAATTTGTATTGGATGATTTACGTAATGCATTGGTCTACATCTTGTTGACAACGGCCATAGTTTCCAGCATTAAAATTTACACACTCTGATGGTTTTTGAGGAGGATAATTAGGAATAATAATAACACCGGAGTTAGGAACAACAAATCGGGGAACAAAAAAATACTTCTATAATTTAAGGAAACATTGATAACAAAAATGCATGTTAAGGAAAAGGTGAAGGTAGTTCCAAGTAACTTCCAATCCATGAGGATTAGAAATTACCAAAATATGGAAGTATTATCTTATATTCTTATTATGGGCATACCAATTTATTCATTGAATATGCCAACTAAATGTAAGTACATGTAGATGTCAAAACAACGTAATCCATGGTAGCATCTGCAGAAGTGAAGAAGACGAGATGTCAAATGGCTCATCATTAGTAGAATGTAATTGTACATAAATTAAACCATCATCAATTAACTCCTCAATATGATGTTGATGAGCCTCATTAATTAAAAGCTTAGATACATTTATCTAAGTAGCAATCTGGTTAACCCAATAAAAAAATGTAGGGTGTTGTCATGGAAGATCCAGCTTACCAAAAATGGTCCTTACTATTTTTTTGTGATGATAGAGCATGAAAGTAGACCATAAATTTATGTTTGAAAGTGTAATTCTAAGTGGGTAAATCCAGTCACTCAGAATCTCCCCTCAAGACTATTGTACAACATGTTAATATATACCCAAACCCTCTGTGGACATCGTAATTTTTTTTGTTCAAATCAACACCAGAAACTAATATTTATTAAATGTTGATTTGGTTATCAGGATTTTAATTTTAATTATAATGTGTAAAATTAATATATACACATTCATAATCCATTTAACTTGCTTTTTAAAATAATTACCAATCATGACGATAAGGGAGTTTCCTAAAGAGGCTAATCCCATGCCTTCCACTCCAAGATTCTATATGAGTTGAAGCTCAACCACCTCCAAATAGGATTTTACATCTCAGATCCATAATTGTTGTATTGACATGGATGGAATTTGTATATTGGAAATTATTGACCAATCTAATGGTCATTTCAACACTCGATGAAAGCACTTTTGGTCGCATATTGTTGCGGAACAGTGCTAGCTAAAATATGTAGGAGACAATTGCCTCCTCCGTACGAATATTTATTACAACATGCAATATTGCAACTTAGTCACGATATATAATTGTCATAGATACATCGAACTAATTTTCATAATCCATAACTTTTACAACCTCAGTTCAAAGTTTCCTTCAATTTTATAGAAATCGTCCTCCAATAGTTCAATTTCAAATTTAGCTTCAAATCTTACGAATTATAATGCCTCAGGACACTACTCTAGAACTCATTGGAGCATAACCTAACAACTCATCTATATCTTATAGAGGTAGATTGGCCCATATGCCAAAATGTTTGAACTTAGAGCTTTGATACCATTTGTCACATACCTCCTCGGTACAATACTATAATTTCCTTCAATGCTCTACCAAATCCATGATTTAGACTGTTAGATTCAATTAATATACTTACATTCCAGATAATCCCTCAAGCATAAATTATAACTTGGAGAACAAAATCAATCATGGAATTCAATCAAAACGATTTGAGCATCCAGACTTCATTTCTATGAGGACTCAACACCAAAATTAATGGAATGTTACCATGAATATACTGTAACTAGCATAGCCATAATTCATGATCATAGTCCTATTGGCATAGTCGAAAATATTATAGACATATATCTTATGCAATATGAATAATTAGCTAAACAATGCCTCTACGAATGAATTTCACCTCATTATGTGTAATACATATCATAAACAACCTGAACCACGGACTACGCAATTTCACCTCTTAAATCATAATCACTCTTTATACATAATTGTCTCATGCATAGTTAATCACCATTATTCCATAATCTCAGAGCAAGGATTATTCATGCATCTTACACTCACAAATTCTACAACATCAAGAGTAACACGATAACATTATGAAATCATACTCATAAGTTTAAAGATATGACAAAAAGAAGTGTAAAGGGGCCACATACAGTACATCCCAAGAAATCGAAGTAAACTAGCTTAGTTGAAGAAAGTCACTTGGAAAAACTGAGCACCACCACCCCACCTATAATTTTCTTCCACGAGTTCACACCCGAGTTGAGAGTTCTTGCCATCGATCAACTTCTTCATGTTGATCTCTTCAATCGGTATTTAATACCCTCTTTCATGATATGGTTTCCATTAGTGGCATACCACTTTTATGGATTCTTTTTATCCATTTGCCTAGGCTTTTCCAAGAAAATCTCACCTTTATCTCTCGTGAGGCTTTTTCGCATAAAAGCTTTCTTTATTTCTTGCAAGGATTTTATGTTTTTTCTTAACTTAACATATTTTTCCATCTAAGCAACTTAATGGATATTTATCTCCAAATCCATGATTACCTAGATTTGGATCTATAAGTCTTATCAAGAAAGAATTATCTATTTCCATTCACCAATGGGATTTGGAAAGAATCTCATTTCTTGATGTCTCACTTTTCCAAGTGATTAAATTATTTTATTTAATAATAAAGTATTTATTTTCATTGTTACATATGATACCTATATTTTCTTAGCTTAGGTCAATAGAGTGTTACATACAACTGACGGGTGCTACAACATCTATGTCACTCTGGTCCACTCTATTCCCCCTTCCATCTCCCTCTCTTTCTTAAATATGATCCAATTGTATTGTATTTAAGAAAGTATCTAAATTATAATAAAAAAACATAATTGGTTGTAAAATATTAAACCTGTACCTTGGATCAATCATGTTAAAGAAAAGACAATATCAAAAAACTTGAAAGAATTATGCACTATCTTTCCTCTATCATTGTCAATCACTTTTCTTTCTCACTTAGCTTGGATCATTGGTTAAGATGCATCTATCTTTATAATATTATTTATATTATATAAATTTCACATATGTATATATTAAAGTATTCTCAATTTTTAATATATTAAAGCCTCCATTTAATCTCTATGGGAATATCATTAGTAGTCGTGAGGATGGAGGGTTCGGATATACCTCAAAAGTAATTATAACCTTTTTTCTCCTAGATTTAATTATAAAATGTTATAAAATGTTTGATTTTTAAATAAGTTATGGTTTTTGGGCATGTGGTATTGATAAGCCACGGTATTGGCCGATGGTATTGTAAGAGAACAATTAAAAGCCTAGATCCATAACATAATTTCAAAAGTCTAGACGACTCGTGATATTGATAAACCATGGTAGTAGCCCATGGTATTATAATTTTATTCCCTTTAAGAAGAAGATGGTTTCTTCAGTTTTTTTGGACTATTCCAATGGCTTCAGAAGGCCCAAGTTAGCCTCAGTAGACTATTGTTTCACTCTCTTAGGTCGAAAATTTCATCTTCAGTTCATTTAATGAATTTCTCCTAGGGAGATTTTGGAGCTCAGGGCCACCAGGGGTTGGAGGCCATTCTCAGCAAAAAAATAGTCGTTCATGACTGTAATGAACCTTCTGAATTCATTTAAGGTGTTTTTAGAAGCATTTGGAGACTTCTAGAGGCCGATACGCTGAAGGGAAGTTTTGAGGCAACCTAGAGCCAACCGTGGAGGAAGGACTAGATTGGGGATGCAGTGCTTGTTTTGAGCAAATGAGCAGTCATTTGTTGATGTCAGATATGTGCTGGAGACAGTAGCAGATGTTTCAGAGACAGTTGAAGAATTTTGAAGGAGTTAGTGCCATCAAGAAGCTCAGGGAAGCTCAGTGCACTTGCTGAAGGAATTAAGTCCAAGGGAGCCTAAATCTGATTACACTATGTGGACAACCATGACAGGGATATAGATGGTTTTGTAAGCCCATTGGTTCAATTCAGTAATCTCTGGAGTTGAGTTTGGAACTTGTAAAAGAATTCAAGCCATAATCCCAAAAAGCCAAGTCAAATTGACAAGAGCTCACGAAGACAAAGCCAATGAGATCAGGGTGAAATACTTATTAAATTTGTTGTTATGTGTGATTTTTATTTGCGGCATTATATGTCTAATATATTTGTTTAATATCAGAAGAAACAAATCATCTTAAAGTACATGAACAGTTGAAAACAAACCGACACATACACCTGTTTCAAGTACATAATTCCACAATTGTCAACATAAGCTAGATCATGTTTATTTAAGCTTTGGAGTGGGAGGTTCTTGTAGTCATGACAAGATGTTCAAACCCTCATTTCAGATCACTAATTAAAATGTAATATTATTAAATTAATTTTATAGTTGAGTTTGTTTACTTTTAAAATGCAAATATAAAGAAAAATTGCATTAAGAAGTGGGCCCCTTAAGGGGAAAATCACTGACATTGATTTTTAAAATAACATTATTAATTTTAGTGTATATACTAGTAGCATTTGTAATACTTTTTTCCTATAATTAAAAATTGAAATATCAAATGGGACACAATATTTATAAATGAACCACACTGGCTGGTTCAAAACGGGTCCATAAGAATATATCTTATGTGATTTTTTCCAAAAAATACTATAGAGAGAGAGAGAGAGAGAGAGAGAGAGAGAGAGAGAGTTAGGAGATGTGAAGAGGAAAGGATGAGTCAGAGAGACACAACTCTAGAGGGGGTTGTTGTTAAATATGCACATAGGGAGGGAGGGATTGATAGATAAAGAGAGGAATGGAGAGGGAAGAAGGGGGGAGAGATGGGGAGAGAGATATAGGGGAAATAAGGAGAGAGTTAGTGCTAGAGAAATAGAAAATTCAGGGAGAGTGGAGGGAGATAGTGAGGGAGGTGGAGGGAGGGAGAAAGAGTGGGATAGTGTTAATAAGAGTTAGGAATGTTACTCTTAAAAGCACATGCATGATATTAAAATAAACACACTCTCATAAGAATGCATGCATTATTTTCTCAATAATATGTTCACATTGTTTCTAGTGGTTCTCTAAACAATTCTCATGTTTCCCACTAGCTCAAAATCCAAATAGTAATGAAAAATGTATTAAAAAAATAATGGAAACAAAAACTTAATCATAGTGTAGGTTTATGTCATCTTATGTATTTGGAAAGCATTATTTTGTCTTTCTATGTAATTGGAAGACATATTTTCTAATTAGAAGGAAATGTTTATCTTTTTATATTATTGGAAATCAAATTTTATCAATTTTTTTATAATTGAAAAAAAAATTGTCCAACCATGTAATTCGAAGAAAGTTATTATCTCATTTATTTAATTCGAAGACAGTTATTATCTCCTTGTTTAAATGGAAGGAATAATTTTCTTTTTGCAAATCCCTTTAATAAAAGTAAAAATAAATTATTGAAGAAAGATAGTGGATAACGAAAAAAACTCATGGGAAAGGCCATTGAAGAGAAGAGGAAACCCTAGGTAAAAGAAAATGGATGCTTTTAGCCCAGTATAATTACGATTCTATACTAATGGATGAACCTCCAATGACTAGTTGATTAGGAAAGTTTTTATGCAGGACTGTATGATGACGGACATGCTTGATTTTGATTATACTATTATGGAATTAGATATGTAGGACTGTATGATGACGGATATGCTTGATTTTGATTATACTATTATGGAATTAGATATGTGACTGATATCATGATGAAAATGTTCCTCTCATGCAATTTTTTATTTGATAGTTGTAATTTTATAAACTACTTATGACTCTGTCCAATTTCCTTCCAAAAATTTAATTCCATAATGGATAGGTTGGAAGTGCTATAATATATGTCTATCATCCCCACCTAGACTGAATAGTGTGTTTCAAAGAACTCATATATTCATTTAGTGGATAAAAATGGCCTTGCATTATTTGAAGGTTTTCTTGGTTATATTATTTGTTATCAATGACATAAAATTAAAGGTTTTAACCCTGTACATAAATTACTTGCAAACAAAATCTTAAAATAGAAAAATAGACAATGGTGAGAACATCAAAACAAATCCATCGAGATTTTCCCCTAGATCCCAAAACCAAGAATACTAGATTAATTTTTCATTATAGTCCTTTCCATATTACAATATATATATAATTTTTTATTATATTCCTTTCAATGTTACAATACATATATATACATGCTGAAGAATTCGTAACCGAATCTATTAACCGTGGATTACAACATAATGGTAGTTCCTTGACAAAATCCTCAAATACCATAGGAAAAAACCGTGGTGCCCAAAAAAAACCATGCACAAAATGATGACGCCTCAAAAAAATATAACACACCCAACAAAAAATATTAAACAATATCTTGAAATGTGAATACCAATATTTTCTCCTTATGAAAGTCAAAGAGATTTATTGTTGTTAGAATAATTATAAGAGTAAAACTAATTAAAAAATCATAAACAAGTAGTCATATTATTAGAAGACTTCAAGATTATTTAAATTTACTTGTGAAGAAAAATCATTCTCAACGCTATAATGCAGTTTATTGTGTGTTCTCGGAATCTATTTTTAGCAAGATAAAAAATGAACATTCTTTTGCTTAAAAAAATATCTAATGGCATTAAATGCAATCTCAAAATCTTTTGAAAATATCTTGTGAGATGAAATAATCTTGAGAGATTTTGCTAAACAAATGTGTGGGATTCGAGATTATTCCAATTCTAATAAATCTATATTCTAATTAGATATGTAAATTAATATATAAGAAAATTTTATGTAACAAAATAATCAAATTACAATATTATGTGTCATTTTTTTTTCCTCAAAATAAATCTGACCCACAACCTTTTTATACATAATTAATCAAGTAAGTAAGTACATTATTAACCATATTTTTTTTAAGTATGGGGGATTTATGCAGTGCATTATATTAGATATCATTTTTGGGATTCAACTGCGTTAAGTAAGTCATTCAAACGTATGACCATTTCCATGAGAGAGGTAGTGGTAACTGACTAATTTCTCATGATTTTTGAATAGTTCACTTAGCACTCATTGCATCGGGTGATGCTCACAGGGGTGAAGAAGTGGGATTGAAACTAGTGAAATGTGGAGAACGAATCACATAGCATCAATCATCACTTCCGGGGCTTGCACCCGGTAACCAGGACTTCCAGGAGGTCACCCATCCCAGAACTCCTCTGGCTCAAGCGCGCTTAACTGTGGAGTTTTCCCATTAATATCAACCACATTAATATTTTTAATATAATTGTAATAATTTAAATATTTACATATATAAATATTTTTAGAATTTATTATTAAAAGAAATAGTCAATTTTCCAGTTTATCATGGTAGCATTTGTAACAATTTTATCCTATAATTAAAAAATGAAATATCAAATTCGAGACCACATTTATAAACGTAAGCCTTGCATATTGCGAATTTCGAATTTATGTACTTGCACAATTACCTATCGTATTGAAATCTAGCCCCAAACTCTTCATATTAAAAATTAAATGTTTGTTGTACTTTTAGTGAAGTACCTGTCAACGAAGGTAAAAACAATGCGGTAGAAACGGAAATTCGTTAAAATAATATAAAAGAATTGCATAAACAGTTCGACACCCACATGAATTAAATAAATATCTAAATCTAGTTCGAGTGGTTTACGTATGGCTGATCCTCTGATCCAGTCTTCCGCTGCAAGGATTCCACATCCTCTGGACCATCTACAAAGTCTTCCTCATAAATGTCAACACCCCACAATGTCAATTTCTTCCTCTCACGAAGAGAATTATGATCCGACGATAAGACTGGTTCATCAATTTCGTTCTCATGGATTTCACCGGAATGAGAATCCAAATCCCCACGGATCTCTTGCATAGGACTATCTAGTTCCTCGTGAAACTGTGGCAGATAACCGTACTTTTCCTTGGAAGGACGGCTTATAAGCTGCTTACCTGTATCGCCAGGATTTGATGTAATGACTTGCTGTCTATTTTCATTGCTATATTGGGCTTTGTGTCTAATCATTTTGTGTTCCGTGGCCTGATATGAGTATAACCTACCATCGACTAAGAGCCCTGCATCGGTTCTCTTCCATCTGTTAGAATCATGCATCCGTCCGGGCATTTTCTCCTCAAAAACAAAGCGTGGCTGGTTGTTGTCAATACCATAGACATGTTTAATAACCGAGTTTACTTCTTGCTCGCCGTACTGCCCTTTACGATCCAAAACTCTCCGTGCAAAGTTTTTATATGGTTGCCCTTTCTGTAATGCCTCCACTATAGTTCTTCGCCGCCCTTCGTCATCTCTGATTAAAGTGAATTCGTCGTTTCTTGGCGGTCCTTCATGCGATCTATTGAATTGTCTTCCTTCCGTCCTTGGAGTCTCCCGCGCCGACTCACCTCTGCTTGCATTATCGCTCGCTTCGGCATATGGAGCAGACTTACATTCTTCGTGCCTTCCTGTTTGATAACGGTCTTCTCTACTTGCCATTGTTCTCTCTGGCGCAAAGTACTAGTGAGTTGGTACAGAGAGGTCAAAGATGAAGGTATAGCGAAAATAGATTTGTTCACGCCAAAGAAGAAGCTTGCGCTAAGAGATAATGAATTATGAAACTATATGCCATCATATATATGTCTAATGCTTTTTGGAGAACCGACTTATCTTTTCAATTTATTTCAAATTTTTCGGGATGACCCACTTATCTTAAGTTGGTATATTAAACAAACAAAAAGGAAAATTCATAAATTATGGAATAATCGTAAAATAAAATAAAATATTTGGTTTGGGTTATTATATTTAAATATATATTGTTTTAATATTTGAAGTTGAGCTTACCAGGTTTAGAATTTTAAAAAAGTGGTGTTATAGCACCACTTTTGATTCAAGTAAAAGTGATGTTAATTTCACTTTACTTGGATTCAAAGCTACTATTTCATCATTTGTTATTTTGAGGATCTATTTTATTTATTTTTCCTTAATGGTATTGGTCTTTATGTTAGTTTTTAATTCATCGTTTATGGAATAATTTTAAAATAAAATAAAATATTTGGTTTGCATTATTATATTTAAATATATATTGTTTTAATATTTTTAAGTTTGAGTTTACAAGGTGTAGAATTTTAAAAAAGTGGTGTTACATCGTTTTTTATTCAAGTGAAAGTGATTGTTAATTTCACATTATTTGGATTTCAAAATTACTATTCCATCCTGTTTTATTTTGAGGATTTAATTTGTTTATTTTTCTTTTATAGTATTGGTTTTTCAAATTAGATTTTTAATTTATAGTTTAGGAAATAATTGTAAAATAAAATATTTGGTTTGGATTATTTTATTTAAATATATATTGTTTTAATATTTTTAACCACTTTTGATTTAAGTGAAAGTGATTGTTAATTCCAGATTACTTGGATTTCAAAGCTACTATTTATCATATTTTATTTTGAGCACCTGTTTTGTTAATTTTTCCTTAATGGTATTGATTTTTCACGTTAGATTTTTATAGCTTTTTTATTTGAGGGAAAAGTTTGGCTTACACATCATATTTTATTTTGAGCACCTATTTTGTTAATTTTTGCTTAATGGTATTGATTTTTAACGTTAGATTTTTACCGTTTTTTTATTTGAGGGAAAAGTTTGGCTTACACAAAAGCTTTGGTTTTTAAGAATATCATTTGAGATGAGTTATGACTTTTATCCTTTACTATCACATAGTTTTGGTTTGGATGTCACAATTTTTATTAAGCTACTAACTTTGTTGGTAGTGAGAAGGGCTGACAAATAGACAGAAAGTGAGAGGGGAAGACAAAGAGGAGGAAAATAGTAGTGAGCAAGAGAGCGAGTGAGAGAAAAATCATGGTTCGAGCAGTTTATTAAGCAAGAAAGGAATGAAATGAAAACTGAATGGAAACCAAAAGTCACACAAGTAAACAAAAAATCTCATGTGGTAAAACCTTGATAGTGTGTCAAGGAAACCTCCATGGGGCAAGGGATTGGAAATCTTTATTAGTCAAGATTGATTCTCCATGATACAACCTCTCGGGCATTCACAAATTTCATATGAGCCTCTCCTCCATTACATAACTACTTTTCATTAGCAATCTCATTACAAAGCTAATTTTCAACACTAACTGGTAGTAATTACTAATATTTTACCCATAACTACATGTCTTGTTGTCACATTTCAACAAACTCCACATTGGAAATAATTTTCCTAATCCCTTGCCCATGCCCATTCATCATCTCTTCTGCAAGCCAAGAGAAGCCAAACACCATCGCAACTTATCTATTGTAACTAGCTTCTTGAATATATATGCACAATTCTCTTCCGTATGGACCTTCTTGAGAGCTAATTTTTCGCCAGCGATCACATGTCTTAGAAAATGATACCTTACATCAATGTGCTTGGTCTTGCTGTGATAAGCTAGATTTGTAGCCAAGTGAATAACACTCTGACTGTCACAGAATACATTCACTCTCTCCTGTGTCCTTCTGATCTCATCAAGTAGACCCTTTAACCAGATTGCTTCTTTATTGGCATCTGAAGCAGTTATATGCTCTGCTTCGGTAGTCGACAATGCAACTATATCTTGAAGCTTTGACATCCAGCTAATTGCTCCACCTGCAAGAGTAAATACATAACCCATAGTAGATCTCCCTTTGTCCAAATCATCTGCATAATCAACGTCCACATATCCATAGACGGGTCCTACACTACCATTAAAGATGATGCAATCGTCCCTTGTGCCTCTTAGATAGTGAAGCACCCATTTCACTGCTCACCAATGTTCTTCACCTAGATCTTCCATCAACCTGGTGACAATTCCAACTGCATGTGAAATGTCATGTCTTATAGATACCATTGCACACATTAAGTTTCCTACAACATTTTCATATGGTACACAAGACATATACTACTTTTATTCATCAGTTTTAGGACTAAAAACCAAAGAAAGATTAAAATGGGAAACTAATGGAACATTAATAGATTTCACACTATTCATGCCGATCTTTTCAAGTACTCTTTCCACATACTTCTGCTGTTATAGTCAAAGCTTCCCATTTTTCTTGTCTCTGTGTATCTCCATGCCCAAGATATGTTTTTATGCTCCAAGATCCTTCATATCAAACGTCCTAGAGAGTTGAGCCTTTAACCTATTGATCTCTTCCATGCTTTTGCTTGCAATAAGCATATCATGAACATAAAAAAATAAGATAATGAATATGCCACTGAAATTCTTGAAGTATACACAATGATCATACTCACTACTAATAAAATTTTGGATCACCATGAACTTATCGTACCATTGCTTGGGAGACTGCCTCAGGCCATGCAATGATTTCCTGAGCTTGCAAACTAATCTTTTGCTACAACCTTGTACAAAACCACCTAGTTGTTCCATATATATTGCTTCATTCAAATCACCATGTAGAAAATATGTTTTAACGTTTAACTATTCTAACTCAAGATTAATTAATGTAGTCAATGCCAACACAATACGAATAGAATTTTTTTTTACAATTCGTGAAAAAATCTCATGAAAGTCAATACCTTCAACCAGAGAATACCCTTTTTCTACCAGCCTCCCCTTATACCTTTCAATACTTCCATCAACTTTCCATTTCAATTTCAAGAACCATTTGCATCCAACAACACTTCTCCCTGAAGGAAGTTCTACAAGATGCCAGTATTGTTCTTGACTAAGGAATCCATTTCTTCTTCAATATCCATTTTCCATTTTTCGCTATCTGTATCATCCACTACTTCCTGATAACAAGAAGATTCCCCATCTTCAGTAATAAAAGAAAATAATGAAGTGAAATCTTCATATATTTTGGGAGTTTTTATTTCCCTTGTAGACCTTCTTAGAGGGACTGGTTGTTGAACTGGTTCAAAAACTTCAACAGTTTCCTTTGTATCATCTTCACTTTTTCCTCCATATGTCTCTACTTCCTTTTGACTTTCGAAAAACAGTCTAGCCTCCAACTGAATTTGCTGATTTGGCGATACCTGTTAATGTTCAATTCCTTCAACATCTTATTTTAAAAGAGAAGATTCATCAAATGTGACATCTCTACTAATGACTATCTTCCATGAAGTAGGATCCCACAACCTATATCCTTTCAATGCATAGTCATACCCAACAAAGACATAAAATTTCGATTTTGGATCTAATTTTGAACATGGATTTTTAGGAATAAGAGCATAGGCATCACAACCAAATATATTTAAATGTGAGTAATCACAAGACTGACTCGACCAAACTTCTTCAGGAATTTTACAATTAATTGCCATTGAAGGTGACCTGTTAACTAAATAGCAAGCAGTAGATGGGGAACTTCTTGTTATCAGGAAGTAGTTGATCATACAAATAGGGGAAAATGGAAAATGGCTATGGAAGAAGAAATGGATTCCTTAGCCACGAAAAATACCCGAGATCTTGTAGAACTTACTGAAGGGAGAAGTGTTGTTGGATGAGAATGGGTCTTCAAATTGAAACGAAAATTTGATGGAAGTATCAAAAATTATAGGGCAAGGCTGGTAGCAAAAGGGTATTCTCAAGTTGAAGGTATTGACTTTCATGATATTTTTTCACTAGTTGTAAAACTTGTTTCTCTTCGTATTGTGTTGTCACTAACTACATTACTTAATCTTCAGTTAGAATAGTTAGATGTTAGAAACAATTTTTCTACATGGTGATTTGGATGAAGAGATATATATGGAAAATCCATAAGGTTTTGTATAAGGTTGCAGTAGAAAAACAAAAAAGAATGGGAAACAACAGATGGTTCCTTTTCTTCCACAATAGAACAACAAAAAGATAGGCAACAATAGTCTCTTTTCTCATGCTCCTTCTCTTCCGCAGTAGAAAAAGAAGAAACACACACTGCATCTCTCCAACACATAGGCTTCTCACTCATGTGGCCAACTTATCTAGTGACATGCAGGGTTTTCAAAATAAAACAATAGTTTCCAGTGGTGGCTCATTTTTGGCCTCGCGGTTTTAAACAAAACGATGACATCTGTGTGGGCACATTCAAATGAACCCTCTCTCCTTCAATCAAACTTCCTCAGCGACCTAAATGCTCTGATATTAATTGATGGTTTGAGCAGTTTGTTAAGCAAGAAAGAAATGAAATGAAAACTAAATGGAAACTGAAAATTAGACAAGAAAACACAAAATATTTACGTGGTAAAGGCTTGATAGTGTGTCAAGGAAACCTCCACATGGCAAGGGATTGGAAATATTTATAAATCAAGATTGATTCTCCATGATATAACCCCTCGGGCATTCACCAATTTCATATGAGCCTCTCCTCCATTATATAACTGCTATTCGTTAGCAATCTCATTACAAACCTAATTTACAAAACTAACTTGTAGTAATTACTAATATTTTTCCCATAATTACATGTCTTGATGTCACATTTCAAGAAAAAAAAGATTAAGGGAGAGTGAGAATGCTTTGTATGGAGGGTGATATAGGATGGAGAGTAAAAATAAGGTGAAGTCAGAGGGTAGTGGAAAATGAGGGTAGAGAGAGAGGGGGAGAGAGAGGAAGATATTAGTGGCGATATGTAAAAATTGTTACAGAAAGATAAAAATGTGTGAGAGAGAAGAGGGGAGAGAGTATGATGGATAGGGAATGAAAGCAAGAGAGAGTTGGAGAGTGACAGGGAGTAATTGCAAGAGAGATAAATGGGAGTAGAGAGAGAGAGAGAGAAGAGGGAAAGATAGAGAGAGGGTTAGGATATGTGATAGAGGGAGGAAGGGACGAAGTAGGAGTTAAAGAGATAGAGAGATAGGGAGAGGGAGGATGGAAGGAAGGAGAGAGAGAGAGAGAGAAACAAGGCTAGAGGGGGTTGTCGTTAAATATGCACATAGGGAGGGAGGGATTGATATATAATGAAAGGAATTGAGATGAAGGAAGGTGGAGAGAGGGGTGGAAGGAGGTGTAGAAGAGAGAGATAGGGGAAATAAGGAGAGAGATAGTGCTAGATAAATAGAGAAAGTGAGGGAGAGGAGTGGAGGGATATATTGAGGGTGGTGGAGGGAGGGAGAAACGGTTAGGTAGTGTTAACAAGAATTATGAATGTTACTCATCACATGCATGATATTAAAATAAACTCACTCTCATAAGAATGCATGCATTATTTTCTCAATAATATGTTCACGTTGTTGCGAGTGGGTTTCTAAACAATTTTCATGTTTCCCGCTCACTCAAAATCCAAATAGTAATGAAAAATCTACAAAAATTATAAGGGAAACAAAAACTTAACCATAGTGTAGGTTTCTGTCATCTTATGTATTTGGAAAGCATAGTTTGTTTTTCCCTATAATTAGAAGACATATTTTGTGATTAGAAGGAAATGTTTATCTTCTTGTATTATTGGAAATCAAAATTTATCATTTTTTTTATAATTTGAAAGAAATTTTGTCCAACCATGTAATTCGAAGAAAGTTACTATCTCTTTGTCTAAATGGAGAAATATTTTTCTTTTTCCAAATCCCCTTAATGTAGGAAAAATAAAATTACTCAAGAAAGATAGTGGATAGCGAAAGAAGTCGATGGGAAAGGTCATTGAAGAGAATAGGAAACCGTAGGTAAATGAAAATGGATGCTTTTAGCAAAGTATAACTAAAATTCTATCCTAATGGATGAATCTTGACTATTTGATTAAGGAAAGTTTTTATGCATGACTGTGATGAGCACCAATATTGTAGCAAGAATGCTACAACTCCTGGGGCTACCAACTTTACTTCATCAACCTGGAGTTCATACAAACTTGGAGGTGACAGTGTTGTATAAAGAAGTAGGTGTAATGGTTCCACTCTTTGTCACCTCTGAGTTGGGTGATAGACTACTAGGTTTTCTCAAACCATCCCTCTATTGATTTAGAAGAAGTTTGATTACCAATTGAGAAAGGGGAATTTTACCCTAAGTGAGAGGATTGAAATGCTACCTACTACAGTAATGAAAGATTGAAATAGATGCCTAAAAGACACAACTCATTTAGCTATTTATTATACACTTTGCTTCAAAATAATTCTAATTTGAGACCTATGAAATACTAAGTAACCTAATCATGAAATCTGATTTAATCAAACACTTAACTATTGTGCACATGAATAAGCATAACAACCTTTTTCTTTCTATGATTTTGTAAAAACATGAATGCTAATCCTTCTTGATTGCATGGTAGGTGGGATAGGTGTGGAGAGAGATGGATTTGATGGGTCAAATGGTTTGGAAGGCAAGCAAAGGTCTTCTCCTAGATTTCGTGATGAACTTCTCACAAATATGGCTCAAAACAGGCCACTACAGGTCATCCTATAGGATGTCTACATGATGTCCTAATTCACCTACAGGATCCCCTATTTTCCTACATGAATAGGCTATAAGCATAAGGAGTGATTTGGACGGTGGTATGGAGCTTAGGGAAGGTGAGTGATGGAAGGAATAAGGCAGGGGAGTGGTTGGACTCACTCAGAACTCAAACCAAAGCTCTATGATGGTTGGATTTGCTCAACAAGCATGGCAAATTGGCCTTGTGAAATGATAACTTGGATTGTGAACTTATTGGACTTCGTTGATCATGGGTGGGTATGGTTTGGCTGAGGCTGATGATATGAGGTCTTCCTACAATATTGAAACTCTTGCAATATACACATCATTGTTGGCATTTATCCATAAATCATTTCGAAACAAGAAAGGTTTACAACAACATAGGAAAACAGAATTTCATCATTTATTTGCCTATTTCATGCATGGAAATGCTTGAAGCCTACTATGAAAAAACCATGAGATCTAATACAAAGCTTAATATATCATAAATGACAACTGAAACTTATCTTTTAAAACTAAAAGTTGCTAACCTAATTAGCAGAAAAACCCTAAATTTCATAAGAAACCAGAATTCTATCTTGTTGGGCTGAATGGGAGTTTTTCCTCAAACCATGGTCCCTAAAGGGATGAGCTAATATCCACCTATTATCAGTTGTTTTTTGTATTTCCTTATCTCTCTAATTCTATTGTTAAAGTTGTACACAAATGGAAGAAAATTAATCAAATTCACCAATACTTGCAATGTAACAATGCCAAAATCAGTTCAACAAGTAATCTATGAAATAAAATAATACAAGTACAGTAAGGAGAACCTATACTACTAGGGTTCGGCCCTAACCAAAGAGCTTCATCCCTCTGAGTCAACTCAGTTTTGGATTAAGGGAATGCCCATTTTAATTAACATATCAAAAAAATACATAATAGCATTTTGTCACAATCCTTCAACTCAAAAGTGCTTAGCTATATTGCATAAAAAATCTGAATCCTACTGAGGCTTTAGGTCTTCTTATTTATACAACTTAAGTTGCCAACAAAATACTTAAATCTAGGGATTCTTAGCACCCAATCTTAGGATTAAATGGTTCTTAACTATCATCAGCTCGACTGCCAATGATAATCATGACTCGGCTGCCTGCAACTCCAAGTTGGTGTGATTTGATTGAGGTATCTTCAAATGAGTGAGGATTTAATGAGAGATATCCCTATACTATAGTCTCTCATTCTTGTCTCATTCGAGTTCTTGCACCTTAATTAGCCATAATTTTCTCCCAAAAACTTACAATCAATGCACATTGGACCACTAGACATAACAACTTACTTTTACTAATCTCATTAAGCAAAATATAATTAAAACATGTAAATAATTATGAGAATATTTGATTTTAGTTAGCTTGAAGGTGTATTAAGGTACATATATTTTAACCAATGATGAGCCTCATCAGCACCCCCTATTGAAATTTTTGCAGATCCTTTGAGCAACTTAATCTATGTCCATGTCCTTGATTGCTTTGGTGGCATCCCTAACATCCCATGCTTTTGTTGTAGTTTCTTCCTCCTGTGAATAAAACATTGTCTTCTTCTCTATCTCTACCCACTACTTTATTTCTTCTTCTTCTTTCCTTCCCTCCAACATTCCCAAAAGAAATGGTGGACTGAGCCTCAAGACAATCCAATTGACTTTGATTCTTTATAGTGACTGCTTATACATTGGGGTTCTATTTAGTGCCTCTCTCATTCTGTCAGGAGAATGATATTCTCTGATGTTTAGGTTGTAAGATAAGGTGTTCCATCTCCTTTGGCAGGCTTGCTAGCTATCATCTCCTAGCAATTTGAGCATGTATTCAAAGTGTGTGACTTCCTGTTCTTGTACAGCAAGGTACCTTGGTGCAAGCTTGGGATCATTTCCAGTGAGGTTGTGGGTGCTGATGACAGCCGTTGGTTTAGATTGTTCTGCTCTGATCATAAGAGGTTCTACATCTTCTTTTTCCATTGCCTTTTTCATATATGTAGCTCTTTCCTCCTCATGGTTCATCCAAGATTCTAAGGCCATCAACTGCAAGTCCCCTAGCTTTGGATTTGGGTCCCACACATTTAAATATGTCATGGTCAAATTGTGTAGGTAAAACTTAGATATATTTTCTATATCTTCCAAGGTTCTTTGATCACAGAGATCAATGAATTGTCTATAGTCTTGGAATGGCATAGTTCCTTGTTGTGCTAGGGTTTTTATCTGGAATTGTAGCCATTGTTCCTTGAGGTATAAGTCAAAAGAATTTGCTGGAATCTTGCACTGGATTGCCTCCATGGACAAACTGGCCATAGTTGACAATTGGATTTCCCTTTCTTGTAGCTTCATCCTTAGCCATGTGTTCTCATCGTCTAAATTAGATTTGATCATTTCTCATCTCTCTCTTATGTTGCTCAGTTCTCTGCCCATCTCCTGTAATTTCTCCTCGATGTGACCTACATCCTTTACCCCTTTTGATTTAGCAATTTTCATCCACCTGTGTGACCTTACCCTCTCCTTTTCAAGTTCAAAGCATAGGGAGATGGGGAAATTCTATGGTATCACCCTACCTCCTTCAATGAACCTGTAGTGGGAGCTGAGGTTTGGTTGTGGGATAGGTTATTTTAGTTCTTGGGAGTATTCCTTTGTTTCTTGTTAAGTAATTCCTTTCTGGTCTCTTTTCTGTGTTTCTTGTAGGATGGCCTCTGCTTCCTGTAGATATAACTATGTCTCCTATAGGAGACCTTTTCCTTTTGATGAGGTTGACCTTGTGACATGCATCCTAACATAGGTGATTGGAGACTTGGGAGAAGCTCCTTTTGATGTTCCTTCTCCTTCATTTTTCTTTGGAGGGGTTGCCTTCTCTTGTTTCTTTGGTGAATCCTCAATGACAATTGGATTTTTTTGTGGAGGTTTGAGGTCTCCCTTGTTTAATCATAATGCTCTTTCTTGTCCTGAAGTACAATGGGGTTCGTCTTTGCCTCTTCCCCTTTGATTTGATAGGTGTACTTAAGGCAGTAAGAGAAGTTGTTGCATATTTATTTGTAGGCTCCGAAGACACCCTTGGTGATTCTTCTTCCTATTTGTTTTGAGCCGTAGACCTTTGTTCATCCTTATTTCCTTTTTCCTCTTTTCCATTTTCTTTCTCATCCTCTTTTTTGTCTCCTCCTTCCTCTATTTCTTCACTCATCTCATCTGTTTCTTATTTTGTTTCCTCCTCTGTCTCTTCTTCATTTTCCTCCTCTATTTCTTCTTCATTTTCCTCCTTTGTTCTTCATTTTCCTCTTATGTTTCTTCTTCTTCCTCACTAGCAGGTGGGCTTCTTTTATATTCAAGAGCTTGAATTGCTCCTTCTGTCTGCATGTTTGTAAATGTTGTTGATGTAATAGGGAATCTTAAGTTTTGTAGAGAATCTTCAAGGATGAGTTTGATCAACCCATGATGGGTTAGTTGCTTATGTTTTCCCTCTTACAATTTGATTGTCATGTCTATTATGGATTGTAGAAGAAAATAGGGTATACTCAATATGTTATGAGGAGGTGTGTGCTCTCCAAATCTCGATTCTTAGAGGAGTCTAAAGTGGTATTGACACATTACACTGTATCTCCCTTCACATGAAATATATTTGATGAGGTGGTAACTAAATTCACTCCAAGGTTATGGAATGCTTTCCCTTCTAACCCCATTTTTGTCCTCTATTGGTTCTTCTCCTTCCAAAAAGAGGCTTTTCTTTGCAAGGGTATTGTTACCCTTGTCTTGTTTTCTCCATGGTAACCCTAGGGGGATTGTAGTGATTATGCTTATAACCTCAGCGATAATTGCCACTGATAAACCATTCACCACAGTAGTGGCACAGGTCCTAGTGAGGGGTATGAGTGACAGGGTGAATTCTCTGGCCACATCATCATCATATCCTCTCATCCTCTCGAAGAACCCCATCCATTGATTCCTTGTGAAAATTTCCACCATGGGAGGATGTTGGTGAATCATTCTTGTGTTTGTGGGTTCTCTCTTGTTGAAACCTCCTATCATCTTTCCCTAGTAATTGTAGAGGCTTGTGTGGATATAGTTCAAGAATTATCACTTTTCTGCATTTTGGTGAGGATAGACCTTGATTTGACCTCCCTTAGTGCCCACTGGTAGCTTTGTAGGTTGATCCATCTACATAATGTAGGATTCCTATAGCTTTCTTACACTATAGATGTTGATTGTTTCCTGTAGGTGCAATTTTAGGAAGGTCGAGAGAAAGATCTTCGTTCAATGAATCCTCGAAGTTTTTTTTTCTTTCCTCGTACGGGAATCAATGTTTTATTTCCATTTATGGATGATCGTGTGGGGTGGTGTGCTGGCTAGCTAAGTACGAGCACCTCCATTTGGATCGTTGGTCCCACTATTAATCCATCCTTTCACCTTACCTCGTAATTATCTTTGACTCCTATCCTCCATAACTTAACCATTTTTGGCTTTATTCCCTTTTCTTTTGATTTTACTTTTTCCATGTGTTGAGTGGTCTAATTCTTTTCTTCTCATTGACTGGTTGAAAGTGGCCAAGTTAATTGGCCACCTTTACTTATAAAATCAACTCTCGTATTATTCCTACAGTTTTGATCGTACCGTACTAATGAGAGAACATGAGTAAGATGACATGCCTATGGGTAAGGTGCTTCGTTGATGATGAATTTTGAGAGTGGTGCCTCTTTGTTGTGCTTTTCAATCTGCATATTTTCACTATGTATTTGCCTCTTTTGATTCTTTGTTCCTTTAGATGTGCAGGTGGTGGACCTTGTTTCTGGTGATCTTGTTGTTGTTGTTGAGCTCTGGAGGAGCTTCTTCATCCTTGTCATCCCTGTTCTGAAGATGGATGCAATCTCTGTGGTTTCCTTTGTGGGATAGGTTGCTATAGGATTTCCTACAAGATGTCTACAGGATGTCATGTAGCTGCCCCTCCCTTAAACTTTCATATTTTTCCTCAACTCTGACGTATAAGGGGTGTTGAAATGAGTGGAGAAGGGTGGTATGGAATGATAGGTGATGAATGTTGCCTTTGAATATGGTTCCTCTTTCCTTCTTTTCTCTCTCTTCTATATTTTTCTTCTCTTCTTTTATTTCATTTGTAATCTATATTTTTTTTAATTGATTTCTTTGATGGATGTAGGGGCAACATGGTGATGAAAGGAATGGCTATTGTCTGGTGAGGTAAATGGTTTTCATCCAAACATAGGCTTGTGTCATCACTTTTCTCTCAGACTACCCTTCTTGTGTTTTTCAAGGTCAACTGTCATTCCTCCAGGAAACTCCTATAGGATTACAGGGAATCCAAAATAGAGTTTGGGTGAGATGAGTTGGATGGGTTTACAAATGGAAGACTAGGTGAATAGTTTAGGATATGAGATCGGTGGATTAAAACATGTCTATTGTAGGTCCCGCTTTCCTTCACATGTTATGCTTATCCCCCTCTTGCATACCTGCAAAAAAAAATTGCCATATTTTGTTTCTTTTCTGTTTTCTCTACTTTTTTATTTTCATTTTTTTTTAATATTTTTTGTAAAACAACTAGTTTGCATCCAAGAAGGTTTTAATCCTAGTTGCCTGCCTTGAGTGCCTTAGAAGATGTTTTCACCCAGAGATATTTTTATTTTTCTCTCCTTTTTTTTTAACACCCTTGGGCCGCCTCAAGAGGTTTTCAACCCAGCAGTGGGACTCAGGTGCCTCATGGCGGTTTTCACTTGAGTCTCTTTATTTCTCTCTCTCTCTCTCTCTCTCTCTCTCTCTCTCTTTTCATTTCTTTTCTTTTTCCTCAAGGACTTGGTGGGGTGGATGTAGAGACTTGATCTACCACCATCATTGTCTTGTTGATGCTATTGATCAATTCTCGCCTTGACAATCGATTATTGTAGATCTTTAATCTATTCCCATTGACAAGCAAAGGGATAACCTCTGCGTCGATGGTTCTTATCTTCACAACATCATTATCATGACACTTTTCTATTACATAAGGCCCTAACCATCTAGTCCTTAACTTGCCTTTAATATCCTTGTACCGAGAATCATACAGCAAAGCCCAATCACCTTATTGAAACTGTTTATCTTTTATATTCATGTCATGCCAAATTTTCCTTTCAACTTCAGTCACCTTTATGTGTAGAAGGGCCTACATCCTAAGTTCATATATCCGTTTCAGTTGGAGAAATATTTATTGTTGTGTCCTCGTGATATCCATATCCAGTTGTGTTGCAATCCTTAAGGCTTTGTATTCAAATTCAATGGACAACATGGCTTTCTTTCCATAGACCAACTCATAAGGAGTGAAGCGAGTGGTGGTCTTCCAGGTGGTACTGTAGGCCTAGGTGGCCTCAAATAATCTATCTTCCCAATCCTTTTTTGCTATTTCTAATCACCTTGGTCACAATGCCTTCCAATTCTTTGTTTGTTACCTCCACTTGCCCATTAGCCTGTAGGTGGTAAGGAGTGGATGTTTTGTGCTTGATCTTATGTTGGGTTAATAGATTTTCAATCATGTGAGATGTAAATTGACAGCCTTGATCAGTGACAAATTCTCTAGGTTACCCAATCTTATAAAACACATTTTCCCTGAAGAATTCAACCAATTTTTATTTTGTTGCTACTTTGATGGCTTTGGCTTCAACCCATTTGGTTAAGTAGTTAGTGCACACAATAATGTATTGCTACTATTTGGATGGAGGGTCAATGGGCCCAATGAAATCCATGCCCCACTTGTCAAATGGCTCGAAAGTCATTTGAGGTTGCAGAGGTATCTCAACCCTTAGGGTAGGTTTCCCCATTCTTTTGCATCGATCACACTAGCCGGTATACCTCCTCACATCTTGGAGAAGAGTGGGCCAGTAATAACTAGCTTGTAGTACCATAAATGTGGTTATTTTCGTTGCAAAGTGACCTCCACAAGGAACATCATGACAGGCCAGAAGGATGTCGAAGACTTCCTCCTCCCTGACACATCTTCTTAGAATTTGATCTAGACATAGCTTAAAGAGATTTCCCCCTGTTGAAAATAATACTGAGAGGGGGGGTGAATCAGTATTATCTAGCAATTTAACAAATCTTCCTTATTTGATCTTTTGAATTATTCTTGCATATCAGTACCATAAAATAATGAGCATGAACAAAGAAAATAGACAGTCACACCAAAGAACACAAGATGTAAGGTGGAAACCCAATGTGGGAGAAAACCACCTGCTGCAATATGTCTCTATCTTCTTTCAATTTAGAAATTCTTTTACAATGATTTTGTACTGGTGCAGTCCTTTACCAGTACGCAGGCTGCAACCTGCAGAGAGCTACAACTCTCTCTCGTTTTCCAGTCTCTCCTGGAAGGGAGCTACAACCCCCTACTTCTTTTCATGAAGAATCAAATGATCAACAAGTATACAACAGTTACAGCCCACTACAGTTATCAGATCAGTAATCACATAAATAACCCAGAGCACCTTATGAACAGAAAAATACAGTCAACAGATCATCTTAAGACAGGGACGCAATTTTTCTTTCTGTGGCCTGCGACTGGACGCAGTTTACCTTCTGCTGCTCTGCGTGCCGACGCACTGTTCCTTTAAACTGCTCTGCGTACCGGCGCACCCAACAATACTATCGCGCCGCGTCTTTTGCTTCAGAGACGCATCCAATAATACTATCGCGCCGCGTCTTTCGCTTCAGAGACGCACCTGAGCCCTTACTGTACTGCGTCTCGGCGCACTTGCCCTTCACTGAACCTGCGTCCCTTCAGATATAAAAGATATGAAGACTTCAGAACTAGCCCAAACAGTCAGATCTGCAGATCTGATCCTGCGCCATAGAGATCACAGTCCATTAGAAGATTCGCCCTCATAGATCTGGACTAGATCTCACCAAAAGATATTCAACCAAAGATGATGATTAATCCAAATGAACTCCTTTGCTTTATATAGGCAAGCTCCTCCCCAAAACATGGAACAATACCACGAGCCGACACCATAGAAACACAAAACCGTCGGCTAGATACCACACAAGAAACCCCCACGTGCTTTTCTCTGTCTTGAAATGTGTGCACTGGGTGGACGCACCCCCTGAACGGCTGGCCTGCGTCCCTGGACGCGGGTTCTGCATGGTATACCAGCGGGGACGCACTTTTTGAACAGATTGCCTGCGTCCTTCTTAAAAATAGAGAGTTGATCATCAAGAATAGTGATCTACCACCTGAATGGGTTGCCATCAAGGACAACACCTGAATCATAATGCCAACAATCTCCCCCTTTGGACTTGATGGCAACCTCATGATCTTCAGCTTCATTCTCCCCCTTTGACATCAAGGGCAAAGGGTATGCTCCCCCTACTCTCATGCTCCTCCAGATCTGCAAATAACCAGAAATCCACCATGAAAGAGATAGAGACATATTGCAGCTATTTCCAAGATCTCCTTCTTCATAATGCCAACAATGCATTATGTGCTCCCCCTGAGCCTATACCACCAATAAGAAGATGTTCAGCAATAAGATGATGCATCAACAACCCCCAGCTTTTGCCTGAGGTATTCAAAAGTGTCTCTGGGCAACGGTTTGGTGAAAATATCAGCAACTTGTTCCTTAGAAGGAACATACTCCAACTTGACCTTCTGTTCAAGTACTTGTTCCCGGAGAAAGTGGTACTTGATTGGTATGTGCTTGGTTTTTGAATGCATAACCGGATTCTTTGAGATGCTGATTGCACTTGTGTTGTCACATAAGATAGGGATTGGAGGTGTACAAGTGATTTGATAATCCTGCAAAGTCTGCATCATCCAAAGGAGTTGGGTGCAACAAGATGCAGCAGCAACATATTCCGCTTCAGCTGTAGACAAGGCAATTGAACTCTGTTTCTTGCTGAACCAAGATACCAGTCTGGAACCCATAAAGAACGCACCACCACTTGTGCTTTTCCTGTCATCCACGCTTCCGGCCCAATCTGCATCTGTATAAGCATGAAGAGTGAGATCTGTATCTCTAGGATACCATAAGCCATAATTTTGAGTTCCTTGAAGATATTTGAAAATTCTCTTTACTGCCTGAAGATGAGTCTCCTTCAGATTTGCCTGAAATCTTCCAACTATTCCAACTGCATGCATGATGTCTGGTCGGGTACCTGTCAAATATAGTAAACTTCCAATCATAGATCTGTAGGTTGGTTGATGTACTGCTGCAGATTCATCATTTGCACTGAGACTACATCCTGTGACCATGGGTGTACATACTGGTTTTGCATCTTCCATGCCATATTTCTTCAAAATCTGCTTGAGATACTTGGTTTGAGATAAAAAGATTCCTCCTTCCTTCTGTTGGATTTGCAAACCAAGGAAATATGTCAGTTCTCCTAGCAAGGACATTTCAAATTCTTTCTGCATGACCGAGGCAAAGCTTTGACTCATAGCTTCTTCATTGCTGCCAAAAATAATGTCATCTACATACACAACAAGTATTAGCAATTTGTCATTTTCAACTTTTATATACAGATTGCTATCTGCTGAACCTTTTGAGAAACCTTGTTGATGAAGATATTTGTCCAACCGGTAGTACCAAGCCCTTGGAGCTTGTTTGAGACCATAGAGAGCCTTTTTCAATCGGCATACAAGATTTGGATCATTTCCAAGAATGAACCCATCTGGCTGTTCAATGTACACTTCTTCTTCCAAGTCTCCATTCAGAAAGGCTGATTTCACATCCATTTGAAATACTTTGAAGTTCTGAAAACTTGAGAGAGCAAGGAACATTCGGATGGCCTCAAGTCTTGCAACAGGAGCAAAAGTTTCTTCAAAGTCTATTCCTTCTTGCTGCGCATACACTTTACAAACAAGTCTGGCTTTGTTTCTAATTACTTCTCCATTTTCATTCAATTTATTTTTGAAGACCCATTTTGTTCCAATAACATTCTTATCCTTTGGTCTAGGAACCAGCTCCCAAGTGTTGTTCTTTTCGATTTGCTCAAGTTCTTCATCCATTGCTTTCACCCAACATTCATCTTTGCATGCCTCTTTCACATTTTGTGGTTCAGTAGAGGAGAGTAATGCCAAATAGCTTGAAGCTTCTGCAACTGTTCTTCTAGTTTGTATACCTGCTTCTTTCTGTCCCATGATCTGAGATTCTGGATGGTTCTTCTGAACATATCTGGATGGAGTCTTTTCTTCTATTCTTGTTCGTTCTTCTGTGTCTTCGTGAGGTTCTTCTTGAGATTCTTCTTGAGGTTCTTCTTCTTCATCATTCTGTCTTTGAGGGTAGCTTTCATCTTCTTCGATGTCTTCACGATGTATTTGCCTAGGAATGTATCCCTTCTCATCAACCACTACATCAATGCTGTCAACAATTCTGCCAAGTCTTTTATTGTAGCATTTGTATGCTTTGCTATGTGGAGAATAGCCAAGAAGAATGCCTTCATCTGCTCTAGGATCAAGTTTGCCAAGCTGCTCCTCAGTATTCTTGATATAGCATTTGCTCCCAAAGATTTTGAAGTGCTTTACCGAAGGAGTTTTACCACTCCAGAGCTCATGAGGAGTTTGAGTGATGTTCACCCGGACATTTGTCTTGTTGAGAATAATAACCGCAGCATGTGCAGCTTCACCCCAGAAAGTTGCGGGAGTTCCTGATTCATCAAGCATAGCACGAGCCATTTGTTGGATTGTTCTGTTCATTCTTTCAACAACTCCATTTTGCTGAGGAGTTCTAGCTGTAGAGAATTCTCTCCTTATCCCATGTTCATCACAGAAATCGAAAAATTCATTTGAAGTAAATTCCCCACCTCTGTCGGATCTGAGGCACTTAATTTTGTGACCTGATTCATTTTCAACCAAGGCTTTGAAGGATTTGAATTTTTCGAATGCTTCATCTTTGTGCTTCATAAGTCCTAACCAAACAAACCTGGAGAAATCGTCAATAAATAATATCAAGTATTCCTCTCCTCTAGGTGTTCTTTTCCTGAATGGTCCACATACATCTGTATGTACTAGCTCAAGAGGCATGCTAGCTGATCCTTCTTTCTCTGGAAAGTTAGTCCTGGTTTGTTTTCCAAACTGACATGATCTGCATATGGTGTTGTCAGGAATTTTGATATCTGGAAGATCGCGAACTGCCTGATATTTGCATGCTTTCCTTATTTGTGAGAAGCTTAGATGTCCCAACCTTCGATGCCATAACCAGTGCTCTTCATCCTTGCTTAGATAGCATTGTTGTTGTCCTTCTTCAAATATGTATAGATTATTTGGAGTTCTTTTCCCTTTGAGAACTGTTTTACCTGTATCAAGATCACGAACAAGACATCCATTTGATCTGAATATAACCTCGGTTCTTTGATCACACATCTGGCTGACACTTAGTAGATTATGCTTCAATCCATCAACATACAAAACATTTCCAGCCTTAACATCTTCTTTTAAAGGAGCAATACCTTTTCCTTTTATAGTTGCAGGAGTATCATTTCCAAAAGAGACTTTCTTTCCCTTTTCTAAAATAGAATAAGACTCAAGTTTTTCTTTATCACCTGTCATATGCTTCGAACATCCACTGTCAATGTACCATAGATTTTCCTGTCCTTCTGCATAAAATGCTATCCCACATCTTTCTGTTTGAGGTTCCTTTATTCTCCATGTTTTGGTGCCTGAGGCTTGTTCCTTTTTCCGTTCTTGTTCCTTTCTTTCCTGAAACCTGCTTCTGCATTCAAAGTCTTCATGACCAAAATTATTGCAAATAGAACATTCAACTTCATTTTCAAGAGCCGAAAAGTTGTTATAGGTCCTTTTTGTAATCCCTGTCATACTTCTTTGTTTTTGAGCTTCCCTAGTCATGATTGTTTTATACGCAACACATTGAGCTGCTTTGTGACCAAAGTTATGGCAAGAAAAGCATTGTCCATTGAAGAAGCTTCTGCGGTTATTGAATCTACCAGCCAACTGATTGTAATTTCTATTTTCATCTATTCTTGAACCAAACTGGGAAGATTTTACCTGTGGCTGGTTGTGGCTTTTGTTCACCCTTAAGCTGGATTGCCCCTGATAGTTTCTGTTTGAAGTTTGTCCCTGCTTTACCTGATGATCTTCATTGTGCTTTTGCTCATTTCTTCTTGCTGCATCAAGATAACTTTTTGAAGTGGATGCTTGAGAAGTTTCTCCATTATAGCCCAGACCTGTCTTATTTAGTGGAGACCGCTGCACACTGATAATCTCATCCAAAGTTTCAGATCCTTTGACAAACTTGAGATTAATAGCTTTTGTTTTCTCAATTTCTTTTCTAAGACCAACAATTTCACCTTCTAATTTTTCAAGATGTTTTTCCTTTTCATCAATTTGAAATTGTAGAGTATCAATGATCATGTTCTTTTCTTCTATACATCTCTTGAGTCTAGTAATTTCATCATGAAGGTTATCCACATCTACAGCATCCTCATAATCATCATCTTCAAATGCCATTAACAACCTATATTTATTACCTTGTTCATCTTCATCACTGTTTGATAAGCCATCACTATCTTCATGGGTGTAGTAGCTTTTCTTATTTGCACTTTGTTTCTTGTTCCATCTAGCTGGTTCCTTTCCTTTATCCTTATAAGGACATTTTGCAGCATAATGACCTACTCTTCCACAAGCAAAGCATTTGAAAGGTAGCTTACCTCTGAATCTTCCAGAACCCCTTTGAAGATTTCTGACAAAATTTGATTCTTCTTCCTCTTCTTCTGGAACATGGCTTGCTTCATAGTGATCTTCTTTGCCTGATGCCTTAAAAGCAGCCTCCCTTCTGTCTGATGGACCTCCCTTTCTCATTTCATAAGCAGTTAGAATTCCATGTAGCTGAGACATAGTGAGAACACGGAGATTTTCTTTTTCTTCTATTGCAGATACTTTAGATTCAAACTTGGGGGATAATGATCTTAGAATCTTTTGAACTACTATAGACTCTTTTATTTCTTCACCCAAATTTTTCATACAATTAACAATCTCATCTACCCGAAGAAAATAATTAGCCACACTTTCATCATTATACATCTTGATAGTCTCATATTGAATCCTGAGAGTTTGAAGTTTAGCTTGTTTTACCTGTTCATCTCCTTCATAGCTCGTGATCATTTTGTCCCATATTTCTTTTGCTGATTTGAAGTGCATTACCTTCATGAATTCTGTTTGGGATATACTTCCTAATAGAGTACTGACTGCTTTTGCATTTGTTTCATACTTCTTTTTCTCAGCTGGATCTGTAGGAGTAGCTGAAGGAAAAGCATAGCCTGTTTCTACAATGTCCCAAACTTCTGTACCAAGAGATTGAAGATATGCAGTAACTCTTACCTTCCAATAATTGAAGTTTGTCCCATCAAAAACCGGTGGCCTGATTGATGCTTCTCTCTCGTAGTTGCTCATGATGAACAATCTACCTTCAAGCAATCAAGCTTTTCTGAAGGACCTGCTCTGATACCAATTGTTGAAAATAATACTGAGAGGGGGGGTGAATCAGTATTATCTAGCAATTTAACAAATCTTCCTTATTTGATCTTTTGAATTATTCTTGCATATCAGTACCATAAAATAATGAGCATGAACAAAGAAAATAGACAGTCACACCAAAGAACACAAGATGTAAGGTGGAAACCCAATGTGGGAGAAAACCACCTACTGCAATATGTCTCTATCTTCTTTCAATTTAGAAATTCTTTTACAATGATTTTGTACTGGTGCAGTCCTTTACCAGTACGCAGGCTGCAACCTGCAGAGAGCTACAACTCTCTCTCGTTTTCCAGTCTCTCCTGGAAGGGAGCTACAACCCCCTACTTCTTTTCATGAAGAATCAAATGATCAACAAGTATACAACAGTTACAGCCCACTACAGTTATCAGATCAGTAATCACATAAATAACCCAGAGCACCTTATGAACAGAAAAATACAGTCAACAGATCATCTTAAGACAGGGACGCAATTTTTCTTTCTGTGGCCTGCGACTGGACGCAGTTTACCTTCTGTTGCTCTGCGTGCCGACGCACTGTTCCTTTAAACTGCTCTGCGTACCGGCGCACCCAACAATACTATCGCGCCGCGTCTTTTGCTTCAGAGACACATCCAATAATACTATCGCGCCGCGTCTTTCGCTTCAGAGACGCACCTGAGCCCTTACTGTACTGCGTCTCGGCGCACTTGCCCTTCACTGAACCTGCGTCCCTTCAGATATAAAAGATATGAAGACTTCAGAACTAGCCCAAACAGTCAGATCTGCAGATCTGATCCTGCACCATAGAGATCACAGTCCATTAGAAGATTCGCCCTCATAGATCTGGACTAGATCTCACCAAAATATATTCAACCAAAGACGATGATTAATCCAAATGAACTCCTTTGCTTTATATAGGCAAGCTCCTCCCCAAAACATGGAACAATACCACGAGCCGACACCATAGAAACACAAAATCGTCGGCTAGATACCACACAAGAAACCCCCACGTGCTTTTCTCTGTCTTGAAATGTGTGCACTGGGTGGATGCACCCCCTGAACAGCTGGCCTGCGTCCCTGGACGCGAGTTCTGCATGGTATACCAGCGGGGACGCACTTTCTGAACAGATTGCCTGCGTCCTTCTTAAAAATAGAGAGTTGATCATCAAGAATAGTGATCTACCACCTGAATGGGTTGCCATCAAGGACAACACCTGAATCATAATGCCAACACCCCCAATCCAACTAAATGGGGCACTTTTTCTTATGATCCTACTCTTTTCCTTAGAGTACAAGTTTGGTGGAAATTGTGAAGACACCAAGTAGTTTTCTATGTTAGCAAACCATGGAGAGAGAACTGAAATGGCAAATAAATGTTCATCTGGTAACTAATAATCAACCATTCCTTTCTCCCCTGCAGGAAAAGTCAATCTGGATAAAAAGACCTACAACAACATTCTCCTTGTTAGGCTTTTCAATAATAGTTAAATAAAATTATTGCAATAAAAGTAACCATCTAATAATCTAGGCATTTACATCAAGTTTATTCATCAAGTATTTAATTGCAGCATGGTCAATATGTACAAATGTTTGGTAACCAATAATGTAATTCCTAAACTTATTCAATGAATACACAATAGCTAGGAGCTCTTTTTCAGTTACTGTGTAGTTCATCTTGGCTTTTGACAGATTCTTACTGATGAAGTAAATGGCATAAGGTAGCTTGTCATCTATCTGGCCTATAGTTGCTCCTATGGCTTTGTGAGAGGCATCAGCATGTATATGAAAAGGAAGAGCCCAATTTGGGCCTTGAAGAATAGGTGTAGTAGTCGACTTCGACTTTAGGGTTTCCAAGGATTCTTGACATCTTTTTGACCACAAAAATTCTGAATCTTTTGCCAATAACCCAATTAAAGGAGAAGCTAACTTGTTGAAATATTTTATAAATATCCTATAATATCCGACTAAACCTAAAAAATTTATGACATCCCTCTTTTTTTGTGGATTCGGGACACTTTTGATGATGGCTATCTTATTTGGGTCTACCTGTAGTCCTTCCTAGGATATTGAGTGACCTAGAGTAGTCCCTGCAGTCATCAAGAACTCACATTTTTCGAGACTAAGGGATAAGTTCATTTCAATGCAATTAGTCAGCACCTTACTGAGGTTAGAGAGAGCATCCTGGAAATCACATGCATAGGGTATAAAGTCGTCCATATAAATTTCTACTGCATCATGGACTAGTTTTGCAAAGACACTCACGACTACCCTATGGAAAGTGGCAGGGGCATTGCATAGACCAAAGGGAAGGACCCTGTAAGAGAAAGTACCCCATGGACAGGTGAAGGTGGTTTTATCCTAGTCCTCTGGGCTAATATGGGTTTTATTGTACTCGGTGAACCCATCTAAGTAAGAGAAAAAAAATTTCCCTGTCAGGCCATCTAACACTTGGTCAATGAAAGGTAGAGGAAAATGGTCCTGCTTTGTTACCTTGTTTAACTCTCTGTAATCGACACAAATCCTCCACTTTTCAATTTTCTTTGGAACGAACACCAAAGGAGACGTCCACTCACTGCATGAGATAGGGTAAAATAATCTTGCATCCAACAACCTTTGAAACTCTTCTTTGACTATATCCTTGAGAGCTGGATTCATTCTCCTTTGGGGTTGTTAGATTGGTTTGCAACCTTCTTTGATGTAAATGTGGTGAGTACACACTGAGGGGTGCACTCCCTTAATTTCTTTATAATTCCAAGCAAATGCATCCAAATCCTCTCTTAGCGTATTACCCAAATCTTCTTCTCTGTGTACAAAGAGAGAGAGAGAGAGAGGTTGATTTTCAGTGTTATTTCAGGGGTGAATTCTATTTTCTAGGCACGAGTAGGGTTTGAGTCATCTAAGCATAGATCAATCCGATGGTTGTTCTTGGTTTCCTTCACTACTTCCAACAGAGACATGTTGTTGGGAGTTGTATTTTGGATGATGTGTTCAATCAAATAATCTTCATCAGGGTGTCCTCCTCCCATGGCAGTTTCTAGGGTATAGAGTTGGGTGGAGTAGACTTAATCTTATTCCTCCACTCCTAGCCAAAAAGGTAAGTCATATTCCAAATATGGATGAGTAGGAGGGTACAAGACCAACTGGCTGGTTAGATGCCCATTTTTGATAGTCATGTTTCCAACCCTACAACTGATGTACGCATCGACAATGGCTAACCAAGGCCTCCCAAGTATGAGAGGATAGCCATTAAATTTGGTCTTAGGCTCAAGAACTAACAATTCTATAGGGAACTCCAAGGAGTCAATGGAGACCATCACATCCTCAACAATTCCCTTAGGGGCTACTGTGGATTGTTCTGTGAGCTGCAAGGCTATCATGGTCTTTCTTAATGAACCCTAGAGATTCAGCTTGAGCATGGTTTCCTTAGTTATTACATTAATGGTAGCCCCAAGATCAATCAAGGTATGCGCGACAATGGTGTGATTGATGTGTGCATCTACTATAGGGCTTCCAGCGTCTAAATACTTTGGGCAAATTACCCGCCCCAACGTTAAGTCAGACAACTTTCCAATGACATTAATGGTAGGGGTGTCTCTTTTTCGCTTCTTGAGATGTTTGAAACAATTCTCTTTAATAAATTTGTTGTCAATAAGTACATCCTTATTATGGATATTTCACTTGAACAATTCATCACAACAAATATGATAATATTATGAAACTTTGCAAACTAATTTTCGTTATATCCCAAATTAATTATTTACCACCTTTCCTTGAGTTTGTAAAATAAATAAAATATGGAAATGAAAGAATAGGAACATGTATACACCATCCACACAAATCAAACGATATTTATCTTGAGAAAACAACATGAGAAAAAAAATACACTACAAGGTGAAGGCCATGCTCTTCTCTCCTTGTTTTAACTATAAATGGCACATATAAAAGAATGAAAACAGAGTATGGAGTGACCTTTTAAAATCATAGCATAGATGGATGCTACATAACCCTCCTCCTCCTTTATTATGATCTGAAAATAAGACTAGTAAAAAAAATTCTTAGCCATGGAAAGAGATACAATTGAAAAGAACGGAAACCCTTCTCCTTTTAATGGTCTAATATATAATATACCCTACTAGCCTTATAGGTTTTAGGTTTGGTTTCCTCAACCCTCAGTTAGAGATAAGGTTGTTTTGGATATCTAGATTCTACTAGAAAGTATACACATAGAAATTCATATATTCATTAGTAATGGGGATGCGGCATACACCCATAGCATGGTGGCCAACAAGGTAGGTGAAGTTGTGGGAGGCATATTTTTTGCATATGAGCTCTAATTGGGCTAAGTTTTCCACCATTCGAAATGTCTCCATGTTCATATCCGTGTCAATGAAGTTTGCATAATGTTTGGACATCAAAACCTCTTGGGAAACACCATTTGGCACCTCAGAATAGATCTAAAAAGTTCCACACCCTACATTCCAAATTGGAATGTAGGACCAATCCATCCTTAATAAAATATTCTCATGTATTATAACATTCAATTTTATTGTTAGAAAGATTTTTAAAAAATGTATAATTCTATCATTTTAAGTTAGAGGATGATTAGAACTTAAGAGAATGAAAGAGCTTAACTCAAAGAAATTGTTGTTCCAAAGAAGGATCAAAGATTTAATAAATCAAACTCCCCATGGAATAAACTATTTTGTATTATTGTTGGAAAAATTCAAAATCCTAGGTTTAATCATTTTCATATGGAGGAGGAACTCATTTCATGAAAATTAAATGGGCGATGCCTTCCAAGTAATTCTTGTTCCAATGAGGGAAAATATAGTTTCTAAATAACCTATATAACTAAGGCTTCATAAAAACATTTTCCCACTAAATAAAATTGATTTAGAAAGAAATATTAATCGCATAAAACAATGTATTCTATAATAACATTTTTGCAAAATTATAGTTATTAAAGACGAGGAGAACGCACTAGTACCCAAATTAAAAAAAAAAATCATCTTCTCTTTATCATTACCTCTTTCCCCCATTCTCTCTCTACCTCCCTCTTTATCTCCTCCTCCTTCCGCTCTCTAAATATTCCTTCCCCCTCCTCTCGTCTTTCTTTCTCTCACCGCCCTTCACTCCCTGTCTCCTTCTCTCTCTCACTGTCACTCCCCATATTCTCCTCTCTATATCCTTCTATATCTATAAAAACTCTCTATCTCCTTATATATTCCTCTCTACCCACATCAAAGTCTCTAAATTTTCGCTCACCTCTCTCTCTTTGTCTCTCTCTCTCTCTCCAAATCTCATTTTCCTTCTAACTCTTCATCTCTCTCCATTTATCTCTCTCTTTTGTCAATGTTTCTCCACTCTCCTCTCATTCTGTCACCTCTAATATTATGTCCTTGCCTCTTTCCTCTTAACAACCTCTCTCTCTCCATCTTTCCCTCTCTCGTTTCGTCCACCTTGTCTCTCTACATCCATGTTTGTCTCTATACCTCCACCCGTCCATCACTTCCTATCTCTCCTACCATGTCTCTTCTGCCCTCCCTCTCTCACCATATCTCTCTACCCATTCTCATCGCTCTATTTGTCCCTCTTTCCCCTCCTCTATCTGTCTCCATTTTTATTCCCCTCTCCCTCATTATATCCAATCCCAACCCACTCACCCTTCCCCCTATCCCACCCCCTCACTATCTATACCCATCCTCTATATCTCTCATTCTCACTTCTATGCCCCTATCTCCCTCACTTCCTATCCCTCATCTCTCTCTCTCTCTCTCTCTCTCTCTCTCTACACTTCCCCTTCCCTTTCTACCTATAACTTATCTTCCCTCCTATTTCTATCTCTTTGCATCATTTTATCCCTCTCCCATTCACTCCTTCCCTCTCTCTTCCCACTTCTCTCTCCATATTCCTTCCCTACATCATTCTTGTTCAATTAGTCCCTACCCTGTCCACCCTCGTTCCCCCCCTCTCTCCCTAGTACAATATCTGGCATCCCTCCTTCTCTCACTCCAAATTTATCTCTCTCCTCCCCAAAATATTTACCTCCCCCCGTCGCCTCTCCCTCAACCTCTCTCACTCCCTATCTCTCCAAATCTACACTCACCTCCATATCTATTTCTCCCTCTCTCTGTCTAACAAACTCCCCTTCACTCCCTTCCCACTATCTCGCCTCTTTCACTATTTTCCCCTCTCTCTTCCCCAACTCTCTCTACCCCATAATCACCCCACTCCTCACCCTTTGTCTCTTTCACTCAAAATGTTGATCTTCCCCTCTATCCTTCACTTCTCTCTCTCTCTCTCTCTCTCTCTCTCTCTCCCACCCTCTCTCCCTTATTCCTAACTCTCCCTTCATCTTTCTCCACCTTCCTCCCTCTTTGTTACTCTCTTTCTTTATTCCCCCATCCTCCCTTAGTACCTCATTGAAAATTACATAATTTTCCTATCCCTTCTTCCTTCCTTCCCTATCTCTCTATTTTCCCCTCTTTTTCTTCGTCCTCTCTTTCACTCGTTGTCTCTCTTCACCTCTCTCTCTCCCTCCATATATATCTCTCTGTACTGCCATAATTTTCTCTATCATTACATCTTTCCCCCATTAAAAAAGAATCATCCTCTCTTTATCATTACCTCTTTCCCCCATTCTCTCTCTACCTCCCTCTTTATCTCCTCCTCGTTCCTCTCTCTAAATATCCATTCCCCCTCCTCTCGTCTCTCTCTCTCTCATCACCCTTCACTCCCTGTCTCCTTCTCTCTCTCACTCTCACTCCCCATATTCTCCTCTCTATATCATTCTATATCTATGAAAACTCTCTATCTCCTTATATCTTCCTCTCTACCCACATCAAGTCTCTAAATTTTCACTCACCTCTCTCTCTCTCTGTCTCTCTCTCTCCAAATCTCATTTTCCTTCTAACTCTTCATCTCTCTCCATTTATCTCTCTCTTTTGTCAATGTTTCTCCACTCTCCTCTCATTTTGTCACCTCTAATATTATGTCCACGCCTCTTTCCTCTTAACTCCCTCTCTCTCTCCATCTTTCCCTCTCTCGTTTCGTCCACCCTGTCTCTCTACATCCATGTTTGTCTCTATACCTCCACCCCTCCATCACTTCCTCTCTCTCCTATCATGTCTCTTGTGCCCTCCCTCTCTCACCATATCTCTCTACCCATTCCCATCGCTCTATGTGTCCCTCTTTCCCCTCCTCTATCTCTCTCCCTTTGTATTCCCCTCTCCCTCATTATATCCAAACCAAACCCATTCATCCTTCCCCCTATCCCCCCCCCCCCCACTCCCCCACTATCTATACCCATCCTCTATATCTCTCATTCTCACTTCTATACCCCTATCTCCCTCACTTCCTATCCCTCGTCTCTCTCTCTCTCTCTCTCTCTCTCTCTCTCTCTCTCACTCTACACTTCCCCTTCCCTTTCTACCTATAATTTATCTTCCCTCCTATTTCTATCTCTTTGCATCATTTTATCCCTCTCCCATTCAGTCCTTCCCTCTCTCTTCCCACTTCTCTCTCCATATTCGTCCCCTACCCTTCCTCTTTGTAACCATTCTTGTTCAATTAGTCCCTACATCACAAAAAACCCGTCCACCCTCGTTCCCCCTCTCTCTCCCTACTACGATATCTGGCATCCCTCCTTCTCTCACTCCAACTTTACCTCTCCCCCTGTCCCCTCTCCCTCAACCTCTCTCACTCCCTATCTCTCCAAATCTACACTCACCTCCATATCTATTTCTCCCTCTCTCTGTCTAACAAACTCCCCTTCACTCCCTTCCCACTATCTCACCTCTTTCACTATTTTCCCCTCTCTCTTCCCCAACTCTCTCTACCCAATAATCACCCCACTCCTCGCCCTTCGTCTCTTTCACACTAAATGTTGATCTTCTCCTCTATCCTTCACTTCTCTCTCTCTCTCTATCTCTTTCTCCCACTCTCTCTCCCTCATTCCTAACTCTCTCTTCATCTTTCTCCACCTTCCTCCCTCTTTGTTACTCTCTTTCTTTACTCCCCCATCCTCCCTTAGTACCTCGTTGAAAATTACATAATTTTCCTATCGCTTCTTCCTTCCTTCCCTATCTCTCTATTTTCCCCTCTTTTTCTTCGTCCTCTCTTTCACTCGTTGTCTCTCTTCATCTCTCTCTCTCCCTCCATATATATCTCTCTATACTACCATAATTTTCTCTATCTCCCTCTCTCTCACTACTCTCTCTTTCTCATGCACACATGCTTGAATTTTGTCTCCCTCTTCCCTATCTCTTCCACCATCCCTCTCTCTTATATCTTGACTATCCCTTTCTCTACCCTCTATCATTTTCCATGTTTGTATTGTCATTAAGGAAAATCCATTATTTTTGCTCAATCTTTATTCTTTCGTTTCTTAATATTAAAACAATAAAAATATATGCTTAATAATTCAAACCACATATTTTATTTTATTTTAAAACTAATTTATACGCTACATATTTTCAAGTAGTATTTTAAAATTCAACCAATTTTTTTCACCTTTTTTTTGGACTTATTTATTTCATTCGGGTGTGTCTCTCTATAGGGAGATATACCAATATTTTTCCCAATTTGATTAATTTTTTCTAAAAATTTTATTGTACTCAAACTAATAATGAAAAAAAATTAAAGATTTACAATGCTCATTAATTGAGGGATAAGTTGGTCATACAAAAGATTCAGAATAAATAAATTTAAAGGTTGGTCATCCAAAAATTAAAAAAATTTAACAATTTCTAGTTGTGGATAATTGAAAAGATAACTCGGTCTTCTAGAAATCCTTAGGCACATATATGATAGCATATATTTTCGTTACATATTAGAAAAAGTATCTACCTTTTCCATTTACAAATTTATTGTCGATATAGTTTCATCTTTGACCTCTTGGTACTGCCTTAGTCGTACTTTGCACCAAATAGAACCATGGCAAGTAGAGAAGATAGTTACAAAGCAGGTAGACACGAGGAATGTAAGTTTTCTCCACAAGCCAAATAAAATCATAATTAAATCAGAGATGAGACTCCTTGGCAGATTCTAAGGAACAAAGTAAGGCAATTCAATAGGTCGAGTAAACAACCATAAAGGAAGGACAAAATTGGAGATGATGAATGGCGGTGTAGAACAATACTAGAGGCATTACAGAAAGGGAAACCATACCAAACTTTGAACAATGACTATTGGATAATAAAGAGAATTACAATGAGCAAGAAGTAAGTACATACTTCTACAACCAGTTCTTTGTGCTCAATCTCCTACCTCTGATTTATTTTGTAGCAAATTAATGCTCCTTCTGCTTAGGCCACCAAGTAATTACTTCTTTGATGGGATTCCATGGTTTCCATATCTTTGTTATAGAATAATCCCATAATAGAATGATCCTAGTCTCAACAGTGAAACCATTTGTCGGTGCGCGGGGATCTGACATAACCGTGCTTTCGTGTGCAGTTCAACCCATAAACCCACTAAGCATAGTCCCTTTCAGCATCACCCAAAAAAGGGATGAAGTCTCACCGATGGTGTTATGGGGCTACTTGAACCGGGTTTTTGTAATTAGATCGTATTATTTTTGTTTTGTGACACTAGGACTTCATCTTATCATGCGGCGGTCTAAGAACTTAACGGACTGATGCAGCACAATCAGTTTTAATTTATGTGTTGCGCGGGATTTCACGAGTTCTTACACTAACTAGTTAGCTCACTTTTCATTGCCCACAACATTATTATGAGAAAAGTATCCCATTCCTGGAAAAAAAAAACTTTAAATTGTCTCACAGTAGCTTGTTAGTCGACAATCATAAGACTATTATGATAAAATTATAACAATGTCGCCAACCCCCCTGCTATACAAGATATTAATAAAGATTGTATCAACATTTTATCATTACAAATCCAATTAAAAGAGAATAATGATAATAATAACACAAGACATTCATACAACAACGTATATGTGGCAATCCATTGATTTTTTTCATTACCTTAATATAAGGGAATATGTGCAACACGCAACAATACAAGTCACTTTAATTTGGCTCACCAACCTTACTATATCTATCCGTATCACAATAAATCAATAATTACAATGTAAATACACTGTTGAATCTAGCACAAACTATTTCATCTACACATACGCTGAACAATAGCTACATAGACACAAAAATCGCATATGACTGAGAAACATAAAGAAAGAGACATCATCAACAATTCTTCATTCATATTATTAGTCTTATATAACTTCTCGGTCCTCCTTGGCCTACTTCTCCTCCTTGGCCTACTTCTAGCTGTCCCATGTTGTTTAACCGCCTAAAAATCTTACTATAAATATGTTCTACCAGTTTGTTTCCACTTGATTTCCTTCCTTCCATAGAGAAATATCTTTAGATTCTTTTCCCATGTTGTCCTTCCTCTCCTTCGCCAATCATCCTAAAAACCTAAGTACCATATTTACTCACACGCATCATTGCCTACTTGACACTGTGTTCTTCCTTGTGCAGTCCCTTCCTACGCCTAATCCCCTTTCCCTGCGCTAACCCTTCGGTTGCACATTGGATTCTCTTATGCTACACTGCCATCATCTATGCGTTCCCCTACACTAATACCAAAAAAAAAAATCGATTTTTTTTTCCTCCAACAATAGGACCAATTCATCCTTGACAAAAGATCTTCATGTATTATAACACTCTATATTATGTTAGAAACATTAAAAAATAAAAGTATTGCTTTATCATTTTAAATTTGAGGATGAATCCAACTTAAAAGAAATGAAAGAGTTTCCATCGAAGAAATGGTTGTCGCAATTAAGGATCAAACAGTGCTTAAATCAAACTCCCTATGTAATGAAACACTTTGTATTAGTGTTGGAAAAATTAAAAATATTAGATTTTGTATTTTTCATATGGAGGGAGAATTCATTTCATGAAGATTTCATGGGAGATTCCTTCCAAGGAATTCTTGTTTCAATTAAAGGAAGTATAGATCGTAGATACCTTATATAACTAAGGGTTCATACTAAGTTTTTTCCACTAAATAAAATATATTTAAAAAAAATATGAATGGCATTTAATGAAGTATTTTATCATAAAACTTTTGGATAGTTATTGTTATTAAAGATGAGGAATATAGAGTAATAACTAATCGAAAACTTTCTTCTCAACACTCCCTTTATCACCTCCTTCCCCCACTCTCTCTCTACCTCCCTCTTTAACTCTTCCCCGTTCTTCTCTTTAAATATCCCTCCCTCCTCCTCTCCTCTCCCTCTCTCATTTCCTCTCTCATTGTCCCTTTCCCTCTCCTACTGTATATCTACTTCTCCATCTCTCACTACTCTTTATCTCCTTATTTATTCCTATCTACCCACATCAAAGTGTCTCTCTTTTCTTTTACTCCTCCCCCAGTCTCCCTCTCTCTCTCTCTCCAACTCTCCTCTTCGCTCTCACTCTCCATCTCTCTCCAATTGTCTATCTCTTCTCTCCATCATTCTCTCATCTCCACCCATCTATCCCTTTGTCTCTCCTCCTAACAACCTCTAACTCTCCACCTTTCCCTCTTCCATTACTTCCATCTTCACTCTTTGCATCAATCATTATCTCTCTAACTTCACACCTCCCTCACCCCCTCTCTCTCCTACCATGCCTCACCCTCGCTCCCTCTATAACCCTATCTCTCTACTCATCCCTGCTCTCTTTATTCATCTCTCCCCTCCTCTCTCCCTCCACCTCTGTCTCCCCCCTCCAACACATTATACCAAATCCCAACTCACTCTTTCTTACCCTTATCCCATACCCCCGCCACACTCCCTCCACCTCCCTCTATCTCTCTCTCTCTTTCTCTCATGCACATACACACTCAGTCTCACTTCTATAGCCATCTATCCCTAACTTAATATCCCCCATCACTCTCTCTCTCTCTCTCTCTCTCTCTCTCTCTCTTTGCACTTCTATTTCCCTTGCTACCTCTCCCTTATATTCCACCCTCTCTCCCTCTTTAGCATCCATTTTTCCCTCACCTATTCACTCCTTCCTTCTCTCTTCCCAATTATCTCTCCATATTTCCCTTATCCTTCCTCTCTCTAACCACCCTACTTAACTTAGTCCCTACATCACAACAAACTTATACCCCTTAGGTCCCTCTCTCTCCCCCTCCCTCCTTCTCTCACTTGAATCCTCTCTCTCCTTCACCACATATTTACCCCTTTCGCATCTCTCAGATTCTCGCTCTAGCTTTGTTTGTCCCCCTCTCTCTCTCACACACACACACAGAGACACACACACACACACACATATACCTCATCACTCCATTCCCCACTATCTCCCATGGTTACCTATTTATCTCCCTCTCTTCCTCCACATTCTCTCTACTTTCTATTCACCCCTCTCCTCCCTCCACCTCTCCTTATCTCTACATGTTGATCTACCCTTATATCTTTCACTAATCTCTCTCTCTCTCTCTCTCTCTCTTCCTCAACTCTCCCCTCATATTTCTCTAGCATTTGACCTCTTTATTCCTCTATTTATTTATCCCTCCATCCTCCTTTAGTCCCTCTTTGGCAATGCCCTACCTTGTTTATTCCTTTGTCCCTCTCTACCCCTCTCTCTCCACTTTCCCCTCTCTATTTTCCCCTCTTTTTCCCTCCCCTATTTTCCACTCATTGTCTATCTTGACCTCTCTCTCTCTCTCTGTCCCTCTGTAGCTCTATTAACCACCATCATTTTCTCACTCTCTCTTTCTCACACACACATGTTTCAATATTGTCCCCCCTCTCTCTCTCCCTCTCACCCTATCTCCCCATTATCCCTTTATTTTCCTTCTTGACTATCCCTTTCTCTGACCTTTATTGTATTCCTTATTTTTATTGTCATTATAAAAAAATCCATTATTTACATCCACTCTTTATTATTTCATTTGTTAATACAGATTATGATTATTCACATGTAAAGGTTGTATGACAATGTAATCACACATTGTAAAGTAGAAACAAATGTTGGAAATAATAATATAGCTAAAGTACATGAATTTCGTACCAAATTGATGAGGTGTAGAGTTGAAAATCAAGGGATATGCCATCAAATCCCTTGAAAATAAGAAGAATATCTAAGATATAATTAACTTAAAAGAGGGATAAATAAAGACAATAAGGTAACTAGATAAAACAAATACCATATAACAATGTTTAAAGAGGAATGCGATTAGAGAATATGGAACAATATGGATAATATTTACCTTAAAAACATTGTTGAATGATTTATAATGGGATATCTTATTAATAAATATCCTTGACACATTGGTGGTGCAAGTAAATTGTAGGTTGATGTCCTATAAATGAGATATTATCAGGCCAACAACATCAAACTATATCGTTTCACTTTTAAATACTATCACATATTGAAAATTACAATTACAATAAGTCCAAATTGTTGGAAATTTTAATTACAACTATAAATAATTGTACCTTTAAATATAGCCTTTACATGTATAACAAACAAGTTCATCATAACTAGAAGGAATAGTGCAACTTGAGGAATCCAAAATCTTACTTCTTGTAGTCAAGTGTTATTTTCGATTCCATGATGGATTGGAGCTAAACGAATAGCCAAAGAAACTTGAGAGTTCTTGGGTGTTACAATAATTTCTAAACTATTATGTATATTCCCCATGAAAAATTCATCGCAACAAATCTAATAATACTATGAAATTATACAAATTGATTTTCATTAGATCTCAAATTAATTATTTACTAGATTTTCTTGAATTTATGAAATAACTAAGATATGGAAATGATATAATAGGATAAATTATACACCATCCATATAAATCAAAACAAGATTTATCTTAAGAAAATAATATAAGAAAAAGCCACACTACAAGGTAAGGCCTATGCTATTCTCTCATTGTTTTAGCTATAAAATGACCTATAAAGGAATGATAACACACTATCCAGCGACCTCTTAAAACTATGCTCTATATTGATGCTACAAAATTGCCATCCTCCTTTATTATGTTCTCAAAATAACACTAACAATTTATTTTTATAGGTATGGAACAATATACAATTGAAAATAATGGAACCCCTTCTCCTTTTAATGGTGTAATATATATCATACCCTGCTAGCCATCTAGGTGTCGTGTTTTAGCTTTCTCAACCCTCAATTATAGATATGGTCTTTTGGTAATCTAGAATCCGTGAGAATGTATACACATGTCAATTAATATATTAATTAGTAATGGGGATGTGGCATATACCCATACCATGGTGGTCAACAAGGTAAGTCATGTTGTCGGGGGAATAAGTTTTGGATATAAGCTCTGGTTGATTTGGTTTTTGCACCATTGGAAAGGTATCCATGTTTATAGCAATACCAAGGATGTGTACATAATATTTGGACATTGGAAGCACAAAAAACACCATTTGATATCTCACAATGGATGTAAAAGTTTCCACACCCTACATTTAAGATTGGAACATACGATCAATCCATCCTTGACAAAAGTTCCTCATGTATTATAACACGATACTCTTGTTAGAAACATTAAAACAAAAGTATTGTTTTATCTTTTTAAATTACAATATGAATCCAACTTAGGAAAATGAAAGAACTTCCCTCAAAGTAATTTTTGTACTAAAGAAGGATCAAAGAGTTCTTAAATAAGCCCACCCATAGAATAAACCACTTTATATTATTGATGGAAAAATTGAAAATCCTAGAGTTATTATTTTTCATCTAGAGGGGGACTTGTTTCATGAAAATTATTCCTTTAGAGGAAATTGTTGTTCCAATGTAGGAAAATATATGTTTTAAATAACCTATATAAATGAGTGTTCCAAAAACCTTTTTCCCACTAACTAACTAACTAACTAACTAACTATATATATATATATATATATATATATATATATATACATCCAATGAAGTATTTTATCATAAAAATTTGGGACAATTATAATTACGAAATATAAGGAATATAGACTACTACCCAATCAAAAACTTTGTTTTCATCACTCTCTTTATCATTACCTCTTTCCCTCACTCTCTCTCTACTTTCCTCTTTATCACTCCCCCCTCCCCATCTGTAAATATCCCTCCTTCCTCCTCTCCTCTCTCTCTCTCTCACCCTCCACTCCCTCTCTTCCTCACTCTTTCACTTTCACTTCCCCTCTCCTCCTATCTATGCCCTTCTATATCTCCCACTGATATTTCCCTCCGTATCTCTTCCTCTATACCCACATCACATTCTCTCACTCTTTGCTTCCACCTCTCTCTCCCTCTCCCTCTCTCTCATATTTTCTTCTTCCCTATCAACCTCTATCTCTCACCATTTGTCTCTCTCTTCCCTCTCCATAACCTTCTCTCTTTCTCCACTCTCCTCTCATTTTCTCACCTCTACCCTTCTATGCCACTCACTGTCCTCCAAATTACTCTCTCTCTACATGTTTTCCTCTCCCCTTCCCTACACCTTATCTCCTTCCATCCATCTTTGTCTCTCTCCGTTCACCTGTCCCTCACTCCCTCTCTCTCCTACCACGTCTCATCCCACCTCCATTCCCTCTAGCTTCTCTCCCTCCATCCTTTCTTGTTTCTCTCCCTTAAGCAATCCCTCACTCCTCTTTCTCCTAGCATGTCTCACCCTCCCTCCCTCCCTCTTTCACCTTATCTCTCTACCCATCCCCCCTCTCTCTTTGTCTCTCTCTCCCCTCCATTCCCTCTCCCACATTGTCTTCTCGTTCCCCTCATTATAACCAAGCCCAACCCACTCTCCCTTCCCCCTATCCTAACCCCTACCCTCCCCACTCTCTCCAACCATCCTCTCTCTCTCTCACTCTCACTCTCAATTCTCTACCCCTCTTTCCCTCACTTCCTATCCTCCATCTCTCTCCCTCTCTCTCTACGCTTCTCCTCCCCTTACTACATATCCCTTATCTTTCCACCCTTATTTAGTCTCTTTGAATCACATTTCCCCTCTCCCATTCACTCCTTCCCTCTCTCTTCCCAATTCTCTCTCCATATTCCTCTCATACCCTGCCTATCTCTAACTACCCTTCCTCTCTCTCACACACCTATGCCCCATCTCCCCTTCTCTCACATCCACACCTCTCCTCCCTCTTTATTCCTCTCTTTCTTTGTCCCTCCATCATCGCTTACTCCCTTCTTGATAACCTTCTTCTCCCCTCTCTCTCACATCCACACCTCTCCTCCCTCTTTATTCCTCTCTTTCTTTATCCCTCCACCATCCCTTGATGACGCACACGTTGAAGTACATGTTAAAGAATATGTTCATCGTTTTTATTAAGTAGTTTCACTATATCTAGTTGGTTCATATCCTCCAAGACCAAAAACAATTTCTCTAGTTCACTTAGTTGATCCAACGGTTTTAGTAAAAGTAGTTGATCGAGTAGCTGAACCATCCCTTACACCCTTCTTGATAACCTCCTTTTCTCACTCTCATGCCCACTCTTTATTCTTTAACTTAGAAAATAAATAGTAATCCATAATATGCCCACTCTCTATTCTTTCACTTAGAAAATAAATATTACACCATAATAAATCAATATATTCAAGCCGTATTTTAAAATTTAAGCAACTTTTTGGGATTTATCGGCAGTTTTTTTGGTGTTTCTACATGGTCTCTGTCTCTTTTGCCCACTCTTTATACTTTCACTTAGACAAAATACATATAGATATATTCAAAAATAGTATTTAAAATTCAACCAACTTTTTTTTGGGATTTTACAAAGTGATATACCAATTTGTTTCCCAATTTGCTCAACTTTGTCTCACATTATAATATAGTCAAACTAATAACAAAATAAATCTCCCAACACTCATTAATTGAGGGATAAGACGGTCATCTAAAAAAACTTAAAATAAATTTAAAATTTCCAACCGCGGACAATTGAAAGGATAATTCGGTCCTCCAAAAAGCATGAGACATATATATATATATGATGACATACAATTTCATTACATCTTAGCGAGAGTTTCTATCTTTAGCCTTTACCAATCTATTTTCGTTGTGGTTTCATCTTTGACCCCTCTGTACGAACTCAGTCGCACATTGCGCCATAAAGAACAATGGGAGAGAAAACAATTATAAAGCAGGCACACGAGGAATTTAAGTTTGTTCAACAAACTGAAGCAAACCATAATTCAAACAGAGATGAGTGTCCTCGGCAGATCCCAAAGAGCGAAGCAAGACAATTCAATAGATCGCATGAAGGACCGCAGAGGAAGCAAACATTCGTTTTAATAAGAGATGGCACACAGTGCCAAAGAAACATATTGGAGGCCTTGCGATCAAAAGGGAAACCATATAAAAACCTAGCCTGGCGACTTTTGCATCAGAAAGGGAAGTACAACGAACAAGAAGTAAAGCCGATGATTAAGCATGTCTATGGTATTGGCAACAACCAGGCACGCATGCATGATTCTAACAAATGCAAAAGGATGGATGTAGGGCTCTTAGTCGATGATAGGTCGTACTCATATCAGGCGAGAGAAGATCAAAGATTTTTTAATTGGAGGAAAGGAAAAACTGCAAGAGATCTGTACGGAATTGGATTCTCAGGAATTGGATTCTCATTTAGGTGGTAGTAGCTTTGGTGAAATCCATGAGAACGATATTGATGGATCAGTCGTATCCTCGACCATAATTCTCATTCACATCGTGGTGTGTTGATATTACAAAGAAGAGTTTGTAGCTGGGCCGGATGATGTGGAATCTTCAGAGTTGAAGACTGGCTGAGAGAGGGAATAAGAGAGAGGAAAAGATAGGGTGGGAGGAAGAGATATAGATATGGAGATATAAATGTTAGAGAGAAGGGGAAGAGAGAGAGGGTAATAAGAGAGAGGAAAATATAGGGTGGGAGGAAGAGATATAGATATGGAGAGATAAATGTTAGAGAGAGAAGGGGAAGAGAGAGAGAGAAGAGGGGAAAAGGAGGGAGGGGGAGAGAGATAGATAGATATGGAGAGAGAGTGTGTATGTTTAGGGGGTGAGATAGAGAGATAGAGAAGGAGAGACAATGGGAGATAGAGATATAAATGGATGAGGTAGATATGTGCTTACACTGAAATCAATTCACACTATTAATCTAATTTATTTGAAATTAAAGTACATCATACATCTAGTTGCATCAAATCAGAAATCAATGTCTACACTAAAATCAATGAATCTAATGTAAACAATCAAATAGGATTAGAAATAAACATCTATACTAAAATCAATGCATCTAGTGCAATCAATAAAATAGGATTAGAAATCAATATATACACTGAAACCAATGCATCTCACCCAAAAAATCAATGAGTAGAAATCAACATCTACACTGAAATCAATGCATCTAGTGCAAGCAATCAAATAGGATTAGAAATAAATATCTACAGTAAAACCAATGCATCTTGTGCAAGCAATGAAATAGGAGTAGAAATAAACATCGACAATGAAATCAATACATCTATTTTAGTGAAAATCCAAAATATTCATGACTTTCTAGATGCAACTTCTATGTCTGTATTTGTTTATGTGTGTCTCTTTCTTCTTCCCTCTCTCTCCATCTTCCATTCTTTGTTTTTCTCCCTCCCCCTCTCCTTATCTCTCTTCCCTTCCCTCTCCTCTGTCTCTCTTTTTTTGCCTCTACCTCCCTTTCATTATCTTTCTCTTCTTCCCTCTGTCCCCCTGCCATCTATCTATATATATATATATCTATCTATCTATCCCTCTTCCTTTCCCTCTCTTTCTCTTCCCATTCTCTCTCTCTTTCTCCCCCCTCCATCTATATCTCTGCCTCCCATATATATCTCTTCCTCCCTCCCTCTCTTTGCCTCTTTCTTCTACCCTCTCCCCCACCCCATCTATATCTATATCTCCCCTTGCCTCTATATTTCCAATGACAACATCTGTCTGGGCACATTCAAATGAACCTCGTCTCCTTCAATCAGACTTCCTCAATGACCTAAATGCTCCGATACTAATTGATGGTTAGAGCAATTTATTAATAAAGAAAGAAATGAAAGCTGAATGGAAACTGAAAATTAGACAAGAAAACACAAAATATTTATGTGGTAAAACCTTGACAGTGTGTCAAGGAAACCTCCACATGGCAAGGGATTGGAAATCTTTATAAATCAAGATTGATTCTCCATGATATAACCCCTCAGACATTCACCAATTCCATATGAGCCTCTCCTCCATTACATAATTGCCATTTGTTAGCAAACTCATTACAAACCTAATTTACAAAACTAATTGGTAGTAATTACTAATATTTTTCCCATAACTACATGTCTTGATGTCACATTTGAAAAAAAAAAGATTAAGGGAGAGTGAGAATGCTTTGTAGAGAGGGTGATATAGGGTGGAGAGTAAAAAGAAGGTGAAGTAAGAGGATAGTGGAAAATGAGGGTAGAGAGAGAGAGGGAGAGAGAGGGTGATATTAGTGGGGATATGTAAAAATTGTTACGGAAAGGTAAAAATGTGAGAGAGAAGAGGGGAGAGAGTATGCTGGATAGGGAGTGAAAGCAAGGGAGAGTTGGAGAGTGACAGGGAGTAATTGCAAGAGAGATAAATGGGGTTAGAGAGAGAGAGAGAGAGAGAGAGAGAGAGAGAGAGAGAGAGAGAGAAGAGGGAAAGATAAAGAGAGAGTTAGGATATATGATAGAGGGAGGAAGGGATGAAGGAGGAGTTAAAGAGATAGAGAGATAGGAAGAGGGAGGATGGAAGGAAGGAGAGAGAGAGAGAGAGAGAGAGAGAGAAACTAGGCTAGAGGGGGTTTTCATTAAATATGCACATAGGGAGGGAGGGATTGATAGAGAATGAGAGGAATTGAGATGGAGGAAGGCGGAGAGAGGTGTGGAGGGAGGTGTAGAAGAGAGCGATAGGGGAAATAAGGAGAGAGATAGTGCTAGATAAATATAGAAAGTGAGGGAGAGGAGTGGAGGGATATAGTGAGGGAGGTGGAGGAAGGGAGAAAGAGTGAGGTAGTGTTAACAAGAATTAGGAATGTTACTCATCGCATGCATGATATTAAAATAAGCAGACTCTCATAAGAATGCATGAATTATTTTCTCAATAATATGTTAACATTGTTGCAAGTGGGTTTCTAAACAATGTTCATGTTTCCCACTCACTCAAAATTCAAATAGTAAGGAAAAATCTATAAAAAAATAATAAGGGAAACAAAAACTTAATCATAGTGTAGGTTTATGTCATCTTATGTATTTGGAAAGCATTAGTTTGTTTTCCCTATAATTAGAAGACATAATTTGTGATTAGAAGGAAATATTTATCTTCTTGTATTATTGGAAATCAAAATTTATCATTTTTTATAATTTGAAAGAAATTTTTTGCAACCATGTAATTCGAAGAAAGTTACTATCTCTTTGTCTAAATGGAGAAATATTTTTCTTTTTCCAAATTCCCTTAATGTAGGAAAAATAAAATTGCTCAAGAAAGATAGTGGATAGCGAAAGAAGTTGATGGGAAAGGTCATTGAAGAGAAAAGGAAACCGTAGGTAAAGGAAAATGGGTGCTTTTAGCAAAGTATAATTAAAATTCTATCCTAATGGATGAATCTTGACTATTTGATTAAGGCAAGTTTTTATGCATGACTGTGATGAGCACCAGTATTGTAGTAAGAATGCTTCAACTCTTGGGGCTACCAACTTTACTTCATCAACCTGGAGTTCATACAAACTTGGAGGTGACGGTGTTGTATAAAGAAGTAGGTGTAATGGTTCCACTCTTTGTCACCACTGAGCTGGGTGATAGACCACTAGGCTTTCTCAAACCATCCTTCTATTGATTTAGAAGAATTTTGATTACCAATTGAGAAAGGGTAATTTTACCCTAAGTGAGAGGATTGAAATGCTACCTACTGCAGTAATGAAAGATTGAAATAGATGCCTAAAACACACAACTCATCTAGCTATTTATTATAAAGTATTCTAACTTGAGACCTATGAAATACTAACTAACCTAAGCATGAAATCTGATTTAATCAAACACTTAACTGTTGTGCACATGAATAAGCATAACAACCTTTTTCTTTCTGTCATTTTTTGAAAACATGAATGCTAATCCTTCTTAATTGCATGGCAGGTGGGATAGGTGTGGAGAGAAATGGATTTGATGGGTCAAATGGTTTGGGAGGCAAGCAAATGTCTTCTCCTAAATTTCATGATGAATTTCTCACAAATCAGGCTCAAAACAGGCCACTACAAGTCATCCTATAGGATGTCTACATGATGTCCTAATTCACCTATAGGATCCCCTATTTTCCTACAGGAATAGGCCGAAAGCATAAGGAGTGATTTAGATGGTGGTATGGAGCTTAGGGAAGGTGAGTGATAGAAGGAATAAGGTAGGGGAGTGGTTGGACTCACTCAGAACTCAAACCAAAGCTCTATGATGGTTGGATTTGCTCAACAAGCATGCCAAATTGTCCTTGTGAAATGATAACTCAGATTGTGAACTTATTGGACTTTGGCAATCATGGGTGGGTATGGTTTGGCTGAGGCTAATGATATGAGGTCTTCCTACAATATTGAAACTCCTGCAATATACACATCATTGTTGGCATTTATCCATAAATCATTTTGAAACAAGAAAGGTTTACAACAACATAGGAAAACAAAATTTCATCATTTATTTGCCTATTTCATGCATGGAAATGCTTGAAGCCTACTATGAAAGCACCATGACATCTAATAGAAAGCTTAATATATCATAAATGAAAACTAAAACTTATCTTCTAAAACTGAAAGATACTGACCTAATTAGCAGAAAAACCCTAAATTTCATAAGAAACTAGAATTCTATCTTGTTGGGCTAAATGGGATTTTTTCCTCAGACCATGGTCCCTAAAGGGAGGTGTGGAGCGATAAAAAGGTGTCTTTTTAACTCCTAATTACCTTCACATTAATTATCAACCGAGGGGCGACTTTTTATTTCAAGAGTGTACTCAGTCTGAGGCGGCTATTTACTCAAGAGTAATGTTTTGCAGTATAGTGCTTAAAATCCAAAAGTAAATGAATGCTTGAAAAGGAAATCTAACAATAACATAAACTCAAATTCTCTAAAATCCAACTATTCACTCAGCAAACATCAATCGAGGATACAGTAGCAATAACTCATTCCTCTAGAGATTGATGCAATTGAACTCAAACTAGAACAAGACAATCAATCTGGGAACGAGGAAGCAATAACCAATGTTCTCTACAGTTGACAGTCCTGCTTTAAAGAAATTAAAATGAAATAGAAATTGAACTAAAGCTGCCATTGAAAGTAAACTACAAAAACTCTTTAAAAGAAAACTACTGCAATTATTCAATAGAAATGAACAACAAAGTAAATGGGCAGCAAACTGTAATTAAAGGAATCTGAGCAGCAAACTCTAATTAATCGAAATCAATATCAAAGCCAAATTAATAGCAATCTTTACTCTAAGAATAAACCGGACAGAACACGGAAATGGAATAGCAGATTAAACCTGAATGTACAACAACCTAAATCAAGAACGCAACACACTTATCATTAAAAGGAATAGTAATTTGAGCTTTGATACAATATTCATGAATCACAACTATAAAGTAACAAAAATTGTAATGGAACAACAATCCCGAATAAACAACAGTCACAATTTAAGAATACATCATACAGTTGTACTGATGTAGGAACATACAGCGTGGTTAATCTATAATCGAATGACAATCTGTAAGGAACAACAATGTTATATCAACTATCAAAAGGAACAACAGTGCGATACAAAGTTAAAATGATAACATAACATTCCTGTTGCAGATAATGATAGTATCCAATCAAGTATATATAACAGCGTTGATATGTAAAACAGTAAAGGGCGTCAGATTACTAAACAGATTAAATGAAAGAAATCAAACCACACATGAATCGTAAAGATATAATACAACATCAGCATACTCCACAAGAGGCTGGGCCCTTAGCCGCCAGCGGATGCTGCTAGGCTACCTCAGATGAGAAGAATGAACAACAACTCCCAAATCATGTATTAATCATCAAATGGTGAAATCATTACAACATCTAAAGCTTTGAGACTTACAGCATGAAACAATCATTTCTTCCTCCTATCCTATCATGAATTATTAATTCTAAATCCTCAATTCTCTATCATTTTCCCATCCCCAAATCATCCTCATCTCTGATCTCTGTTTTCATTTAAATAGAGAGAGGTAAGAGAGAAGTTACAATAAAGATAAGTACAACATAATTTATATTACAAAATTACATTGTTTCCAACCAATTTATCAACAAGAAGATATATTTCCATCCATCTTTCAACAAGAGCAAGACGAATTTGGCTTTGCAGCTGAGATTTGGAGGACGGACGCAACAACAAATCTAAGAAAATCATTCTCAAAGAACCCTATGTTTCTCTCAGTAAAAGCCGAATTTAGGCAAGACGTTCTTCATTAATGTTAATTGGGTCCGTTATGGACAAAACCCATGTTCCAGATTTTCCATATTCTGCTTCATTTGCTCAGAATCTCAACCACAAAACTGTCACTTCTTATTCCAACGCATTTCTGAGTTGGCACTTTTAATGATCAAATCTTCAATCTGGAAATTATATTGAAGGCTAAAAATGGTGAATAATGTTATAACCAATTGATTAAACTTTCATTGATAAAATCATGCATAATCATCAATTTATTAGAAATAAAGGAGAATAAATAATATTTTTACATAAGAGCATAAATCATTGTAAAATAGAATTATATGATAAATTATGATAAATGACGTGATGAAGAATGGTAGAAATGTGTGGAATAAGCGTTCAAAAGTGACAACAATAATGGTATATTAACGATCCAACATACCCCCACATTCAATATGTTGCATGTCCTCATGCAACCCAAAGACAGAACCCATGTGTTAACCAAGCAATAAAAATTTGAGAACAAATGAATGCTTCCTTAATTAATGAATATTGAATTTTAGCAATCTTGATGAAGGCATAACAATTTTTACATTGACATTCAACTATATGTATGAAGTTGCAGCAAAACATGATATAGATAACATCAAACTTCATTAACCATTTTCTCAAAAACTACAAACCAGATTTTGTTGAAATGTTGCAAGTAAATTTATAATATATGAATGCCTTTATGATCCAAAAATCAGATCGTTTTGATGCATGGATTATGAGATATAAACAAAATGGCTGTAGGTGAGAGTGCATGATTTCCAAAATTGTATGAACCAATTTAATTTGAAATTATCTGGCTTTGTGTATTTTAATGATGTGTCTAGTAATCACAAGAATTGGGTTCATAGTTTTAAAAATATTATGGAAATCAATTTTTGCACTGTGTAAAAATGAAATTGTATGTCGTAAATGAGGAAGAAAGTAGAAAACATCCATCATGCGTAGCAATTCCTCCCCCTCTCTGAAGAATTAGCATGTCCTCATGCGATGCTAGAAGACAAATAGAGGTGGTTGCTACCAGCTGTTGAATTCTATGCTTGGTGTAAAACAACATGGAATAAGGGAGGAGTTGAAAAGGAATAAGAATAGAAATGGATGATAAAGGATATGAATAACATGGTTATAAGGAAGAAATTAACGAAAGAAACACTCCCCCAAACTAAAAGATGATATGTCGCTAAAAAATGGGAAGTGGTACAGATGTGGACTGAAGGATGATCAATAATGTTCAAAATGGATTTCATTAAATTCTCCTAAGTTCGTAATAAATCAGAAAATTATGTTATTTTACCTCAAGTTTTTCCTCCAAAAAGAAAAATGTGAAATGACATATATGTACTGGCAGTTGTTGAAGCTGATGTAGGCAGAGCTGGCACTGAAAGTGATGCAAAAGGTGGAATCCAAGCAAGCACATCATGTCTGAACAATTGTTCACGTTGGCGAGCCTCTTCTGTGAATTGCAATAGTGTGGTCATGATGCAAATAGAGTTCCCCCCATACTTGTTGTTCTCCTGTAAACAAATCACTATTTTGCATACAATGTTCTTCAATCCATATTGTTAGTTTTGAATAACAACAGATAAGATCCATGCAAAAATTTCAATCAGAAAAACTTATGTATACATGCAATACTAATATTTTGTGAAATCAACAAGTTATGGCAGAGTGCATGTTATCTCATGATGCATACATTACCTTCTCCAATTGGAAAAGGGATTCCACGACAATAAAGCCTATGAAAGGTGTTATGTTGACGCCAAGGCAAGGGAATGAACAATACAACAGTAAATGAAGCATAGTACACATATCAATGATAGGACAACGAGAGTTATGGTTATAATGAGAGGATAGTGTGTAAAGATAGTTATGAATAAGAGATAGGACGCTTTGGATTGATGATAAGTTATGAAAAAGAGAAAAAGGACAACAATATGCCAAAAAGATGCTTGACTGACAGCATTCTAGCTGAAAATGATGCGATTGATCTGAAAACAATTTCTCATGCATAAATGTTCAAAACAGGGAAAATTAAGGAAATAACTTCTCTGATAAAAAGAAAAAAAATAATAAAATGGTATTATAGTAATAATTGACGATAAGATATAACTTCAATACCATAAGCAGAGCCTTTGCTGCTAGCAGGCGTCCATAGCCTCGACAGGGTCGCTTTTTAACCCATATGAGCCAGGATCCTCAATTTATAAATGGAGAGTTATAGTGTTGTTTTACGGAGGAGATCAATGTGCTGGCGTGGTAACCAGATAACCACACTGCCATTCACTGGGATGTAGCAAAAGTGATCAGGCCGGCTCGTGATGAGACCTCTTGTTCTAAGGATATTTGGATATCCAATGGATCATAACCCTGGTGTGGTGGCCATAATGGGAATGTCACTTTCTTACAACCTTATGAACATGGTAGGCTGGCTCATAATGAGACCCCCTGTCCTCCATCTACGAACAAAATTTTGTTATTATTACACATTTTTATGATAAAAAGAGGGAGGCTCAGTACTCCTTAAGAGCAGGGATGGTGGAAGAAGTTGAACATGTCAATACAAAAATATACCCATAATCTCATTTATTGCAGACAGAGAAGATTATAATCTAGAAGGGTGGAACCAGCATGGTATTAAGATGATTAATCAATATCATGTTCAACAGAAAACAATGCAGTAAAGTAGTATATAAATAATTGTGTCCCTTTTGAAAATAAGCTATCATCAAGGAGCTATCCTGTTAAAGATCATAACATGAATGATATTAACTCGCCTCAAAATAATCCATAATTCTTGTCCTCATAAAAGTAGTGTACTTCATGCCATGAAAGGGAATCATTAAAATGTGATTAAGATGAACTAAGAATCATCCCACAAGAGGAAGGAAGGGTTGCTCTCGAAAATAATCTCAAGGTGTTGCTTCTTTGAAGGAACAGTAAAAACACTAAAAAAAAGTGTTTTTCCTTGTAGGGAACAACAAAGGAAATGCACACCAAAAAGAAAAAATACACACATAAAAGTGTGAAAATGCAAATTCCATTCGTTTGGAAAAAGGAACAACAAAAACACTCAAAAAAGTGTTGTTTCTTATAGGGAACAACAAAGGAAATGTGCACCAAAAAGAAAAAATATACACAAAAAAGTGTGAAAATGCAAATGTCATTCCTTTGGAAAAAGGAACAACAAAAACTAAAAGTGTCATTCCTTTAGAAAATGAACAGCAAAAACGCAAGTGCCGTTCCTTTGGAAAAGGAACAACAAAAATCAAAAGCGGCGTTCCTTTGGAAAATGAACATAAAAAAATGCAAGTGTCGTTCCTTTGGAAAAGGAACAACAAAAATGAAAAGTGTCGTTCCTTTGGAAAAGAAACAACAAAAATGCAAGTGTCGTTCCTTTGGAAAAGGAACAACAAAAATGAAAAAGTGTCGTTCCTTTGGAAAAGGAACAACAAAAACGAAAAGTGTCGTTCCTTTGGAAAAGGAACAGCAAAAATGAAAAGTGCAGAAGTGCTGTTCCATTCGAAAAGGAACAGCAAAACGTGAAAGTGCAGAAGTGTTGTTCCATTTCGAAAAGGAACAACAAAATGTGTTGCTCTATTTCGAAAATGAACAACAAAACATGAAAAATGAACAGCAAAATGACAATCATAAAATGTAAACATGCAAAAAAACAAATTAGTTGTTCATGGCATTGATGCTCAAGATATGTTACAATTTGAATGAAGCAACACCTGAAACACAAAATATAAGAGAAATCAGAAAGGAAACAACATTTTATTTTAAAAAAATATTATGTAAATAAGTAAATTAAGTTACAACAACTATGATTTTATGTAAAAAAAATTATCTCTTTGAAAAATGTTTTGGCAGCAGTAATAAGATATGAATCTTGAAATGGAAATCAATTCTCCATTTCTTCTATTATGAATCCGTTGGGTAATGAGTTAGATGAAATTCCTTTGTTTCATTTAAAATTTCTTTCAAAAACCACTCGTCCATAAATTGACCTTTTTTATTTTCCCAAGACCTGCAAAAAACGAGTATCTACCTACAATAAAACATTAAATCATGGAGAAAGAGAGGTGCGCGGGCTCCCCTAATCCAAGAATTATGCAAAAAAATTAATAATTAGTTACTCTGTAGAACAAATCCACAAAGAAAATAACAAGGTAAAATTTATTTGTTACCTGCGGGAAAGCAGTGGCCAATCATGCTAACCTGGAGTGTTTTAATCACAACTTTTTTGTTTTTCGTCGAAAGTGAGTGATTCCAAAACAAAATGAGAGCTAATTAAAAGGTTTATCTCCAGTAGAAATAGGTTGTAAAGATTCAATGATATTATATTCAAGTTTAGTTAGAACAACCTGGATAACCGAGTCATTTTCGATTACCCGATTTAGACCAACAGTTGATATTTCAAGCGTAACTTTCGTTTGATGTCATATTCGAATGATTCAAATTGGAAATGAAGATAGATTCATTTATTTATCTCCAATAGAAATAGGTGTTTAAGACAAGAAGAATTGATAGGTCAAATACTGTAAAGAACAGCCAGAAAGGCAGAGTTTTAAGAGTGTTGATTTACGATAGACAGTCAGTATTTTGATCATAACTTTCCCATACGATATCGAAAATTAGTTATTCCAATTGCATTGAAAACTATATTAATAGGAGAATCTACCATAAAACAGATTTTAAAAATTCATTCATTTAGGCATTCAAAAACTGATTGTCCCAACTCTGTTCCTTAGTTGTCCGCTAGACACCCTGTCAATGTTTTCGTTCTAACTTTCTCGTTTCAAATCAAAATTGAGTGATTCAAATTGGGTTGGAAAGTAGATATCAAGCACTAATTAGGATAGAAATATGTTTTAAAAATATTCCTTTTTGGTCCTTCAAAATATGATTGTCCCGACTGTTTTTACAGAAATTCCATCAAGCCCACAAGCCAAAAAAATATGATATTGAAGCATTTTTTCAAATTGGTGATAAAAGTGAATATGAGTGTTTGTAGAGCTATTATTTCCATTATAAGTCATCTACATACACAAATGAATTAAAAAATTATCACCAATGTTGATTTGCATAGCATGTTGCGACAAAAAACACGAGTTTTACATGGAAAAACAAAATGCATTTATTTATTCTCTTATTTATTTTATTTTCTACATTAACCTATTTTCATTTGAAAAATGAATATGACTACGTATATGAGTACTTCCAGTGGAGCCATTTACGAAATAGGGCTTCATGTATGCACATACCCAAATTTGAAAAATGCATATTGATAAAAATTAGGGTATGAGAAACCAACTTCCCTTGAAAAGATGGAGTCAAAAATTGTTGAAGTATGGAGCAATGCTGCAAACAAGTAATGGAGTGAAACCAATATTCAATATATCTGTTACTGTCTTGATTTCTCATATCCATCAGATCATGAAGTTCTTGAGCTTTTAAAATAGCTTGTTGATACATAGTATAAGAAACCTCATTTTCTTCCATAGCTTCTACAATTTTTGAATTTGAAACATTCTGCATCTCATTGTAAGTTTTCTCTAATGGGTGGGAAGGGTGGGTAAATTTGGCAGTTCAATATTGTAAGTATGTTGTACTGGTTTATTGTGGTGAGGGTGTGGAATTAGTTGAGCAGGAAAATGTGTAAGGAATGGAGCATTGTGATGATGTGGTTGGTTGGGTTGAGTGGATAAATTTGATATGCAAGCAGGATGTTGTGGAAGAGATGGTGGAAAATATGTAGAATGTGCTTGTGCTACAAGATGAGGGAGATTAGTCATGCAATCATAAGGTGAACCATGCCAAACGTGTAGATAAGATTGGTGGTTATATTGAAATTGACATGGCTGCCCTAGAATATGAGTATTCCATAATGGATTATGCAAGTAAGAGAATGGAGAAGAAGTGTTTTGAACCATACCTGTAGGCCATGATTTCCATGGTTTTGACCTTGTTGCAGCTTCCTCACCTCTTTGATATGATACTTCCATCCTAGATAAGGAAGAGTAACCATCTATGGTATGCTCCTTTCGGTCATGAGTGAAAAACACTTCATCAAATTCTTGATTTTTATGAACCTGGAAAGCATCCAATTTTGAACTTAGAGAGGTAATAAAATCAACTTTAAAATGTTCAAGTAAATCATTGATTTCAGCTCTTATATCTCCTATTCTTGTAGCAGATTTAGAAAAGAAAGAAAAAACATCTCTAGAATTATTACCAACCTTGGAGATTCCTCTTGAATACCTTATGCAAAATTCACAAACATCATCATATGATAACTGAAAAACATCACCTTTTCCTATCATATTTAAGAGTTCTAAAAATTTATCTTTGATTCCTTTAAGAAGGAGTGTTTTTAAGATCTCTTTTTCCAAATGCTTATATTTTGATTTTTGAAGGTTGTATTGAAATCGATCTACATAGTCCTCCAAACTTCCATCTTCCCCTTCTATAATACCGAAAATATCTTCATTGGATTTGCAATAGTCTTGGTACTTCTTCAAGAATATGTTCTTCATGTCCTCCCATGATTGGATGCAATTCCCACCTAGGCTCATGAACCATCGGAGAGCTGCTCCTTTTAGAGTAAGAGGAAACACTTTCAATCTTTGATCATTAGTACAATAATCATATCCTCTACAAAGTATTTCGAACTCAAATAAGAATGTATCTGGATCTTCATTTGCTAAACCATGAAAATTTGGTAAAGATGGGGGAATTATGTGCATTTTTGTCACTCCTCCTAGATCTTTGATAGGAAATTCAAAAGTAAAAATGTGAGCCATTTCTTACCATAATAGAAGATGTTCTTCATGTGTTTCTTCGAGGCTCCTTCTTCAAATGTTCCTGTCAATTAGTTAGTGAAATGGGTGGTGCTTACATCACCACTTGAGTGAAATCATGTGATTCATTTTTAAAAATTTCTATCTTTTTTCTAGTCATTCACACAAAAATTCAAACATCTATTTCTACTCTAAGTTCTTTAACAGTTCTGTTGAAAAGCGGGCGGGGGAGCAGGGCTTTTACATGCTCCGTACGTAGGTTCTTACCTTCCGTTTTTAATACCCAATTCTTTCCTAACAGACACTCATCGGATGCACACTACTCTTTTAAAAATGGCTACACTCTCCCCGGCAACGGTGCCAAAATGTGGAGCGATAAAAATGTGTCTTTTTAACTCCTAATTACCTTCACATTAATTGTCAACCCAGGGACGAATTTTTATTTCAAGAGTGTACTCAGTCTGAGGTGGTTATTTACTCAAGAGTAATGTTTTGCAGTATAGTGCTTAAAATCCAAAAGTAAATGAATGCTTGAAAAAGAAATCTAACAATAACATAAACTCAAATGCTCTAAAATCCAACTATTCACTCAGCAAACATCAATCGAGGATACAGTAGCAATAACTCATTCCTCTAGAGATTGATGCAATTGAACTCAAACTAGAACAAGACAATCAATCTGGGAATGAGGAAGCAATAACCAAGGTTCTCTACAGTTGACAGTCCTGCTTTAAAGCAATTAAAAGGAAATAGAAATTGAACTAAAGCTGCCATTGAAAGTAAACTAGGAAAACTCTTTAAAAGAAAACTATTGCAATTAATCAACAGAAATGAACAACAAAGTAAATGGGTAGCAAACTGTAATTAAAGGAATCTGAACAACAAACTCTAATTAATGGAAATCAATAGCAATCTTTACTCTAAGAATAAACCGGACAACACACGGAAATGGAATAGCAGATTAAACCTGAATGTACAACAACCCAAATCAAGCACGCAACACACTTATCATTAAAATGAATAGTAATTTGAGCTTTGATACAATATGCATGAATCACAGCTATAAAGTAACAGCAATTGTAACGGAACAACAATCTCGAATAAACAACGGTCACAATTTAATAATACATCATACAGTTGTACCGATGTAGGAACATACAACGCGGTTAATCTGTAAACGGATGAAAATCTGTAAGGAACAACAATGTTATATCAACTATCAAAAGGAACAACAGTTCGATACAAAGTTAAAATGATAACATAGCATTCCTGTTGCAGATAACGATAGTATCCAATCAAGTATATATAACGACGCTGATATGTAAAACAGTAAAGGGCGTCAGATTACTAAACAGATTAAATGAAAGAAATCAAACCATACACGAATCGTAAAGATATAATACAACAGCAGCGTACTCCACCAGAGGCTGGGCCCTTAGCCGCTAGCGGATGCTACTGGGCTACTTCAGATGAGAAGAATGAACAACAACTCCCAAATCATGTATTAATCATCAAATGGTGAAATCATTACAACATCTAAAGCTTTGAGACTTACAACATGAAACAATCCTTTCTTCCTCCTATCCTATCATGAATTATTAATTCTAAATCCTCAATTCTCTATCATTTTCCCATCCCCAAATCATCCTCAACTGATCTCTGTTTTCATTTAAATAGAGAGAGATCAGAGAGAAGTTACAATAAAGATAAGTACAACATAATTTCTATTACAAAATTAGATTGTTTCCAACCAATTGATCAACAAGAAGATATATTTCCATCCATCTTTCAACAAGAGCAAGACGAATTTGGCTTTGCAGCTGAGATTTGGAGGATGGCAACAACAACAAATCTAAGAAAATCGTTCTCAAAGAACCCTGTGTTTCTCTCAGTACAAGCTGAATTTTGGCAATCCGTGCATTCATAAAGTTAATTGGGTCCGTTCTGGACAAAACCCATGTTCCGGATTTTCCATATTCTGCTTCATTTGCCAGAATCTCAAGTGCAAAACTATCACTTCTTATTCCAACACATTTTTGATTTGGCACTTTTAATGATCAAATCTTCAATCTGGAAATTATCTTGAAGGCTAAAAAGTGTGAATAATTTTATAACCAATTTATTAAACTTTCATTGATAAAATCATGCATAATCATCAATTTATTAGAAATAAAGGAGAATAAATAATATTTTTACATAAGAGCATAAATCATTGTAAAATAGAATTATATGATAAATTATGATAAATGACGTGATGAAGAATGGTAGAAATGGGTGGAATAAGTGTTCAAAAGTGACAATAATAATGGTATATTAACGACCCAACAGGAGGAATGAGGTAAGATCCACCTATTATCAAATGTTTTTTATATTTCCTTATATCTCTAACGCTATTATTAAAGTTGTGCACAAATGGAAGAAAACTAATCAAATTCACCAATAATTGCAATGTAACAATGCCAAAATCAGTTCAACAAGTAATCTATGAAATAAACTAATACAAGTACAGTAAGGGGAACCTCTACTGCTAGGGTTGGGCCCTAATTGAAGAGCTTCATCCCTCTGAGTCAACTCAGTGTTGGATTAAGGGAATTCCCATTTTCATTAACATATCAGAAAAATACATAATAGTGTTTTGTCACAATCCTTCAAGTCGAAAGTTCTTAGATATATTGCATAAAAAATCTGAATCCTAATGAGGCTTTAGGCCTTCTTATTTATACAACTTAGATTGCCAAAAAAATATTGAAATCTAGGGAGGCTTGGCACCCAATCTTAGGATTAATTGGTTCTTAACTATCACTGGCTCGACTACCAATGATCCTCATGACTCGGCTACCTGCAACTCCGAGTTGGTGTGATTTGATTAAGGGATCTTCAAATGAGTGAGGATTTAAAGAGGGATATACCTCTACTATAATCTCTCATTCTTGTCTCATTCGAGTTCTTGCACCTTAATTAGCCATAATTTGCTCCCAAAAACCTGCAATCAATGCACATTGGACCACTAGACATAACAACTTACTTTTACTAATCTCATTAAGAAAAATATAATTAAAACATGTAAATAATTATGAGAATATTTTATTTTAGTTAGCTCGAAGGTGTATTAAGGTCCATATATTTTAACCAATGATGAGCCTCATCAGTGCCCCCTATTGAAAGTGTTGCACATCCTTTGAGAAACTTAATCTATGTCCATGTCCTTCATTGCTTTGGCGGCATCCCTGACATCCCATGATTTTGTTGTAGTTTCTTCTTCTTATGAATAAAACACTACCTTCTTCTCTATCTCTACCCAGTGGTTTATTTCTTCTTCTTCTTTCCTTCCGTCCAATATTCCCAAAAGAAATGGTGGAGTGAGCCTCAAGCCAATCCAATTGAATCTGAGTCTTTATAGTGATTGGTTATACATTGGGGTTCTATTTAGTGCCTCTCTCATTTTCTCGGGAGAATGATATTCTCTGATGTTTAGGCTATAAGATAAGGTGTTCCATCTCCTTTGGCAGGCTTGCTAGCTATCATCTCCTAGCAATCTGAGCATGTATTCAAAGTGTGTGACTTCCTGTTCTTGTACAGCAAGGTACCTTGGTGCAAGCTTGGGATCATTTCTAGTGAGGTTGTGGGTGTTGATGACAGCCGTTGGTTTAGATTGTTCTGCTATGATCATAAGGGGCTCTGCCTCTTCTTTTTCCATTACCTTTTTCATATAAGTAGCTCTTTCCTCCTAATGATTCATCCAAGATTCTAAGGACATTAATTGCAAGCCCCCTAGCTTTGGATTTGGGTCCCACACATTTAAATATGTCAAGGCCAAATTGTGTAGGTAAAACTTAGATATATTTTCTCTATCTTCCAAGGTGCTTTGATCACAGAGATCAATGAATTGTCTATAGTCTTGGAATGGCATAGTTCCTTCTTGTGCTAATGTTTTTATCTGGAATTGTAGCCATTATTCCTTGAGGTTCAAGGCATAAGAATTTGCTGGAATCCTGCATTGGATTGTCTCCATGGACAAACTAGCCATAGTTGAAAATTGGCTTTCCCCTTCTTCTAGATTCATCCTTAGCCATGTGTTCTCATCCTCTAACTAATATTTGATCATTTCTTCTCTCTCCCTTATGTTGCCCAGTTCTCTGCCCATCTCCTACAATTTCTCCTCCATGTGGCCTACATCCTTTACCCCCTTTGATTTAGCAATTTTCATCCACCTATGTGACGTTACCCTCTCTTTTTCAAGTTCAAAGCATAGGGGGATGGGAAAATTCTATGGTATCACTCTACCTCATTCAATGAACCTGTAGTGGGAGTTGAGGTTTGGTTGTGGGCTAGGTTATTTTAGTTCTTGGATTATTCCTTTGTTCTTGTTGAGTAATTGCTTTCTAGTCTCTTTTCTGTGTTTCCTGTAGGTTTGATAGAGTTTCTTGTAGGATGGCCTTTGCTTCCTGTAGGTCTAACTATGTCTCCTATAGGAGACATTTTCCTTTTGATGAGGTTGACCTTGTGACATGCCTCCTAAGATAGGTGATTGGAGACTTGGGAGAAGCTCCTTTTGATGTTCCTTCTCCTTCATTTTTCTTTAGAGGGGTTTCCTTCTCTTGTTTCTTTGCTGAATCCTCAATGACAATTAGAGTTTTCTATGGGGGTTTGAGGTCTCCCTTGTTTAATCATAATGCTCTTTCTTGTCCTGAAGTACAATGGGGTTTCTCTTTGCCTCTTCCCCTTTGATTTGACAGGTGTACTTAGGGTAGTAAGAGAACTTGTTGCATATTTCTTTGTAGGCTCTGAAGACACCCTTGGTGATTCTTCTTCCTATTTGTTTTGAGCCACAAACCTTTGTTCATCCTTATTTCCTTTTTCCTCTTTTCCATTTTCTTTCTCATCCTCTTTTTTGTCTCCTCCTTCCTCTATTTCTTCACTCATCTCGTCTGTTTCTTACTTTGTTTCCTCCTCTGTCTCTTCTTCATTTTCATCCTCTATTTCTTCTTCATTTTCCTCCTCTGATCTTCTTCTTTTTCCTCTTCTATTTCATCTTCTTCCTCACTAGTAGGTGGGCTTCTGTTATATTCAACAACTTGAATTACTCCTTCTGTCTACATGTTTGTAAATGTTCTCCATGTAATAGGGAATCTTAAGTTTTGTAGATCATCTTCAACGATGAGTTTGATCAACCCATGATGGGTTAGTTCCTTATGTTTTCCCTCTTGCAATTTGATTGTCATGTCTATTATGGATTGTAGAAGAAAATAGGGTATACTCAATATGTTATGAGGAGGTGTGTTCTCTCCAAATCTCAGTTCTTGGAGGAGTCTAAAGTGGTATCAACACATTACACTGTATCTCCCTTCACATGAAATATATTTGATGAGGTGGTAACTAAATTCATTCCAAGTTTATGGAATGCTCTCCCTTCTAATCCCATTTTTATCCTCTATTGGTTCTTCTCCTTCAAAAAAGAGGATTTTCTTTGCAAGGATATTGTTATCCTTGTCTTGTTTTCTCCATGGTAACCCTAGGGGGATTGTAGTGATTATGCTTATAACCTCGTGGTAATTGCCATTGATAAACCCTTCACCATAGTAGTGGCACTGGTCCTAGTGAGGGGTATGAGCGACAGTGTGAATTCTCTGGCCACTTCATCATCGTATCCTCTCATCCTCTCATAGAAACTCATCCATTGATGCCTTGTGAAAATTTCCACCATGGGAGGATGCTGGCGAATCCTTCTTGTGTTTGTGGGTTCTCTCTTGTTGAAACCTCCTATCATCTTTCCCTAGTAATTGTAGAGGCTTGTGTGGATATAGTTCAAGAATTATCACTTTTTTGGGTTCTGGTGAGGATAGACCTTGATTTGACCTCCCTTAGTGCCCACTGGTAGCTCTGTAGGCTAATCCATCTATATAATGTAGGCTTCCTGTAGGTTTCTTACACTATAGATGTTGATTGTTTCCTATAGGTGCTATTTTAGGAAGGCCGAGAGAAAACTCTTTGTTCAATGAATCCTCGAAGTTTCCTTTGCTTTCCTCATATGGGAATCAATGTTTTATTTCCATTTATGGATGATCGTGTGGGGTGGTGTGTTGGCTGGCTAATTACGAGCACCTCTATTTGGACCGTTGGTCCCACTATTAGTCCATAATTTCACCTTACCTCGTAATTATCTCCGACTCCTATCCTCCATAACTTAACCATGTTTGGCTTTATTCACTTTTCTTTTGATTTTACTTTTGCCACATGTTGAGTGGTCTAATTCTTTTCTTCTCATTGACTGGTCGAAGATGGCCAAGTTAACTGGCCACCTTTACTTATAAAATCAACTCTCACATTATTCCTACAATTTTGATCATATTTTACTAATGAGAGAGCGTGAGTAGGATGACATGCCTATGGGTAAGGTGCTTCGTTGATGATGCATTTTGGAGAGTGGTGCCTCTTTGTTGTGCTTTTCAGTCTGTATATTCATTGTGTATTTGCCTCTTTTGATGCTTTGTTCCTTTAGATGTGCAAGTGGTGGACCTTGTTGCTGGTGACCTTGTTATTGTTGTTGAGCTTTCGAGGAGCTTCTTCATCCTTGTCATCTCTGTTCTGAAGATGGATGCAATATCTGTGGTTTCCTTTGTGGGATAGGCTGCTATAGGATTTCCTATAAGATGTCTGCAAGATGTCATGTAGCTGCCCCTCCCTTAAAATTTCATATTTTTCCTCAACTCTGACGTATAAGGGGTGTTGAAATGAGTGGAGAAGGGTGGTATGGAATGATAGGTGAGGGATGTTGCCTTTGAATATGGTTCCTCTTTCCTTCTTTTCTCTCTCTTCTATTTTTTTCTTCTCTTCTTTTTTTTCATTTATAATCTATATTTTTTTTAATTGATTTCTTTGATGGATGTAGGGGCGACATGGTGATGAAAGGAATGGCTGTCATGTGGTGAGGTAAATGGTTTTTCATCCAAACATAGGCTTGTGTCATCACTTTTCTCTCAGGCTGCCATTCTTGTGGTTTCAAGGTAAATTGTCATTCCTACAGGAAACTCCTGTAGGATTACAGGGAATCCTGTAGAAAAAATAGAGTTTGGGTGAGATGAGCTGGAGGGGTTTACAAATGGAAGACTAGGTGAATGGTTGAGGATATGAGATCAGTGGATTAAAACATGTCTATTGTAGGTCCCTCTTTCCTTCACATGCTATGCTTATCCCCCTCTTGCATACCTGCAAAACAAAATTGCCATCTTTTGTATCTTTTCTCTTTTCTCTATTTTTTTTATTTTCATTTTTAGGTGAATGGTTGAGGATATGAGGTCAGTGGATTAAAACATGTCTATTGTAGGTACCTCTTTCCTTCACATGCTATGCTTATCCCCCTCTTGCATACCTGCAAAACAAAATTGCCATCTTTTGTATCTTTTCTCTTTTCTCTACTTTTTTTATTTTCATTTTTTTAAAATATTTTTTGTAAAACAGCTAGTCTGCATCCAAGGAGGTTTTCATCCTAGTTGCGTGCCCTAAGTGCCTTAGAAGAATTTTTCACCCAGAGATATTTTTATTTTTCTCTCCTTTTTTTTTAACACCCTTGGGCCGCCTCAAGAGGTTTTCAACCCAACGGTGGGACTCAGGTGCCTCATGGCGGTTTTCACTTGAGTCCCTTTATTTCTCTCTCTCTCTCTCTCTCTCTCTCTCTCTCTTTTTTCTTTTATTTTATTTTTCCTCAAGGACTTGGTGGGGTGGATGTAGATACTTTCTCTACCACCATCATTGTCTTGTTGATGCTATTGATCGATTCTTGCCTTGACAAGGGATTATTGTAGATCTTTAATCTATACCCATTGACAAGTAAAGGGATAGCCTCTACATCAATGGTTCTTATCTACACAACATCATTATCATGACACTTTTCTATTACATAAGGCCCTAACCATCTAGTCCTTAACTTTCCTTTAATATCCTTGTATCGAGAATCATACAACAAAGCCCAATCAACTTCTTAAAACTGTTTGTCTTTTATATTCATGTCATGCCAAATTTTCCTTTCAACTTGAGTCACCTCTGTGTGCAGGAGGGCCTACATCCTAAATTCATATAACCCATTCAGCTGGAGAAATATTTATTGTTGTGTCCTAGTGATATCCATATCCAGTTGTGTTGTAATCCTTAAGTTTTTGTATTCAAATTCAATGGACAACATTGCTTTGTTCCCATAGACCAACTAATAAGGGGTGAAGCGAGTGGTGGTATTCCAGGTGGTACTGTAGGCCCAGGTGGCCTCAAGTAATCTATCTTCCCAATCCTTTCTGCTACTACTGATTACCTTGGTCACAATGCCTTCCAATTCTTTGTTCGTTACCTCCACTTACCAATTAGCCTGTGGGTGGTAAGGAGTGGATGTTTTGTGCTTGATCTTATGTTGGCTTAACATATTTTAAATCATGTGAGATTTAAATTGATGGTCTTGATCAGTGAAAAATTATATAGGTTACCCAAACTTATAAAACAATTTTTCCCTTAAGAATTCAACCAATTTTTACTTTGTTTCTACTTTTATGGCTTTAGATTCAGCCCATTTGGTTAAGTAGTTAGTGCACACAATAATGTACTTCTTCTGTTTCGATGGAGGGTCAATGGTCCAATGAAATCAATGCCCCACTTGTTAAATGGCTCGAAAGTCATTTGAGGTTACAGAGCTATCTTAACCCTTGGGGTAGTTTTCCCCATCCTTTACCATCGATCACACTGGCCGGTATACCTCCTCACATCTTGGAGAAGAGTGGGCCAGTAATAACCAGCTTGTAGTACCTTGAATGTGGTTCTTTTCATTGCAAAGTGACCTCCACAAGGCGCATCATGACAGGCCAGAAGGATGTCGAAGACTTCCTCTTCCCTGACACATCTTCTTAGAATTTGATCTAGATGTAGCTTAAAGAGATTGCCCCCAATCCAACTGAATGGGGCACTCTTTCTTATGATCCTACTCTTTTCCTTGGAGTACAAGTTTGGTGGAAACTGTGAAGACACCAAGTAGTTTTATATGTTAGAAAGCCATGGAGTGAGAACTAAAATGGCAAATAAATGTTCATTTGGTAACTGGTCATCAACCATTCCTTCCTCCCCTGCCGAAAAAGTCAATCTGGATAAAAAATTGCAACAACATTCTCCTTGCTAGGCTTATCAATAATAGTTAAATAAAATTATTGCAATAAAAGTAACCATCTAATAATCCAGGCATTTACATCAGGTTTATTCATCAAGCATTTAATTGCAGCATGGTCAGTATGTACAAATGTTTGGTAACCAATAATGTAATTCCTAAACTTATTCAATGAATACACAATATCTAGGAGCTCTTTTTCAGTTACTGTGTAGTTCATCTTGGCTTTCGAAAACTTCTTACTAATGAAGTAAATGGCATAAGGTATCTTGTCATCTATCTCGCCTAGAGTTGCTCCTATGGATTTGTGAGAGGCATCAGCATGTATATGAAAAGGAAGAGCCCAATTTGGGCCTCGAAGAATAGGTGCAGTAGTCAACTTCACCTTTAGGGTGTCCAAGGTGTTGTGGGGAAAAGTATCCTATGCGGATGACCCTATCCCTACTCTAAAGGTGACAGTCTTTAGCAACAACTGAAAGTAAAGCTTTGATGTTTTCCTTTATAAAAGTACAGAGAGAAAGAAGAAATGATTAACTAACCTGGTGTCCTTCGCTTAGTCGATCTTGATCCTCTCTCTTTGTCTCTTGTTCCCAGCTCCTTGCTCTCTTTGCCGGTCCAGCTACACACAGATCCTACACAAAACAAGAGAGGAAACTACAAGATACATGTACTCATAACTGATGCATGGATTAGAGTGAATCAAATATACATGTAAATACAATACATCAATGCAATACAAGTATATAGGAGAACATGCAAAACTTTATTGATAGAAGTAACAGGGTTCTGAGAAGGTTACAACCAATGATGGTTCCAATCCAGCAGCACCTCCCCAGCAGCAAGAACTCTCCTCTTCACCTCTAGTAAAACAATCACCCAATAGCTCTAACTGTAATCCAACAGCACCTCCTTGCTTTACACAAAATTCCAGCCTCCTTAGACCTCATAGAAGAGCTCTATATATAGGATAGAAGAAGAGAGGATGAGTCAGCTTGAGACTGACATGAAGCTGCCTTGTGTCCTCTCCCTCTTCAGTTAATCTTCAGTTCTTGAGTCCACTTGGAGATCCTTGGTTACACATGGTGATCAAGTACCTCTTACTCATCACAAGGCGAATCTGATGAACCAAGTGTCAGTTTGGAAGCTTCCTGGGCAGTTGACACCTTGCAGGATGACTGTGCCACTTGGCCAATCTCGCCCAGCGCAGGTAGCCTTCATTACTTTTGACTTCCAGCGCAGGTACAGAGTGGGACAGTTGCATTACAGCGCAGAAGCTCAGTGGAGCAGCTGACATGATCCAAAATAAGCCTGTTTTGAAGTGTTTTCAGGTGGAGAACTGATTGGAAGTGCTGTTGTTTGATGACCTTGTTCTTTTAGGGGTAAGAACAACATGTTTAGGGACTGAGGATCCCTGTGATTATTGACATTTCATGCTCCATGATGCGAGGCACAAAAATGTCTATAACAGTTGCCCCCTAAAGTATGAGGTCGTTTATCAGGTGAAATGCTTTATCTAGAGGATCCGAAGTTCGTTCCAGTGCTGAGGAGAGTGCCCTGTAATACAATACAATACAATACATTATTTTTCATTCATCATTATTCTCATGATCTAGCTGAGGCGGGCATTCCCATGCTCAGCTTTTTATAAATACATTTTGGTACATATGACATACGATCGTCTGAAGATAGACTGATAATTTTCTGCTGAAATTATCATCCTTTGAGTAGGATGATCATCTGCTGTAATGATGTACATGGCAAATGCTTTTATATTTCCTGAATATATATCGCAGCCCGGATGGATGAAACTAGATCCGGGGTCTTCAAACTCGTTCGATCTTCACTCTAAGTACAAGTCGATCCATGTGAGAATTGCGCTGAAGTCGAACATGGAAAGACATCGCTTGATTACCGGTCAATAATGTAAACCGTTAACAAGCGCGAGAGGAATCACCAATAATGACGATGACCCTCAAGGTACTGCAGTACAATTCACGTGGCGTGAATAAAGGACTTGGCATCGAACACCACGCAAAATCTTCTGGTCGAAGGTCATTGATGTATACCTGTCGCCGGAAGTGAGAAACTTGCCATTGAGGCATGCAAGCTTCAAAGTACTGATGGGGGTGTTCCTAGATCCACTTCTTGGATAATGAGCTGAAGTCGACAAGAAGCGATCCGTCAAAGGAGGGCCTTAATGAATCCCACATCAATGACACGGAACGGAGCTAATGACTTTAGTGGAGGTGAAAACAAACTGTGACATATGATTCAGGGTGGCGATCATGAATGGATGAAGGATAATGTATGGCAGTGGATGGGACACGGTTGACACTTTCAGAATGACCCCTCTTGAACATATAACGACACTGATGCGATGGATCGGTAGCATTACCCCAAATGTGGATGGTGTGGCGAGGACCATGGTGATGAGACCGGTGAATGAAACAACCCAACCCGATGTGATACGGAGGAAAAGTGTCATGTCCAAGAGTGACTCGCTACCATTAAACTTTGAATGTTCTCCCAATTTTTCCCCAGTCATTTCTGACCAGTACCTCTTTATTTTTGTCAAGCTTGAGGAGGATAACATATGCTTGTTCTATAACCTGCCCTTCGGGCAAGCCCATCGCTATGATTTAACGAGCCTAGCGATAGGGAAACTCGTTCTCGTCTAAAGACAAGTTTGTCGCTATTTAATCATTTTAACGAGTCTAACGACAAAGAAAACTCGGTCCTTTTCATTTTTAGAGAGTCTGAAAAGGTACAGAAAGTCAACTCCATGATTCCTTTTTCGTCATCTAATCCCTTAAGTCCGAAAAAATATAAAACAATACAGAAGGGATGGCTGTTCGGTACTTTTACGAGCCGAACAAGACAAGCACTCGATCTTTTTGTGCAATAATCCCTCAGGTCCAAAAAGATTAAAATCTAGAGGAGGGATAGCTTTCGGTCGTTTAACGAGCTAGAAGGCCAAAAACTCGGCAAACTTTTCATATTTTACGAGTCAGTGAAAAGAGCTCAAAGAAGACTCGTCTTTTGAGGAACGAGTGATAAACAGGGATAGCAACTGATTCCAGGTACAAATTGGAATTTTCCAATCACGGTAATGTCACGAGGATGGCTAGGTGAAATCACTCTTCGCAGCTGTTCCTCAAAATAGGTAAACACACATATGGGGGTGAACGATCGGCCAAATGAAATGGAGGTGATGGATGAAAACACAACCAAGGCTTTTAAGGCTTATAAATTTACGATCGCAATGGTTATTTACCGAGATGGGTTCATTTTTTAATGAGCTTGAACTTTGGCGGAAAAACTCTGCTCACACTTTTCTATTTTTTAACGAGCATAAATTCCGTGGTAAAACTGCTCGATTCATGGTCAAATTTTAATTTTTTACTAGCTTTTCTCTTTTCAAATGTAGTACTTCATCTTCAATTGCTGCAACAAATTTTGTTAGAAATGGACAATATTCGCATGAAAACGAGATTATAACCCTAATATTTAACTTTAAACTGAAAGTCATAAAAAGGGGTTTTTACCTCTCATTTACCATTTCATTTGCATTTTGCTTGTTGGAGCTCTGGAGGTGCCTCTTCTTCCTTGATTTTCACCAGCTGATTCCGGGAGATTCTGTGGACGATTTTCGGCGCCGTTTGGACCAGGTAGGAGCTAAACCTTAGCCCTTCACTTTCATGGTTTCCTTTTTCAGATTCATGCATGTTTTTCAGAGTTTCTGGGCCCCAGGGGTTTCATTAGGGCGCCCTGGCATCAGCGCAGGTTCCCCTTTCGAAATCTGCGCTGTATTTCAGGTAGCCTTAAGGCAGACTGAGTTCCAGAGCAAGGGGGAAGACTCTCTGCCTGCGCTGGGCCTAAAAAAGCTGATTTTGCATGAGTTTTTTTTTTTATGATTTTTCGCCAGATTTTCATCAAAATCAGGAACTTACTCCTTCTCTTGTTTGATTGTAGGGAAATTTGGACAAAATGTCCCTTACATGGCGAGAACGAGAACATGAAGCAGAGGACATGGTTGCACTCCATGACCCAGTCACGGTGAACGCGCTTCAGAACTGTGGCCTGCTGAAGTTCTTCCGTATCTCTAGCATGAGAGCACAGATTTCTTTACTGCAGTATATGCTTGATGCTTTGGATCCTGTTAACCAAGTATTTCAGATTAGGGGGAAGTCCTTCCCCTTGACCATAGAGGACATGTACTTCTTGACTGGGTTGTCAAGGCGGGGTGCTCCCATTTCTTTGTCAAGTACGGCTCGAGGGACTACTTCCACCAGAGACTATATCCGTCAGTATTGCCGGGAAGGTTCACAGCCGAGCAAAGATGGCAAGATCAATATCCGTGACATTACTGACAGGTCTCTCAGGTCCATTCTGTTCACAATTGGTAGGATGGCCGGTAGCGCAGCTTTACATGTTGCCAACAGATCTTATATGCAGCACGCCTTGGAGTGTCTCCAACCGAAAGTGTTTAACTGGTGTGATGCAGTACTTATCCAGATGAAAAGTCAATTGACCAAGGTAAAGGACGGGGGGCTGAAGAACTTTGGATTTGGTTCTATTCTGACTGCCTTTGTCTTGGAGAAAATCCCATTGATGCAACCTTAGTACATCTTGCTTGATGTACCTTCTCCGACCGAGCCACGCATGCAGAGGTGGGTTGACCATATGTCCCGGCATGCTGGTCAACCTCATATTACATTCACTGAGTCCTTCTTTAGGTGGTTCGAGCGTCAGGAGATGGCATTTTCTGAGTATCCATATGTGGGTATGGACTACCGAGGTGATCCGGACTTGGTGCTTCCGGATGGCGAGCAATGGGGCGCTATTGGTAAAATCTCTGACCATATCACTGTTTATTGTTTTCATTCATGATGTTTACTGTTCAAAACTGATCAAACTCTTGGGTGCATGCAGATGTTGGCCCTGTTCGTCCAGTAGCTCGTCCACGATTGCCAGTTGCTGCCCCAGCAGCAGAGCCTGCTAGGAGAGTTGTTATTCGCAACCTTGGTGATACTGAGATACTTGCAGCTGTGCAGGAGCAGGTTGAGAGCCTTACTCATGGTCTTCCGGATGTACAGATTGACGAGTTACCTTTACAGTTGCAGCGGCACACCATTGGCGTGCCTAGACGATGGACTCGTCTCTTGTGCATGATCGCACAGACCGTGACGTACTTTCATGAGCACCACTAGGGTAGGGTGCCCCCTAGCATATTTTTGAGTTCTAGGTCATATGACCAATTTTGTTTTGATTACAGCACATTATGTACAAACTATAAACAGCTTTATATATTTTGATTTTCGGAGTTTATTTCAGTTTATTTGTGATCCACTTACATAGCACCGATGCATCTCTTTTTATATATGTTGTAAATGTCTATCTAATACATAGTTTGCCAATGAATCTGTTAATGTGTTCAAGTTTCTGGAAATATGCTGGTATTGAATTGAATCAAACTCTCTTTCAAAAATCTTAACTCTTAGAAACATACGATAAATAGCTGGATTGCGGACTGAATATATACCAGTGAGTTGTAGTATCACAAGTTGTGAGTCTAGCCTAACAATTAGTCGGCGTATACCATGAGCGATGGTATCAGAGAGGAGTTCGATCAACGCACTATACTCAGCGATATTGTTTGTTGACCGTCCAATACACACACCTCTGAAACTCACTAACTCGCCGCTTGGATCAAAAATGGCCCAGGCAGCGGAGGACAAATTCCGCGTACTACGACTCGCTCCGTCGGCATATCCCACATATGTATCAGAATAATTCGACATCTGCAACAAACGAGAAGGGTGGATTACTACCGAAACAAACATTTTAGCGAAAACAAAATACAACAAAAGCACTCAGGTTACTATTTAGGCATAGTAACGCTTGAGGTACAACCCGTTACGGGGTTGCGCCAGTGGTATTCCGTCATAATCCATTAACTCGTAGGCTCCTTTTGCTAACACCCTTTTAACAATATAGGGACCCATCCATAAGGACTGAAATTTTCCTGCTCCTAATTTGTCGGATTCTTGGTCGTAAAGCAAAACCAAGTCACCCTCAAAGAAGTTGCGAGGTTTGACATTTTTGTCAAACTGTGCTTTGACTCGTTTCTTATGGGCCTCGTTCGCCAAAGCGGCGTCACGACGGTTTTCATCCAACTGGATCAATTCCAGGAAACGAGCCTCTTCTTCTGAGGTTCCGGGGAGGAGGTCAATTGCGAGTTTAAGAGACGAAATTTTCGCACTGGATCAGTAAGACTGCCTCCAGGCCATACACCAATTGGAATGGTGTGAACCCAGTGGCGTTCTTTACCGAGGTTCGGTAAGCCCATAATGCTGAGTACAGGATTAGATGCCATCTTCTTTTGTGAACCCCGATCATCCTTTGCAACATACGCTTCAGGACCTTGTTGATTGCCTCAACTTGTCCGTTGGCTTGTGGATAATACGGGGTAGAGCTGTCGTGCGATAGCCCTAGTTTGGCAGCTAATTCAATCATCATGTGATTGCAAAAATGCGATCCATGATCTGTCACTATAGCTTGCGGAACGCCGAACCTGGCGACTACATGATTGAAAAAGAAAAGGGCAGTTGTTTCACCAGTGTTATCCAATGTAGGCATCGCCTCGGCCCATTTGGTAAAATAGTCAACAGCGACTATAATATACCCATGCCCCCCAGTCGAGGTGGGGTTACATTGCATGAAATCGATGCCCCACTTGGCGAAGGGCCCAACAGCAACTATTGGCTGTAAGGGTGCGGGCGGTCTTCTGGTTTTGCTATCAAAGATCTGACATGCATGGCAACTTCTGACAGCTATTATGCAATCTTTAAACATAGTTGGCCAGAAATATCCTGCTCGTAAGATTCTTTGTGCTGTTGCATATCCAGATTGATGCCCCCCGCACGCGCCTGAGTGACAATCATTCAGGGCTTTTTCGGCCTCCTCATGGGTAAGGCACCTCCTCAGAACCGTATCGACCCCACGACGGTAAAGTGTATCACCGACGATCATGTAGTCTTTTGATTGGTATCGTATACGTTTCCATTCCGAGTGTGAGGTATTAGGCCTAAATTTCTGGGTTTGGAGATAAACAATGATATCTCCATACCACTCATCGCTTACTGATATCAGAAACAAATTTTCATCCACGATTGACTCTTCTGATGTTTCATCGTTGGACTACGATGGGAGATCGCACAATAATTCCGCGAAAACTAGATCTTTCTTCGATTTGGATTTTACAAAATCTAAATCAAACTCTTGAAGGATGGCTATCCATTTTGAATATTTGCCCCCAAGCAACTGTCGCGACAGTATATATGTCATGGGATTGCAATCTGACAAAACGGTAGTTTTCCTAAAGAGGACATAATGTCGAAACCTTTGATTCGCTTGAACAGCAGCAAGCGCTAGTTTTTCAACATAGGAATATTTACTTTCTGTATCATTTAAGTTTTTACTTAAATAATAAATAGGATGTTCCATTCCATCGACTTCTTGCACTAAGACCATCGCAATGGTCGTGTCTGCTGCAGCTAGATACAGGTTAAAATCTCTTTGATAGTCTGGGGCGTACATTAATGATGCTCTTACTAGAGAATATTTCAGAGCGTCAAAGGAAGCTTGCGCAACCTGGTCCCAGACAAAAGGTACATCCTTTTTCAAAAGACGATTATAACCTTTGGCAAGTTCTGCGTAATTTGGAATGAACCTCCTCAGAAAGTTTGCTTTCCCTTGGAGTTTCTGAATCTGAAGCAAATTTGAAGGTGGAGGCAAATTAATGATTGCCTGAACCTTACAGGGGTCGAGACGAATCCCATCTTTAGAGACAACAAAGCCAAGTAAATGACCAGAACCGACGCAAAACACACACTTGTGCGGATTGAGTCTTATCTTGTAATGTCGGCAACGTAGAAATATTGCTCTCAAATACCGCGGATGATCAGTCCGCTTTCGCGAATGAGCCGGAAGATCGTCGAGATAAGGTTGAACAATGTTCTTGATGTCATGAAAGGCATAATTCATTGCCCTCTGAAACGTCGCCCCTGCGTTCTTTAAACCAAAGGGTAATTTTCGATAAGCGAATGTGCCCCACGGACAGATGAATGCAGTCTTAGACTGGTCCTGTGGGCGGATATTTATTTGATTATACCCGAAAAATCCATCCATAAAGGAAAAGATTTCACATCCGGCGCATTCATCAATTATCTGGTCGATGAAGGGTGTAGGGTAGTTGTCCTTTGGACAAGCTTTGTTCACATCCCTATAGTCGACGCACACTCTTATTTTCCCTTGTTTTTTCATAACAGGGACAATATTCGATACCCAATCGGTTAGAGGAACCGGGTAGATGAATCCAGCATGGAGGAGTTTTTCAACTTCCGCCTTAATGGCAGCGGCTTTCTTCGGATGTACCTGCCGAAGCCGTTGTCTTACTGGTTTGACATCAGGATACATTTTAATCTCATGTTCAACTATGCTCGAGTCAATGCCTGGCATTTCATCATATGACCATGCAAAGCCATCTCTAAATTCGCGAAAGAGAGCACTATATATTTCCAGTTCTGAAGGGGAACAACTTTTGCCGACATGAATATTCTCAACAACATCAGATTTCGTCGAGATGTTTATGGCTACTGTCTCTTCAATATTGGATAGGTTTCTCTCTGAATCCACCGTATTTACAGTATTTGTTAGGAATTCAAACACTGAAGGGTGGTATAGGTCGTGATGAGTTTCTTCTTCACACTCTGGAAGAAGGGAACGATGGTGGTGATCATTCCATGGCGCCCCCTCAATCATCATTGATTGTAAGATTCCTTCGTCAGTCCCATGAACTTTTGACCATGGATCTAATGGGGTACCATATTCTTCGGACCTATCTACCCAAACGCTTGACGAGCGTTCATTTGGGCTCGCCTCCCATGCCTGAAACATTGATTGCTACAATATTTCAATGGGGCTAGGAGGCAATACCGCTTGATGATCCATGACGACTTTGTCTTCTGCGACTTTCAATGAAGATATCATGTTGCATGTTGCTACAAACGGGATATTCCCTTCATGGAAAGGAGATGGCAACGCGAAAGTTCCCATCATTGTGGGATCTTTTAGCAAGCCTACTCCTATATCTTTTATCGAATGGTCGCTCCCATGGATCAGGGGAATGCTTCCAGTAACTTGTGAACCATTAGGGAGGAAATTCTGTTGGTCGACGATCGTAATTCCCCCTTCAAACGGGAATGCGATCTTCCTAAAATATGTCGACACTACAGCTGCCATGGCATATATCCATGGTCTTCCCAGTAGGATGTTATAGTCAAGATTGCCATCAATGACTTCGACATCAATTTCCACTGTTTTTCCTCCTAGTTCAACCTTAAATTTATTTAGGATACCGTACGGAGTGTACGATCTACCGTCAAATGCTTTCAATGTCGTCGAAGATCGCGACAAGGTTGGAGATCCAAGAGTTTTCAAGCAACTCATCGACATGATACATGTCGATGCTCCCTCATCAATAATCGTTCTATGAACAGTTTTGTTGAGTGCTTTCACTTGAATAAGGAAAGCTAATTGCGCTGGTAACTGAGGATCATATCCTTTGTGATCAAAGGATACAAGACTGGAATCTTTAGGATCCACTCCACCAATTGCAGATAACAATGCCTGTCTTTGGGATGGGCAATTTTGTAGTACCTCAAGAGTCGACATAGCAGATGGCGATTGGGCCAAATCCTCCACTATATTATAGTGTTGCGCCGCTCTGGCGCGAGGGTTGAATGTCGATTTGTGGACTACTCCCTTAGGCGGCTTTATTGTTAATTCATGCGTGAGGGGGGGTACAACTTCTGCCGAAGTCGTTGTCGAACTACTGGGTTGATCTTTCCCTTTGTCGTTCGACACCGGCGGATTCCCATAATCTTTATTCCTAGTCGAGATCAAAGCATCACTTTGCTTAGAAACCGACAACATAAGCACTTGAGACGGGGAAGCATTTCCTCTATCAACCATATTCTGACCTGGGGTGGGAAACGGATCAGTCAACACAGCTGAAGTTTGGGAACTTTTTAGGAACCTCTTTAACTCAGCTTTGAACGGACAGTTCTTTGTTGAATGATTTTCATCACATATTTGACATGGAGGAAATTGTTTCTTTTGCCCAGGAGGGTTTGAAGAAGTTTTTTGAGGGGATGATCCACCTTGTTTCTTCTTCTTCCCTTTGTTTTGTTTCTTCTTGCTTCCTGGTTGATTGGAGTTTTTGTCTTTATCCGTAGATACAACATTTACCTCCGAAGCAAGAATCTCTTGATTTGCTTTTTGATTCGAAGTCTTACGGGCTTTCTTATTCGAATCCCTTGTTGACTTATCGTTTGCAGTTCCAATCACGCCATCACCGGCATGAGAGTCACTGTTCGATCCGGGAGGAGGAGGGATTGAAAATTCCGGTCTGGGGGCGTCAGGTATCTTATCATAGAGCGTGCCCGACTGAGTATACACTAAGTCTAAATATTGAGCACGAGCAATAACCTGCTCCTCTGTTACGACGCCTCCCTTGGCCACATCTTCTGTAATTGCCGGCAGAAGCGACTTTATAAACCACTCAGCTAATAGCTGATCTGGAACATAGGTTTTTACCATTCTGCGACGACGACGCCACTCATGTATATGATCAGATATATGTGTGGCTGTTGTCTGCTTGAAATTGGTCAAGATCTCTGTCCCAGTTTCGTACCTTATAAGTAACTGAAAGTGTGTTAAGAAAGTCGTGGTTAGGGAACTAAAATTGTCGAACGAGGCTCTAGGTAATTCAATATACCATTTGGCCGCCGGACCAGTCAATGTCCTCTGGAAAAGACGAAGCCTTATTGAATCATCATTCAAGGTATTCGACGAACACCACAGATGGAATGTCATCACATGATTCGACGGGTCTTCTCCCGGATTTCCATTGAATTTAGGAATGTCCGAACGAAGTTTGTGAGGAATCGCTGGCCACCAATGGGCATAGGCGATTGGATCGTTCGTCAATCGATGTAAATCTGGTAATTCTAAGGTCACCACGAATGGCAACTGCTGATTCAGGTTTGGCGAGGCGTACCCAGGATATGATGGAATCGCCTGAGCAGTAGGTCTTTGCACACCAGCATAATGCAACTGATGTTGATATGACTGATATGGTTGGTGGGCTTGGCCACCGTAAAGTGGTTGGTTTAACCCGTTCTGAATATAGGGTTGCCCACTATTTGCAAAGATCTGTTGCTCAGATCCCTGGTACACCTGTTGAAACTGAGGTTGTTGGTATTGCACCATCCATGGTTGTGAAGCCATGTTTTGGTGTGCGACACTAACCGACTGACCAAGATGCGGGGTTATGGTTCCCGTTTGTATCTGTGTCGTCCCGGCAGTTGGTGATTGTGGTTGTGTTGCAGGGTCAATAGGCTGTTGCATTACAACTTGGGGTTGACATACAACAGGCATCGATTGAACTTGCGACACGGTTACAATTGCTGGCGTCGTCGGGATACTAGACATAGGTACACATTGTTGCATGGAATATACAACTCTTGGCTGTTGGGGTAACATAGGTACCCAACCACTCGTCGTTACTTCAGTCAAACCTGAATGTGGTTGAAAACTGCCGTATGGGTATCCCCCCAAAAGGGGAAGTGAAAGGGCATTTTGCCCCCCATACGGTAACAATCCGGAGCTCAAGGGTATAGATGGCCTTTGAGGACTGGATGGTCCAAACTGATTCCCAAAGGGATCAATTTGTCTCGTTTCAACATAAGAATTACCGGGTATTATACCAGAAGAACAAACTGGAACAGACCAAGTTGTCATAATAGTCCCTGGGTGGACTCCTTCTAGCTGATGAGAGCTAGTCGGGATGGTTGGTATGCCGGCAAACATCGTTGGATTGGCAGCAGGAACTTCTGCTGTCGCTGTGTCGTTTGGCACAGTCCTAGATGTCGACGGTTGTTCAGACATTTTAAGTCTATCCAATAAACTTCCTAACGATTCTTCAGGAACTTCTGGTGGCGATAGACAAACTTCTGATGCAGAAGGAAAAAGAGGGGTACCTACTCCAAAATGAATTGGAGTATTTGCTTGCTGGTCCTCTACGATTTCCTCTATTGCAATCAGACCAGGAGGAAGAGGAAGACCGTCAGGTCCGTAAAAGATTTCTGGTGCCGAAGAAGGGGTTGCTTCGACAGCGACAGTTGTTTGAATAACAAGACTCTGTGGACCGGTTTCAGATGGAACTGGTTCAGTTATGCAAGTACTTGTCTTCAGACTAGGATCAGTATAACTGTCCCTCTGTTGCCGTTGAACTTCTTCAATAGAGGCAGGGATTCCAGAAATATTGGGAGTGACCAGAACCTCAGATGTTGTTGGAACTTCCGTTCTAACTTTAAAAGGAGATTTTGACCTGGTCAAACGAGTTCGCTTCGTCCGTACTACTCTCGGTTCCGGAGACAAAGGCGGTTGACTCGCAAGCCTCCCTGAACGACGGGGTTTTAATTGACTTTCCTCCATGGTTGCGGATTAGTTGATCAACTAAAATACAAAAAGGGGAATTATGTTTCCGTATTGAATGAATTTTATTAGACGCTTTTAGACACAACTTTGCTTTTTCATGTTTTAAGAGTCGAGAAAAAGCTAAAGATGACTCTAGTCGCCTTCGATGTATTAACGAGCCCGAAGTGAAAAATGCTCGGTTGGACCTTTTCAGTTATAGAGTTTGAAAAGGGCCAAAAGAAACTGCTCTGGAGATCTAGGCAGAGGGTGTGCCAAACCTTTCGCGAAACCACAGAATACGTTTTACGGTACGGGTGGTCGATCTTCGTGAATGCTGTGTTCACTGCATCGCGATCAGTAGGGCGGCCGACACGGTTTCCTAAGGATAAAGGATAAAAGCCTATAGGGGTCTCCCAATATACGCGACGGTACGCGGGAGCACAAGTCCGTATTAGTGCTATCGTCCCTCAGGAGGAATCACCCACCTTCGTAGAGATCGACAGTCACTACGTTTAACGACGCCGGAACACGTCTCTACCTAGACCTCTATTGTGAGCGTTATGTTACAATGCGTTTTTAGATTCATTCAATATATTTTAAGTTGATCTTGTTTATCAGTTTGTCTTTCAGGATCACCACGAGATGTATTGGTACAAATTCCTAAATGCAGCTAAAATGATAAGCAAGCTTTCACAATCCTTTTAGCTTTGAAAATCCTAACTACTGAGGGGAGAGAAAAAATAATATCTTTCCACACAGAGCACAAAGCACAAACTAATGCACTTTATCCTAGATCAGACACACAAACTTATCAAAATGCAAATGCAAGATGCATGTATTTCTTTTCTTTTCCTTTAATGTTGATGTAGACAAAAGGAAAAACTGTTGTATGACTTTCGAATTCAATTTGAAGCGTAAACAAACAAGCTTTGTCTAAATGAAAAGACGCTTTACAAGTACTTGTTTCAACACTCAAAATATATGAATTCAAACCATGAAATGAAAAACAAACAAACTCAAACAGCCATGAACAGTAATAAAACTAGCTCATAAGATCACAAAGACACTTTTACAGTTCAGGATCTAAGAGGTCACAGCTATACTGGTTCGCTTTTCACAATGGGAAACTGTAACTGCAACAAGAAATACTGAAAGAACATTCACAGTTTCATCACACAACTGAGGCGGAATAATGTCAAGGAGAAGTGGTCTACAGCAAGTACAATGACCAGCAAGCAATCAGCTAAAAATTCAGTGAAAACAGGGCCAAGACACAGAGGGAAAGCTGAGCAAGACAATGGCTAACTGGACCAGCGCAGGTTCTAGTCTGCCAGTTTGACTCTCAGCGCAGTTCCCGAAGGGAGCACCTGCGCTGTAATGCAGACTGCCTGTGGACAGCCTGCACTGACTCACGAGAGTTTCGTCTACAAAGAATTCCGGGTCATAAAAAGCTCAAAAATGCACTGTTTTTGCTGAAATAAAAAGCTATAGGTCAAGTACAGGCTAAGGGATGATCAAGAGGATGAAGATCTATCACAAAGAGTAAAGAGTCTTTTGTAGATAAGCTCTTCAAATCTTGAATTTGCTCAGCAAATGAGCAAGAGTAGCAGTCCCTCTACTTCGCTTTTGATATAGTCAAAAGCTTTTCGATTTGGTACTCTTTTCTTCAAGAAATGAATAGCAAAATACTACAAACACCAACAAGATACTAGGCTCCCCAGTGGAGTCGCCAGTTTGTTGTGGGGAAAAGTATTCGATGCGGATGACCCTATCCCTACTCTAAAGGTGACAGTCTTTAGCAACAACTGAAAGTAAAGCTTTGATGTTTTCCTTTATAAAAGTACAGAGAGAAAGAAGAAATGATTAACTAACCTGGTGTCCTTCGCTTAGTCGATCTTGATCCTCTCTCTTTGTCTCTTGTTCCCAGCTCCTTGCTCTCTTTGCCGGTCCAGCTACACACAGATCCTGCACAAAACAAGAGAGGAAACTACAAGATACATGTACTCATAACTGATGCATGGATTAGAGTGAATCAAATATACATGTAAATACAATACATCAATGCAATACAAGTATATAGGAGAACATGCAAAACTTTATTGATAGAAGTAACAGGGTTCTGAGAAGGTTACAACCAATGATGGTTCCAATCCAGCAGCACCTCCCCAGCAGCAAGAACTCTCCTCTTCACCTCTAGTAAAACAATCACCCAATAGCTCTAACTGTAATCCAACAGCACCTCCTTGCTTTACACAAAATTCCAGCCTCCTTAGACCTCATAGAAGAGCTCTATATATAGGATAGAAGAAGAGAGGATGAGTCAGCTTGAGATTGACATGAAGCTGCCTTGTGTCCTCTCCCTCTTCAGTTAATCTTCAGTTCTTGAGTCCACTTGGAGATCCTTGGTTACACATGGTGATCAAGTACCTCTTACTCATCACAAGGCGAATCTGATGAACCAAGTGTCAGTTTGGAAGCTTCCTGGGCAGTTGACACCTTGCAGGATGACTGTGCCACTTGGCCAATCTCGCCCAGCGCAGGTAGCCTTCATTACTTTTGACTTCCAGCGCAGGTACAGAGTGGGACAGTTGCATTACAGCGCAGAAGCTCAGTGGAGCAGCTGACATGATCCAAAATAAGCCTGTTTTGAAGTGTTTTCAGGTGGAGAACTGATTGGAAGTGCTGTTGTTTGATGACCTTGTTCTTTTAGGGGTAAGAACAACATGTTTAGGGACTGAGGATCCCTGTGATTATTGACATTTCATGCTCCATGATGCGAGGCACAAAAATGTCTATAACACAAGGATTCTTGACATCTTTTTGACGACAAAAATTCCGAGGCTTTTTCCAATAACCCAATTAAAGGAGAAGCTAACTTGCTGAAATCTTTTATAAATCTCCTATAGTATCCGAATAAACCTTAAAAACTTCTGGCATCCCTCTTTTTTTGCAGAGTCGAGACACTTTTGATGATGGCTATCTTATTTGGGTCTACCTGCAGTCCTTCCTAGGATATTGAGTGACCTAGAATAGTCCCTGCAATCATCAAGAACTCACATTTTTTAGGACTAAGGGATAAGTTCATTTCAATGTAGTTATTCAACACCTTACCGAGGTTAGAGAGAGCATCCTGGAAATCACATGCATAGGGTGTAAAGTCATCCATATAAATTTCTACTACATCATGGACTAGTTTTGCAAAGATACTCATGACTGCCCTATGGAAAGTGGTAGGGGCATTGCATAGACCAAAGGGAAGGACCCTATAAGAGAAAGTACCCCATGGATAGGTGAAGGTGGTTTTATCCTGGTCCTCTGGGCTAATATGGATTTGATTGTACTTGGTGAACTCATCTAAGAAAGAGAAAAAAAAATTCCCTGTCAAGCCATCTAACACTTGGTCAATGAAAGGTAGAGGAAAATGGTCCTTCTTTGTTGCCTTTTTTAACTCTCTGTAATCGACACAAATCCTCCACTTTCCATTTTTCTTTGGAACAAACACCAAAGGAGACATCCACTCACTGTCTGAGATAGGGTAAATGAATATTGCATCCAACAACCTTTGAAACTCTTCTTTGACTATATCCTTGAGAGTTGGATTCATTCTCCTTTGGAGTTGTCAGATTGGTTTGCAACCTTCTTTGAGGTAAATGTGGTGAGTAAACATTGAGGGGTGGAATCCCTTAATTTCTTTGTAATTCCAAGAAAATGCATCAAAATCCTCTCTTAGCATATTACCCAACTCTTCTTCTCAGTGTACAGAGAGAGAGAGAGAGAGAGAGAGAGAGGTTGATTTTCAGTGTTCTTTTAGGGGTGAATTCTATTATCTTGGCATGAGTAGGGTTTGAGTCATCTAAGCATATATCAATCCAATGTTTGTTCTTGGTTTCCTTCACTACTTCCTCCAGAGGCATCGTGTTCGGAGTTGTATTTTGGAGGATGTGTTCAATCAAATCATCTTCATCGGGATGTCCTCCTCGCATGGTAGTTTCTAGGGTATAGAGTTGGGTGGAGTAAACTTAATATTATTCCTCCTCTCCTAGCCATAAAGGTAAGTCATATTCTAAATATGGACGAGTAGGAGGGTACAGGACCAACTGCCTCGTTAGATGCCCATTTTGTATAGTCATGTTTCTAGCCCTAGAACTGATGTGCACATTGACAGTGGCTAACCAAGGCCTCCCAAGTATGAGAGGATAACCATTAAATTTAGTCTTAGGCTCAATAAATAAGAATTCTATAGGAAACTCCAAGGAGTCAATGGAGACCATCACATCCTCAACAATCCCCTCAGGGGCTACTATGGATTTTTCTATGAGCTGCAAGGCTATCATGGTGTTTCTTAATGAACCCTGGAGATTCAGCTTGAGCATGGTTTCCTTAGTCATTACATTAATGGTAGCCCCAAGATCAATCAAGGTATGGGCGACAATGGTGCGATTGATATGTACATCTACTATAGGGATTCCAACGTCTAAATACTTTGGGCAAATTACCCGCCCCAACGTTAAGTCAGATAACTTTCCAATGACATTAATGGTAGGGGTGTCTCTTTTTCTGTTCTTGAGATGTTTGAAACAATTCCCTTTGATAAATTTATTGTCAATAGGTACATCCTTAATAGCTTGGAGAAGTGGGATTTTGAAACGCAGATTTTTCAATTCACCTAGAACTTCATTCTCTTCTAGGGTACGTTGGACTGGATGAGTTAATATTTCAGGAAAGGGTGGCAGATTCACTCTAGGCATACTTTCCTCTCTTTCCTCCTTACTCTCCCTAGGTGGAGATGGACGTTAGTTATCCGGGAGCACTCTCCAAGACTTGAGGTTGATCTCTTGAATTTCTACAGCATAAGAAGGGTAGGATGTCTCTCCACTATAGACTTGATGTGGCTTTCTATTGTTTGGATTCGAGTTTGGTTGGGCAGGCATATGAGGTTTCTTAGGTGGAACAGGGTGTAAAAGCTATAGTTGAGTAGGAGGTAAAGTCAATAAAGCTGGAGCATTGTTGTATGGGGGTCTCCACCCCTGGGGTGGCGCATTCCACTGAGGTTGTGGAGGATTATATGGATGAAATGGTTGGTTGGTATGCTGGGAATGGTACTAGGGTGCAAAAGGCCAGAGAGAAGGTGTAGTCTACGAGGAATGAGCAGGGGGCCCCAAGAGGGAATGGATGTGTTTTGGTAAGGTTTGTAATATACATAGGATGAACCTTGCATGCCCTGATGGTATGCTCAAGATCCATGAGGCCTCCTTTGATTTATGTAGCAGAGATGTTCAGTCGCCCCTTCAGTTCCTTGATACATAACTTTTAATCTAGGTAGAGAATGACACTTGTTTGTGGAGTGGTTTTCTTCACAAACCGAGAAGATTTCTATAGGGTTTAATGGACATTCATTCCTAGGGTTCCTGCTTGTGCATCTAGGGCAGAAGATGGCTAATGCTATCTCTGCTTCCTCCTGCTTCCTCTTGATTTGCATATTGTCCATCTGTATGGAAAGGGTTTGCATTATTTCACTCATAAAATCTTCCAACATGTTTCCAATTTCACTTTTTATAGATGTGTTGGAAGAGGATGAGCTGACCATTGTTTGAATAACCCTACCATTTTTTCTAGCTACCCTATAATTGTTCCTAAAATCTGCCTTGATATCCTCATAGGGTAGCTGGTAGATGTCCCATCCTGATAGTAAGTTTAAGGTATCCAAGAGATCTTCCCTCATCCCCCTGAGTAGGACTAGCTTAGGTGACTTAGGATCAATTGGGCACTTGGCCTTTTTATAGCTAAGCTAGAATCTTTCCTCACAATCATCTAAGGACTCATCTTTCCCCAAGGTCATTATAAAAATTTCCTTTTTTTGTGTCTTTGGACTCGTAGTACTCCCTATACTTTTTGTTGAAATCTTGCAGCATCTAAGCCCAAGTGATGATACTATCCTCAGGTAAACCCATGAACCAACGTAGAGCTGCATCCTTGAGAGTGGATGGGAAAAATTTCAACTTCTTATCATTAGTGGTGTAATCATAAGTTCTACATATGACAACAAATTCAAAAAAGAAAGTATTAGGATCTTCTCAGTCAGGCCATGGAAGTGAGGGAGAGCAGACGGGCTTATGTTTTTCATCTTGGCATCCCCATTGGTTTCTCTAATGGGAAAAGAACCATCAATCATTTCTCTATCTCGCATTTCATTTCTATTTTCAGCCATTATGTGAGTTGGAATGGGTTCTTCTTCTTCCCCTATAGGCTCTTCAAAAATCTCAGGTTGTTTGCCTAGACCCTATAATTCACAGCCACCAAAGTAGAGGGAAGGTTGGATGTTTGAAGTGGTGGGGGTATTTGGTAGAAAGTTTCCTAAGTTATCCCTATTCCTACCAAGCATGAAATAAGTACGTTGTTTTGTTTTTCAGGACTTAAGAGTAATTGCAGAATGGAAAATACAAACTGAATTGAAACTATCGCTGAATGAAATCACTTGCAGAATGAAAAGAAAAGCAAATCAACTTACAACTATCTTTCAAAAAACAAACTAGTAGTAGAATGAAAGAGATAAGAAATGGAAGAAGGAAAGCATAAATCACATCTACTCAGACACCTCCCTGGAAACGGTGCCAAAATGTGATGAGCACCAGTATTCCAACAAGAATGCAGCAATTCTTGGGGCTACCAAGTTTACTTCAGCAACCTAGGGTTCGTATAAACTTGGAGGTGTGAGTGTTGTATACACAAGTAGGTGTAATGGGTTCACTATGTGTCACTACTGAGCTAGGCAATAGAACACTAGGTTTTTTCAAACTAGCCCTCTATTGATTTAAAAGAAGTTTGATTACTAATTGAGAAAGGGAAATTTTACCTTAAGTGAGAGGATTGAAATGCTACCCACTGCAGTAATGAAAGACTAAAATAGATGCCTAAAACACACAACTCATCTAGCTATTTGTTAAGACACCTTGCTTCAGAAGAATTTTAATTTAACACCTGGGAAATCCTAACTAACCTAAGCATGAACTCTGATTTAATCAAACACTTAATTGTTGTGCACATGAATAAGCATAACAACCTTTTTCTTTTTCTCTTTTTGAGAAAACATGAATGCTAATCCTTCTTGATTGCATGAGAGGTGATATAGGTGTGAAGAGAGATGGTTGTGATGGGTCAAATGGCTTGGGAGGCAAGCAGGGGTCTTCTCCTACCTTTCGTGATGCATTTATCACAAATCATGCTCAAAACAGGCCACTATAGGATGTTAGGATGTCTACAGGATGTCCTAATTCACCTACAAGATCAGGTCGAAGGCATAAAGAGTGATTTGAATGGGGGTATGGAGCTCAAGGAACGTGATTGATTGAAGGAATAAGGCAGGGGAGTGGTTGGAACTCACTCAGAACTCAAACCAAAGCTCTATGATGGTCAGATTTGCTCAACAAGCATGGGAAGTTGTCCTTGTGAAATGATAACTCAGATTGTGAACTTAGTTGCCTCTAGCGATTATGGGTGGGTATGGTTTGGCTGAGGTTGATGATATGAGGTCTTCCTACAATATTGAAACTCCTGCAATATACACATAATTGTTGGTATTTATCCATAAATCATTTCAAAACAAGAAAGGGTTTCAACAACATTAGAAAAATAGAATTTCATCATTTATTTGCCTAGTTCATGCATGGAAATGCTTGAAGAATATTATGAAAGAACCATGAAATCTAATACAAAGCTTAAGATATCAAAAGCGACAACTACAACCTATCTTCTAAAAATAAAATATATTGACCTAATTAGCAGAAAAACCCTAAATTTCATATGAAACTAGAATTCTGTCTTTTTGGGCTGAATGGGCATTTTTCCTCAAACCATGGTCCCTAAAGGGAGGAATGAGGTAAGATCCAACTATTATCATATTTTTTTTTAAATTTCCTTATCTCTCTAATGCTACTGTTAAATCTATGCACAAATGGAAGCAAACTAATCAAATTCACCAATACTTGCAATGTAACAATGCCAAAATCAATTCAACAAGTAATCTATGAAATAAACTAAGCATACAAGTATAGTAAGAAGAACCTCTACTTGTAGGGCTGGTCTCTAACCCAAAATATTCATCCATATTTTTCAACTAAGTGTTGGATCAAGGGAATGCTCATTTTAATTAACATATAAAAAAAGTACATAAAAATGTTTCATCACAATCCTTCAACTTGAAAGTGCTTTGCTATATTGCATAAAAAAATATGAATCCTAATGAGGCTCTAAGAATTATTATTTATACAACTAAAGTTTCTAACAACTTCCTTAAATCTAGGGAGGCTTGGCTCCCAATCGTAGGATTAACTAGTTCTTAACTATCATTGGCTCAGCTGCCAATGGGCCTCATGACTCGGCTGTGTGTAACTCTGAGCTAGTGTGATTCGATTGAGGGATCTTCGAATGACTAAGGATTTAATGAGGGAGATCCCTCTCCTATAATATCTACTTCTTGTCTCATTCGATTTCCCACACTTTAATTATCCATAATTGGCTCCCAAAAACCTGCAATCAATGTGCATTAGACCATGAGACATAAAATATTACTTTTACTCATCTCATTAAGCAAAATATAATTAAAATATGTAAATAATTATGAGAAGAGTTGATTTTATTAATCTTGGATGTGTATTAAGGTCCATATATTTTACCTAATGATGAGCCTCATCATACTGTATGATGATGGATATGCTTATTTTGATTATACCATTATGAAATTAAATATGTGACTGGTGCAAAATATCATGATGAAGAATTTCCTCTCGTGCAACCTTTTATTTGATAGTTGAAATTTTATAAACTACCCATGACTCTATCCAATCTCCTTCCAAAAATTTAATTCCATAATGGATAGGTTGGAAGTGTTATAATATATGTCCATTATCCCCACTTAGATTGAATAGTGTGTTCCAAAGAACTCATAAAATCATTTAGGTGGATAAAAATAGTCTTGCATCACTTGAAGTCCAGTTCGGTTAATCAATTATTTGCAATCAATGACATAAAACTAAAGGTTTTAACCCTGTACTTAAATTACTTGCAAACAAATTCTTGAAATAGAAAAATATACAATGGTGAGAACATAAAACAAATCCATAGATATTTTCCCCTAAATCCCAAAATGGAGAATACTAGATTAATTTTTCATTATATTCCTTTCCATGTTACAATATATATTTATACATGTTGAAGCATTCATAAACTCCAATCCATTAACCCTATATTTGAACATAATCATAGTTCCCTTGACCGAATCTACAAATACCATGGGTGAAAACCATCGTGCCCAAAAACCATGCGTGAAAACCATGACACGTGGAAAGAATATAACACACCCAACAAAAACTATTAAACAATATCTTGATCCAAATTTTAATGTGAATGCCAATATTCTTATCTTTGTTAAAATCAAGGAAATTTATTGTTTTTAGAATAATTATAGGAGTTAAAATAATTAAAAGAACATAAACAAGTAGTCATATTGTTAGAAGACTTCAAGATTATTTAAATTTGGTTTTGAAGAAAATTAATTCTCGACACTATAATGTAGTTTATTGTGTGTTCTTGCAATCTATTTTTAACAAGATAAAAAATTAACATTGCTTGCTTAAAAAAATATCTAATGACATTAAATGCAATGTGAAGACCTTTTGAAAATATCCTATTAGGTGAAATAACCTTAACACATTCTGGTAAACAAATGCGTGGGCCTCAATTGGTACAAAATTAACTAAAATAGTTAGGGGACTAGCGCAAAATTTCTAGAATGAGAATACTAGACCTTATTTCAACAAAACAAAAAATATATGGAAATTGAGAGTCGATTATTGTAATTGTAAACCTCTCATTGAACACTTTCTTGGCATGGTGCCAAAGGAATTTTATGGGAGACATAGAAATGCACATAGTGCACTTAATTTTGGCGAACTACATTTTAACAAATGAAATCTTTCATATGTTAGAATAAATACAATGTATAACACGGGTTCATGTTGATATTATATTGAATATGGTTGTTATTAGGACACACACTTACACACTAACTCTCTCTCTTTTCCACACACTCATATCATTTTTATGTATTGCATAACAACCTTGCATAGGAACATTAAACTATGTTGTTTTAAAACATTATTGAGAGACTCTTTATTCATGGTATGTTAAAAAAAAGGTTAGATGGTTGTACATTATTTTGAAAATGTTACTTATGTGGGGATTTCTACCACAAAATCTAATAGGCCTTCGAGAGAGAAACCCTACATGACAAAAGTTAGATAAAGTGCTAACAATGTCATAGAAGTTCAATGTCACCTTACCCAAAACCCCTTTCTCTTTATGGAATTTCACCAATGGAAGGTGTCCCAATAGTAGGGCTTAAAATATATATGCTAGGTATAAGGCATACAATTATAAATCTAGATTTCATTCAAGGGAAAGACTCAATAATGATTCAAGGGTTTAAATAAGAAAAGTTCTCTCAAATAAAATCCCTAGAAAGCAAGGCTCAAGGCCTAGGGTTTTGATATTTTTCGATGGTTATAAAAGTTGAAAAGGTCAAGAAATAAGGGAAATGGTTTCTTAAAATGATAATCAACTAAGATAAGGTTCATGAGTCCCTTAATAATGTCCTCAAGTTTAAAGGAAAAGAAACTACGGTTTCCCTCTTGGAGCAACATCTAGGGAATTTTGTTTTATGGACAATTTGAGTGGATGTCCACTATATTGATAGGTTAGCTTGCATGATACTATCTCTCTATGTTTAGGCTCTCGAATTGCAAAAATACCTTGTCCCTCAAATTTTTTTGTAAGTCCTATATTTGCACCCTAGTCTTAAAAGGATGGAATAAGGAAATAAATCAATGGAGAAAATTTTGGGATGATCACTAAAGACATGGACTAGTGCTTTCTCCTTTAGGCATATGGAGTTAATGATATGATAGATAAGCCAAATTTATTGCTAAGGAGGAAAAAACTTGATGCGCTAGATATCAAATTTCCAACATTTTCCCACTCAATGATAAATCATGTTTGATGAAGTGTCATAAGAATTACTCCACTAGGAACATTCATTACATGTTATGCAATTATTAGCGTATGAAATTATTAAGTAGATAACTTTTAAATTTTATTTTCAACCAATTATGGAAAAATCAAGCATTATCTAGAAGCAATAAATATATACATTAGACAAATAAAAAATAATAATCTTTAGGAACAAGAACTTACAAGATAGCATTCAGTATATCCATCCATTCATCAATGAAACAAATCCAAAGACAATCCGAAATAGCTTCCAAATATAAAAATGCATTCCAAGAATCTCAAATAGCCAATAAGGAACAAGTGTCAGTTCTCCTATGAGGTCCAAATTGTCCAAGTTATTATGATGAGAGATTAGAATGATATCTCTCCAATTTATACAGCTATAGTAAACTATAATTTAGCTTAAAATCCCCTCAAATTTGTAAAATGATGGGAACAATTAAGTGAGGTTACAAGCCAACCTCATAGCTACTTTAAAACATAAGAAATAACCCACAAGAGGTCGAAATTATTATGCCAATGCATGTGTAGGCATCTCTATGTTATGCGTTGGGCTACTACATTACCAAGTTAAGTATAGAGAGCTCCAAAAATCAAGATATAGTGGTTCAGCCCGTAATCTCCATGCAAATAATTTGATGGACCCTATTTTTGTGTTTGAGGAAAGGAGGGTCTAATGGGTCTCTTGGTGATAGAATACACTAGTTTTGCTTCAATGTTGAGTGTTTATATGATTGTGCTAACACTCCCATGTCTCAAGGGGTAAGACAAAACCTCATCTAGGCTTCAAATCAAATTCCAAATCATGTATACACTACTAAGTTGGCTGGGAGCATTCTATTCCAAGTGCATCACCTCATGAATAATGTTGGGTAAAGAAAAAATTGCTAAGAGTGTTGTAGGTTCCCATGGAATTCAATGGTTCTCTGTAGCTGATAGGAGTCCATGGCTATGAATGCTTCACTTTTAGTGTGTCATATGTTGAAATTTGGTTATCATTGATGTCAACCCAAGCAGTGCCAGAACAATACCAAAAATTTCATGACACAAATGACAAGGAAAGATAAGGTTTTTGGGGTATAGGTCATCATCATTAGATGGTTGTTACATGCTAATTATAATGGTGTGTGGAACATCACAAGACTTCTCATGGTTTGAAAGATATGTCAACTTAAATTTGATGCCCCCATATTGTGGTCACAATCCCCAACAAAAGATGATGTGGAAGCCTACCATTATATAGGTTTTTAACTCATGGGAATAAAAAGGATTTTCATTGAATTATTATTATTGAAGGATTTTCATGGATTATTATTGAATCAAATTGGTCCAAAAATTAATCAAATTTAATCCAAATGTTTTGGCTCCAAGCCAAATTCGAATTTCAAATTGAATTTTATTTTATCTCTCCTCCAAAATTATTCAAGTTGGATTCCCTCAAGGATGTTTCTTCAAATATATATAAAGGAATTCATCTTGTTCACAAGAGTATGCATTCAAAATTGATATTTTGGCTATTGGATCTTTACTCTCTTGACCTATAGTAGCCTTGCAAAGTCTATGAAAAGAGTCAAATTTATTTTTATGAGTTGTTTGGGTATTTTCTTGACCTGGTTATGGTTTTGGCAAGTGTTTTGTTGTGCATTCTTATGGCCATTTGACCTTTTTGAATTAAACCTTTAAGATTTTTTTCTTCTTCATAACATGCATGACCTAGAGCTAAATTACTAGGGTTTCTCATAATGGGTTTCTTTAAGAATTTATAATATTATTATCACACATATATCTCTGATATCAATGAAATTTGTTGTAGGTTTATTGGCATACTTAATGGAGTCTGTTGTTGCGGATTAGGGTAGTTTTTATGGATGAAATTATTTCAAACTTGGGGCTAATCGCACAAATATAAAGCTCAAAAGTTTATTTTCTTTTGACCTCGTTATTTGACTTCTATGATATATTTGAGGTGTATGACTGCAACCCTCCTAAAACCTTCTACAAACTCGCATATCTGAGGCATTGACTAAGGTGATCTAAAGTTAAAGTCTCAAGCATATTTTGACCCTCCACTTTTCAAGTATATTTTGGGAAATAAGGTCAAATATATTACTCATCTCCCATTTCAAAGACACACTGACATAGTTTGAAGTAATTTCATGACCCAAATTTGAGGAAAAACCTTTGGCCCTATCGCTGAAATTTTGCAATGACAGTCTCATGCCAAATCCTTCAAATTTCAAGGTGGATATAAGGTGTATGTTTGCAACATTCATCTAGGGTACATCTATAGCTAAATTCAACATGGAGGGTTGAAGCAATTGATAGTTACTTCATGCTAATAAAGCCCTATCCTAGTGTATAGACTAGCATAAGCCCAAATCTGTGGAGTAAAATTGCAAAGGGTAAAGTATACTGATGCTTTCACTTGATTAGTCTGTGGTGAGATATTTCAGTGTTTGTCCTAAGGCTTAGCGTTGTTGGTGCTCAAATATCGCTCGATGCTCAACACTCTTGGCTCTAATAAACTACTCAAATCTCAAGTGAACAAGTGTTGTCTTGTGGCTAGCCCCTGGAGTTTTATAGTGCCTTATGAACTCAAATTCAACCATTCCCCCCAATTCTCTGCCATCAATGCTTTCTTCGTCGTAGATTGTTCCAAATCTTGCCCTTAATGCGCGTCTTAAATGCCCATTTCTCACTCCCTTTTTCCTTAAATCGAACATCTCGTCATGAACAGTGACACAAACAGTCACTTCCCAGCATACCCATGCAGCAGTGCAGCCTCCCGTGCGTGAGCATGAAACTTGTGACATGTTGATTCTTCGCGTACCTCCCTTATCACGCAGCTCCCAACCGGACTCTTTTAAGTCTCGTTCTCTCTTTCAACTGCCTGGAGCATTGAGACTATGCAACCTATGGCTAGTCAGGTGGTCACACCACCTATGCGAGACTTGAACTCACCTTCCAGTATAGTATACGGGAATTCCCTAGTTTCCCTCACGACATTTAGCACCACGCATTCTACTGTATGTGGTGTTCTCCCCTGGTTACTGCATTTGGTGAGGTGCGATCGTAGCCATGGCAGTAGAGTCATAAATTCTCGATGAAAATCTTCTAATGTAGTGGTATGATCATCCGCATCTTGCCTTGTCATCCTTGGTTTATCGATGAGACATGCTTGCATGATCTTGTTTTCTAGCCTCTTGATCTCAGCATCCATCAAAATGCTTTTCTTCCTCAATCGTACCTAGTCCTTTTCGAGTTAGCAAAGTCTAAGGTTCCCTCGTCGAATGGCTTCCTAAATCCTTATGTGTTCGACCTCACGTAGTTAAGTGATTTCTTCATCTTGGGCTTTGCACACTGTCACATCTATGGGAGCTATTACGTGTGGATTCATCTTTGCATTCTCTTCAAAAATTATGTCCTTTATTCTATTCCGCACCTTTGGAATCATTTTTACAGTAAGGATTTTGCACATGGCCCTATGGGCTGATCGAACTGATGGTACGAACAGGTCCCAATTAGCGCATCTCACCTGGTGAACACTGTTTAGTACTTCACACACCTTATCAAATGCTCTTCTGTGGATAATTGGTACTGCGCATTGCCATTCCTATTGCTTTGTTTTGTTTCGATTCTCTATTCTGGGAGTGGTGTGCACTTTTTTGGGCTGTACAGCATATGTTCGTACCCATCGGAAAATGTGGGCATGCAAGTTATTCCACCCTGGTTGATTGGCTCTTGTTCTGAACTGGGGTTTTCCAAAGCATAGGCGCATCATCCTTCTACATTCACGACAATCCTCAAAGCTTCTCTGATTCGCATCCCATCATCGCATGGGCATTGTGCATAGCACCCACTTGAGAGCATTGAATCACTGCTACTCTGGTATCGCGATTTCAAATTTTCTCAAGAATTCATCCACCGCTATCAACCCATCATATGTCGGTGTATCCCTTGTCTCTATTGTCACGCAATGCAGTGATCTAACCATCATGTTCCAATTAAGCGTTGTTACTTCATCCAGCTAATTCTGCCATCACTCTATCTCTTCGTTTGAATCAGAAGTGCAGGAGGTTTCGTGCTCCCACGAAATCCTTTCATCTGCAGTCAGATTCACCCAATCCTATTCTCACACAGTTATCTTGTAAATACAATCAAGATCATCATCACTATCATCACCGCGCACCAGTTTAGTGTATCATGCCCCTTCAGCTGGATCTAGTGGTACTACTACACGTAGTGACTTTTTCTCAAAGATCATTTTGCGCTTCTTCAGATTTATGACTCTGTTCATATCAGTGGCCCAGTCTATTCCTAGTAGTGTGGGATAAGGATTACTATCATCAAAAATCTCTATCACTTCAAAATCTGCCTGCGCACTTGCACCTTCAATATCTACTGTTACCTCTTGCAATCTTCCCATGCGAAAAATCCTCTGTTGGTTTGCCATTTGTAACTGAGTAGGAGACAACTCTAGCGCAGGTCTGCCCATGCGTTCCCATGTTTGTTTTGGTAGTACATTCGCATCATATCCTAGATCCAGGATTTACTGATCCATTTCATACTTGTTGATTTGCGCAGTCAACCTGATTTCCCTTCCAGTGCGCAATGCATGCTTACCAAGTTTCCAGACCACGTGTGGCTCTCTTGATCCCGCACATCTAGTGATAAGTTCCCGTAGTGATTTTACTGCCTTATTGTCACATATCAGTTTTATGCATTGAAGGATCCATTCCTAGTTCTAATTGATCCTTACTAATTGAAGTGGAGGCCTCTGTCAAGCTCTTCATAGCTTCCGTGAATGTCTCCTTCACGCATTCTAAATAAAATACAGGTTCCATTATAGGATCCTTGCGAACCCATGCAATTTCTTTTGATGGCTTCCCTTTATCATTGCCCATGGTCATACCACTCCTAAGCATCATGTTTACATTTGCGTCTTCTTCGCACGGCTCAAACCTCATCATCTGCAAATTCTGAGTCAGAGGGGGTTGGAGTACCCCTTTTTTGCGCATCCTCACTATCAACGAAGGGAAGTCTTCTGTCTCATGGTCATACTGAGTACAATACAAACATGATGTCCTTGTCAGGTTTGTACAATCATGGGCATAGTGCCCTGGCCCTCTGTAATTGTAACAAATTAGTTGTTAGCGACCCCTTCCTCATCCCATTCTGCCTCGACTGCACCCATGAAATCCACCATGCACCATCCATCCATTTGGGTCGAGGGCTCATGTTTCAGTCTGCACCCTGTAGGTAAGAGTCTGATCCATCATTAGTTCATAGCTTCGGTAAGTGCATTCATCATGGCCTACTAAACTACAAAACTTACAAAACAATTGTTGGGATGTTTGCGTATACTTCTGCAATAGATGATAATTATCCTTAGTGTGTTTTCCTCCTATCTGACAAATCACACAGCATAATGCAGGTGTCACGCTTGGTACTACCTGTGCCTTAGGTCTTAATGGCATCGGCCCTCCTCCTTCCAAGTAATTCACAAACATTGGACAGTGGTCCTTATCATGCCCCTTGCCTTTGCAGTTTATGCACTATACCTCCTCGTGTGCCTCTGGCTGAGGTGTGTTGTCGTGTTTCAAACTCTGCATTTCCAGACACAGATTCTACAGTTGTGCGTGGATTTGTTGGAATCCCAACCCAGGGTCTTGTATAAGGGTCTCATGCAATCTCATTGCCATCTCCAAAGCTTCGGCCTAGGTGGAAAGTTTTTTTTGTGACTGCATCATCGTTAAGTGCGACGTAACTGACGCTACAAATCATGCACAATGCTATCCATCCATCAACGTCATATTGGCTTTGCGAATCGTACCCTTTAGCCTTTGGTCTAGATCCCACGTGGTCTTACCTGGGAGCATCGCAATCTCCTTAAAACTAATGATTAATTGTGTTTCTTACTTTGGCCTGCTAAATTCCCTACTCAGTCCGACCTTCATTTATGCGATTCCAGCATTTGGATGGTCATTAGAATGCTTGATTTACCATGTTGATGCGCGATCCTACAACGTGCTCACTAGAATAGCCTTCTTGATATTGTCATCCATGACGCCTTGTGCTTCCCATACTTCTCTTACCATGAACCAAAATTGGTCTGAGTCTTCATTCTTTACTTCTCTGAATACCGATAGTTTGATCGCACTCACCATACTAAATTGTTGTGGTGGCAGAGGTGGGGTGGGTGGAGATGGAGGTGAGGAGGGTGAGATGGGTGGAAGTTTCGGTGGAGGTGCTAAACGTGGAATGCGTTGCCTTATTAGACTAACCGCGCTTCTCGAAAAAACTTTCGTGAGCTCTTCCTCACTTTCCCGTGAGGGTGAAATTAAGGGATTGGTTTCTAATTCTTCACTTCCTCCGCTTCTATAGATCTTCCAACTTCGCATAGCCCCAAAAATTAATTTATTCGCATAACCTGCTTTTCACACAATAAAATCTTACTCCAAGTGTTCAAATATTTAATATACTTACCTCGCAGTCATTTGAGGAAGCGGCACTCCGCCTCATTGTAGTTGATGGTCAAATATACCTCGAAGTCAATGATAAATCCTCCTATAATTCGGTTGAGCCAATGATCCACAGTTCGCGTGATCTTATCTCCTGATGCTTCTAGTCTGTGCACTAATTCCAGAGTCCACATTATTGGTTTTTCAAGCCTATGCCTTCCCTGACTGTCTTCTAGCTTCGCAATCCACTCATATAGCTCAAAAGGAAAGGATGCAAAGTCAATTTCGTGGATTTATGTATACAAGTAGTGCTCCAACCACTGTTCCTTAGATACTCGAGAATTTATGTTTTCCTGCGCCACGAACTCGTGAATCTTCCTATCCAACCACTCTTCAATTTCTTTCTTTCTTGGATTCCAGTGGAACGACATCAGACATCCCTTATGCACATCCTGGTCCCAGAAACAGAACCATTTGTCGGCTTGTATGGGCCTGACCCAGGTTCAAAGGTGATTTAACCAAGCAAATCTCGGTACTATAGGCCCTTTCGACAATAGTCCACGGAGCATAGACTAAGGTCTCACCCGAAGCAGTACGAGAGGGTGCTAGAACTAGGTTTCTGCACCATGGGGATGTCTGATGAGCTTCTGGGGATCCACGGCTTGACCCTGTGCACACGTCGCTATGTGCACCTATTAGTCCCTTGCAACCTATGAAGTTCCCTTCGCGCAACCCTACCTGGGGCACGATCCGTATTTTACCCAGCTTCCTTGCTTATTTAATTTTTTATTATTCAATTACTTAACTTACATGTGGAAGACTAGTGATAATTAACACTATATCTAGAAATCATATAAGTGTGCACGCTAAACAAAACAATATAAATGTAAAGAATGCAATACACAAGAAGATGCAAAAAAATTGGAATCAACTTCTCTTTATTATTCTTCATTCAAGATTACAGACTCGACATCGCCCTGCGCACTCAGCTGCAAGGGTCTGCGCACTTAGCTACGGACTCTACTAGACCTCTGCGCACTTAGTTGTAGAGCCTCTTCCTACTACTACGACCTAATACACTTAGACTCTCACTCTATGCTCGAACCATTCGTATTCATCTATCTCTTCCATTCGCTATCTTTACACTTAGAGCCTCGCTCTATTTATACAATCCCATGGTCTACGGATCATGGATAGGCCGACATGACATTATATTACATTACATACTTAGGGTGAACAACCCTATGACTTAACCTATACTTCACGCTCTGCGCCTACAATTCGTGGGGTCTTACAACACATTTGACCAAAACTTGGGCTTTAAGCCCCAAAACATGCTGTGGGGGGATTCCATGCCCAACAGACTCTATAATTCAACTTTGTGAGTATGATCTTCTTATCAGCAATGACTCATACATACATCCATGTCCCAACCAAGTGGGGATATACCAAATTTGCCTCATCCACCCAACCAAGTGGGGATATACCAATTGTTTATACCTGACAGAAATAATAAATATTACATCATCCATCCCATGCAAAGTGGGGATACCAATTACATCATTTGTCCAAGAGGACTTATTCAAATGTATGAGAAGACATATCACACCCTAGAATTTTACATGACTTAAGCAACAAATGGTATAAATATCTGAATCCATAGCTGGACTCAACAACCATAATGCCAACAATGATAAATGTATGTGAAGGCTAATGCTCCCCCTAAACCTGTGCTACCTGTGCATTCTTAATAAGTCAATGATCAAGGCATCTTTGTCAGTCAAATAAAAAATTATTGACCAAAGCATATTGATAGACAGTGATCATCAACATCAAACAGAGCACACATATCAGAGCTTGTGCCACTTTTTTTCCTGTCTAAAAATCATATATGCTCCTTGACCCACAGAAACAGGCATGTGTACGCAACTATACTTCAAGAAACACGCATATAATAACTTTTCTCTAAAAAAGTGGGATTTAACAGTAGGATGATGCAGCAACTACTCCCAACTTTTGTCTGAGATATTCAAATGTTTCTCTGGGCAGTGGTTTGGTGAATATATCAGCAACCTGTTCTTTGGAGGGAACATACTCCAATTTGAGCTTTTGTTCAAGCACTTGTTCACGTAGAAAATGGTACTTGATGGGTATGTACTTGGTATTGGGATGCATGGCTGAATTCTTTGAAATACTAATGGTACTTGTATTATCACATAGAATGGAGATAGGTGGAGTACATGTGATATGAATGTCTTGCAAAGTTTTCATCATCCAAAGTAGTTGTGTGCAGCAAGATGCAACAGCCACATATTCTTCTTCAGCGGTAGATATAGCAACTGAACTTTGTTTCTTGCTAAACCAAGACACCAACTTGGAACCCATATAGAATGTGTTAGTGTCAGTCTTTACAGCCTTCCTCCAGTGATCAAACATGATCTTACAAAGTGATTTTAATGTGTCAAGGTCAAATTTTGTCATTTCAGTGAGTCTTCAAGCAAAATTTGGTCACTAGGCATTGGGTCTAGGGTTTGATTTTACCCTTGTCAAAGTTGTCCAAACGTCGGTCCATGTCACAGTTCAGCTGAGTGTACCATCATTCAGAGAGTTTTTATTATCATGTCAAGTCCCACTAGGTCATTTTACACCTTGTTCATGCTTCAGTTGTGCCTAGGTAAGCTCATTTCCCTCTCCTAGGGTTTTGAAGGAAATTTCTCTTGGACGGCCAAATCATTGGCAAAACTTGTATCCAGATGTTCATACACCTTCCCCTATCCTTAAAGTACCTTATAAAACACTTCCCATCACTGAGATCCCCCAATTTCCTCATTTTCGCACAAACCCTATTTTCTTGCTACAACTTGGCAATTTTCTAGGTTGGACTTGTGTTTTTCCTTTTTGGACCCCTTCCCCTCACTCAATCTCTGAGATTACACTCTCCCCTGCTTCCTAACATCCCTCCCTACTTCCCAAAATTTCCTCAATAATTTAGAAACTCCCTATCCCCTTCATTTCACTTCATTTCGACAAATCCCTTGTCCCACACATCGGGATAGGTTTCACTCAAATGAGATTTCTGAGCAATAAAAGATGAATTTGGGAAACCTAAGAGAGGTTTTTGTCTACAACATTCCAAGGAAGAAAAAAGTCCTTCACATTTTACACAGGTGTCATGGTTTTGGAGAAATCTCAAAAATATAGTTGCCTCGGGAGAATTGATGCACCTCTGAAGTGACCTTGGGAAAATCAAATTTTCTCCTAGCTCAGTTGGCCAAATGACTTGCCTGATGAGTAAAATGATATATAATGAGATATCATGAGCTCAATTTTAAGTTGAGGATGACATTCAAAATTTGACTATAACAGCACTCTGCCTTTAGGCAGCCTCATTTGGCACATTTTGACCAGTCTTGGGAGATTTGATTTTTGATAGGGCAAATGAACTCCAAATTGAAACGTTCTAGTTGGGTTGGAAAGTAGACTCAAAGACCTTTCCAACTAGCTATCTTATGCCCAATTTGGACACCGGGAAGGCCTCCAAAAATCACCTGGAAAAGAGTGTGATGCACAGAGGGAGCACGACGCATAAGGAAAAAAGGGCCTGAAATTGTGCCAAATTTCCTCAAATTTCTTGTGAAGCCCATCAAATTGCAAGGTAGGCTCCATAAACTCACTTGTGCATCAAATTTGATAGAGATATGATGGTTTATTTCGTGTGATTGAATGAAAAAAGTTTCATAAAGCAAACACAAGAAGACATCAAAGAAAGATTGTTCTACTAGGGTATTTGCTACAGTGTTGTTGCTGCCAAGGTTATTCTTCCTACCCTACCCCTGCTCCTTATTCCCCTATGCCATTGTCCCCATAATCATTACCCTGACATTACCAAGATCATACTCCCTTTCCCCTCTTGCTATTGCTCAATAAACACAAACCCTACCTTACAAACCCTAAAACCCTACCTTGCTAAAAACCCAAACCCTACCCTATCAAAATACCCCCAAAACCCCTGTATATCCCTAAAAAAAATTCTCCTATAAACCCCTATTCCCATTATATTATCCCCATCCTAATGCTCTGTATTAAATTTTCCCCTTGGTGGTAGATTGTCAAAGCAACTTCTAGCTTCATTTAAATCAAAAGGCAGCCCAAATTCAACTTTTAAAATAGCACTCATGAGTCATGGCATATGAGGTTTCATCAGAATATGAGGAGGAGACCCACAGGGGCACAACTTCAGGAGAACAGGCCCACAGGAGAAATCAACGAAAATAGGGAGTTTTTGCTTGACAAAGTAAAATTCCATTTAAACAATCTTCTTAAGAAGGCCAAAAGAGATAACAAATTTCAAAGGCGCATGGCTACTCATTGCTACACAAGGAATCATGTCTCCAAAGTCAAAATCAAGCAGTTGAAGAAAACACTCCAGGAAACCCTAATCAGGAAAAATAGAAGGTTAAATTGGATTTGCTTGCTGATGCTCCCCTCAGAGCAATACAGGACAAGGACAAGGAACCTATGCATGATGAGGGGCCATCAGGTGAGCAGGAGGCCGATTTCATCCTCATTCAGGATGATGATGCAAATGTGGAGAGGGCTAAATGGATAATCAAGTATTTGGAGTAGAGAAACAAGCCTAAGGACTAGCATGAGATCATGGAGCTGCAAAACATCCGTGAAGACCAACAGGCTGCCCAAAGAAGCTTAAATGAGAAGACACCTATTCAGCAGGAGATAGAGGTTGATTGAGAGATTTGGCTCGAGAGGATCCACATCCACTTATAGAAGTTTTCAACGAAATCACACAAGGATAGGGACATGCTCAGGAACATGAAAAACCACTATTGGGCACGGAACAAGGTTTGCAAGGCACCAATAAGGAATTTGAAGGCAAACCTAAGGAAGGCATCAAAAAGGGAAAAATGGGCAAAGGAGAAAGATAGACTTAGAATCTTGGTTGAGGCTTCCTTGGCTCAGCATGGTACCCCATAAGGAACCTCTAGCCCAAATTTCAACAAATTTGGGGAAGTTTTGGTCAAATATTGATTTTTTTGACAAAAAATAGGAAATTTCTGCAGTGCGACGCTAAAATTCTAGGGCTCCAATGGAGAAACCGCTTGCATATTTGGATTCATCATCGAACAATACTACTACTGGTGTTTGGGAAAGAAATTTTGACAAGTTTTGGGTCTCTTAAAGGTCAGAAAACACCCAAAAATGGCCTCTCTACCACCTTTTTGACACACAGAAAGCAGTCTTGGGAGAATGAATACTTGGAGGGGGAATGAGCACCAAATTGAGAAATTCTAGTGGAGTTAGAAAGTAGATAGGACAGGATTTCCAACAAGCACACTTGGGCACATTTTTGACACCTGAAAGTGCCCCAAAATAGGTTCTAAAGTGGCGCGACGCACAGAGAATTTGGCTTAGCACACAAAGGAAAAAACTGCCAAATTGCTCCCGTTCGTGAAATTTCGGGTCGCGACTTCTCCAAGTGGGCCCGGTCATCTACTCTTTCGTTTTTTGGCACCATTGGCGGATTTTAAAGAGTTTTCTCTCCAGGTGGGCATCTATCCAAGTGGCAAAAGAATGCAAAGGGTCACCCCAACCAAATGTCATGCTTGAGAGCGCTGCACCTGTAGCTGATGGTTGGCTCTCCATCTCCTTTTCGAAATGATTTGAGTAACTTCCCAACCCCTGGGTGTTCCATCTCTTCTTTATACTTTCTATATATTGTATGCAAGTTATTTGCAAAGGGTTGGCTGGCTTGTAACTTCTGGGAGATTGTGGGAAAGAAACTCTATTTCTGCATTGTGTATTTTTGACAGAGGATTAATGAAAGGCAGCGGATCTGTTTCATGATATTCTTGTGGTCATGAGTGTAGCAAATGTGTTATTATGTTCCATATGTATCTTGTTATGTTTCATATTTCATTTCATGCTTCACTTCAGTGAAATTTTCTAAGTGAGAATAGGTAGAATTCAATTTATATTGCTCCGCCTGTGGGAAAATTTCATGTGTAGTGTTATTCTTCTGTTGAAAAGGATTCATGCGACCATGCCCTTTTCACCCTCTTCATCAATCTTTCCATTCTGCATTACCTTGAGCTGAAATTGCTGCGCTTTCCGCCTACCTTCCCTCACGGAATAATCTATGCCTTCATTTTCGATTCTCTGTTCTTCGTTGAGCGCCAATCCCATATACATCCCAGAAGCTCGGTCACTTCATAAAATCTTTTCCAAAATACCTATTCACTTGCTAGCCTAAGGTAAATATTGCATTGTAAGTCATCTTAGACAATTTTGCCTATCCATTCGCTGAGCGTGAATCGGAGAGAGCCCTCTCCTGTTCTGGTAGGGCTAGCTACCAGACTGAGCGCGGTCTGTGGTTACCCTAATTTTTGCCTTCTTTCAGCCTAAGGTAGATTTAGGTGCTAATAGAATGCAACACCACTAGTTCTTTTTCTATAATCAATACTTCCTGCCCAATCTACATCTTTATATGCATGAAGAGTAGGATCTATATCTGTAGGATACCATAAACCAAACTCTTGAGTTTCTTGAAGATATTTGAAAATTATTTTGACTGCCTAAAGGTGTGATTCCTTTGGATTTGCTTGGAATCTTCCAACTATTCCTACTACATGCATGATGTTAGGTCAGGTACCTATTAGATAAAGCAGAGTGCCAATCATGGATCTGTAAGTTGGTTGATGTACTACTGTTGATTCATCATTTGAGCTGAGACTACATCCTATTACCATTTGGTTACATACATGTTTAGAAGCTTCCATTCCATACCTTTTCAAGATCTGTTTGAGATATTTGGTTTCTGATAGAAAAATACCATCTTTAGTTTATTGAACTTGTAGACCAAGAAAAGAGGTATGTTCACCAAGTAAGGACATTTCAAATTCTTGTTGCATTACTAAAGAAAAATTCTAACTCATGGATTCTTCATTTCTACCAAAAATGATATCATTGACATAAACAATAATAATTAGCAATTTATCTGTTTCAATCTTTGTATATAGATTGCTATCTGTAGAACCTTTTGTAAAACCTTGTTGCTGTAGATATTTGTCAAGGAGGTAATACCAAGCCCTTGGAGCCTATTTCAGACCATAGAGAGCCATTTTGAGCCTGCATACAAGTTTTGCATCATTTCCAAGAATGAATCCTTCTGGCTGCTCAATACAAACTTCTTTTTCTAAATCTCCATTAAGGAAGGCTGATTTTACATCCATTTGGTATGCTTTGAATTTTTGAAAGCTAGAAAGAGCAAGAAACATCCTTTCACTTCACTCCCCACAGAGAGTGGTTCTGCGAGTATGAGAAATACGATGGTGGTGATGTCCTCTTTGGGGATGATAGGAAGGCTAGAATCATTGGTCGCAGAAAAGTAAAGTTGAAGTTGCAAGGTGGAAGGGTTAGAACACTTCCGGGTGTTCTGCATATTCCCGCATTAGCCATAAATCTGATTTCTGTAAGCAAGTTGGATGATGCAGGTGTAAAAATAGTGTTCGAGAAGGATACTTGCAAGATGGTTTGGGGAGCACTGGTATTGATGCGGGGAGTTTGGACTGGAACTATGTACAAGCTGCAAGGTAGCATTGTTATTGATGGGTGCAATAGTTTTGTGGTTCCTAAAAGTGGAGCAAAAAATCTAGTGGTCCCTGGAGAGAATACCATGTTGTGGCATCAACGGCTTGGACATATTGGAGAGAAGGGCCTTCAAATATTTCATGATAAAGGTATGGTAGAAGATATGAGTAATAGTTCTCTGGATTTTGATTTTTGTGAAAATTATGTATATGGGAAGTAGAATCGGGTGAGTTTCCCCTCTGGTGGTAAGAGGGAAAAACAGATATTAGAGCTTGTGCACAGTGATGTGTTTGGACCTGTGAAGGTTCCATCACTGGGTAAGTCTATGTACTATGTATCATTTATAGATGACTTCTCAAGGAATACATGGATATATTTCCTTAAGAAGAAATTTGAAGTCTTTGACAGGTTTAAAGAATTTAAGGCTCTGGTAGAAAACTAGACAAAGAAGAAGATGAAGGTGTTGAGGACAGATAACGGTGGGGAGTTTTGTAGTAAGGAATTTGAAGAATTCTGTAAGAAGTGTGGTATAGCACAACATAATACTACTCCATATACACCTCAGAAAAATGGAGTTGCAAAAGGAATGAACAAGATGTTGATGGAAAGGGCAAGAAGCATGCTTAGTGGTGCTGAGTTAGGACAGGAATTCTGGGCAGAGGCGGTGGAGACAACATGTTACCTGGTCAACAGATCACCTTCATCAGCATTGGGGGATAAGACTCCATAAGAGGTATGGACTGGTAAGAAACCCTCTCTTTCGCATCTGAGGGTATTTGGATCTGATGCATGTGTACATGTTCCAAAGGAGAAACAAACCAAGCTGGATAGTAAATCTGAAAACTACATCTTTATTGGGTATAAGGATGGTTTAAAGGTTATAAGCTTTGGAACCTAGCAACAAGGAAGGTTGTGTACAGACGAGATGTGGTGTTCAGAGAGGTGAAAGATGTTATTAAACATGAAGTCCAACCAAAGAAACCTGAGAATATAGAGTTTGAGCTAAAGGAGGAAGAATCAGACTCTATAGCAGAAGAGGAATCAGAAGATGAAGAGCCACAAACTCCGAGTGTAAGAAGATCAGTTCAAGAAAGAAGGCAGCTAGAAAGGTATAGTCCATCTGCTTTCTATTCAAATTTTGCTTTATCTATTACTGATGACGATCCTAGAACTATGAAGGAAGCAGTAGATTCAGAGGATGGAAAACTCTGGAAAGAGGCCATGGTTGATGAAATGGAATCTTTGCACAAAAATGAGGCTTGGGATCTGGTGGAGTTGCTGGCTGGAAGGAAACCCATTGGAAGCAAATGGGTGTTCAAGAAGAAGACAAATGCAGAAAGAAAGGTGGAGAAATACAAAGCTCGGTTGGTAGCAAAAGGTTATTCCCAGGTGCTGGGAATTGATTTTGGTGATATTTTTTCTCCTGTTGCCAAGGTAAATTCTATTAGGTTACTTTTATCTGTTGTTGTTGCTTTTGATTTTGAGGTAGAGCAGATGGATGTGAAGACAACATTTCTTCACGGGGATTTGGAAGAGGAGATCTACATGAAGCAACCTGAAGGCTTGGCAGTGAAGGGTAAGAAAAAAATGGTATGCAAGTTAAAACAGTCTCTGTATGGGTTAAAACAGTCACCAAGGATGTGGTATCAAAAATTTGATACATTTATATGGGGACATGGCTTCACCAGAAGAAAAGTAGATCATTGTGTTTATTTTAAATTAATTGGTGACCATGTTATTTATCTAGTCTTGTATGTGGATGATATGTTGCTGGTTAGAAATGACAAAGAAATTATCCAGGATTTGAAGACCTAATTGTCCTCCAAATTCAACAGGAAAGATCTTGGTGCTGCAAACTATATTTTGGGCATGGAAATTAAAAGAGATCGGGCAAAGAGGAAGCTCTGGTTAAACTAGAGGAAGTATGTCAAGATAATACTGCAGAGGTTTAATATGCAGGATAGTAAACCGGTGAAAGTTCCTATTCCTGTAGGTGTAAAGTTACCTGTTGAACAATGTCCCAAGACAAAAGAAGAGGAAGAGGATATGTCTCGTGTTCCATATGCAAGTGAAATCAGTAGCGTGATGTATGCAATGGTCTGTACTAGACGAGACATTGCACATGCAGTGTGAGTATTGAACAATTTTATGTCAAAACCAGGGAAGGAGCACTAGACAACAGTGAAGCAGGTTTTCAGGTATTTGCTTGGCACTAGTGATTATGGTTTGTGCTACCAAGGAAGACCAGGATTGAACAGAGTGTTGGATATTCATGGCATTGTTGATGTAGACTGGGCTGGAGATCTGGATCAAAGAAGATCTACAAGTGGGTATGTATTTAACCTATTTGGAGGTACAATCAGTTGGATGAGTAAGAAACAATCTCTAGTGGCACTATCAACTACAGAGGCAGAATACATGGCAGCCACTCATGCAAGCAAGGAAGCAGTTTGGTTGCAGAGATTGTGTTCAAGTATGGGGTTAGTACAGGGAGCTATAAGGATAGACTGTGACAACCAAAGTGAAATTTTTTTGGCAAAGAACCCTACTTACCATTCAAAGACAAAGCACATTGATGTTCAATATCACTTTGTGAGGGATATGATAGAAGACAAAAAGGTGTTGCTGGTAAAGGTGGACACTTTGAAGAATACTGCAGATGTAGTGACAAAATCTGTGAGCTCTGAGAAGTTCACTTGGTGTAGAGAAATAATGGGCATTTCAGGGCTGGAAAAATGACTAAGCTCTCCTGTGGCCCCCTATGGAAAGAAAACAAAAAGTGGGAGATTGTTGGGTTGTGTTATATTCTTTCCATGACTAACCTACATAGTGAACGAGGGGGTTAGAGGGGGGGTAGAACCCCCCCTTCGTTGTGTCGATTGTGCAGTGGGGGCGTCACAGGTGGGGAAGTAGCTCCCCCTGTCCGGGGGGTTTGAGGGGGGCAGGTAGCCCCCCTCTACAAGGTTTGGGGCAGTGCCCTGGGAATTTTTTTTTTGGGACCCTATATTGGGTTGGGAGAACCTACCTATGGTTTTCGGTCCATGGTATTGGATGCTTCAGCATGTATAAATATGTGTTGTAACATTGAAAGGAATATAAAGAGAAATCAAGCTGGTAGTCCCAGTTTTGGGATCCAGGGGAAATCTCTGTGTATATGTGTTTTATGTGTTACGCTCTCACATTGTTTATTTTCTATGTTTTAGAATTCGTATGCAGGTAATTTCTGTACGGGGTTAAAACCTACAACCAAGTGGCTAAGAAGAAGAAGAAAGGGAAGAAGAATAAGAAGAAGCAAGTTCAGCAGAGGGGCAACCAAGAAACCATTGCTTTGAATGCAACATCTAATGAGAAACCATCTATCAAGCCTCACAAAGTTTGATGTCCATGAAAAATTTGTGCGGGAGACCGTCTTCTTCGAATTTGTCCTAATATTCCTCAGATCTTAGAAGAATGGTCTACTCATTCACATCATCCTGTGTTATCAACTTCTAGAGATCATGTTGGTGACACACCATCAACTAGTGGTAGTAAAGTTCATGGACATAAGGGTAAAGTTAATTTCCCCTATAGGTTATGTGAAGGGAATCAGCTCATTAACCTTCGTCCCTATCTGGATGACGCCAAGAAGGTGTTGGATAACCGTCCTGCTTCACCGTAGTGACTTCCATCTAGTTATAGGAGGCTATCCCTTAATCCTTCATTAGTTGATGAATTGACTGACTCAAATCAACTGTCGATCAAACCCACTCTCTTTGAAAGTGAATCCTATGAGTCTATACCCGACCCAAATCAACAAGTCGAGGTAATAGTTGACCTAATTTCACCTTCAGCAAATCGTACCTTTCCCAAATAGAATGAATATGATACCACTCAAGTTATTTTTGTTTCTTCATATACTAATGAGCTTGGGGGAAATCCTCCTATTCCATCAAGATAGGAGGAAAATCCTCCCACTATCATAACTCAAGGGGTTAATACTCTCGTTTCTACAGTACCCCCTCCAAGTAGTCTAGTCACTTCCTTTGATTGGAATCGACTGGTAGGATTCCATCTTCCTTCTTATGTGCCTTTCCTGATCATAGTACAAGTTCGTAATATGATTGTATCAGGCACTATTATAGATGAAGGTGCATCAATGAGCATCCTTTCCTCAACTGCTTGGCAAGCGCTCGGTTCACCGCTGCTTGTGCCAGTTACCGAGAATCTGTTGGCTTTTAATAGAGGAACCAGTCAACCAGTAGAGATCCTCCCTCGGTTATGCATTACTTTGGGAGGAAAAATCATTTATCTGAACGTGATGGTAGTCCAAGGCCCTTTAGATTATAACTTAGTACTTGGGCATGACTATGTTTATGACATGGGAGCTATTGTTTCAACACTCTTTCGAGTGATTTGTTTCCCGCATGAAGGCATAATTGTCACCGTTGACCAGCTTTCATTTTCCAGTCCAAATATAGCTCCTAGTCAACCATCTTCCCTAAGTGGTCCTTTTGTATCAATGGTATCATCCCCGGCATGGGTTACTTATGTGGCAACCTGTTCCATACCTACATCAATTGATGATCAATTCAGTGATGTTGTACATGATGTACTGGGGGCATTGGAACCAGATATCTCCTTCATGACCTCTTATGGTTCATGAACGAGTTATGAGGATAGTTCTTTTACTATCTCAACCTCGTTAAAAAATGAAACAGACCCATGAGGATAGTTCTTTTACTTTGCCAACCTCGTTAAAAGATGAAACAGGTCCACAAGGACAGTTCCTTGTCTTGTGTCAACCTCATTAAAAAATGAAACTAAGGAGTATGAGGATAGTTCTTCTACTATGTCAAGCTCGTTAAAAAATGAAACAGTCCCACGAGGATAGTTCCTGGTCTTGTGTTAACCTCGCTAAAAAATGAAACCAAGGATATGAGGATGGTTCTTTTACTGTGTCAACCTCAGTAAAAAATTAAACAGGTCCATGAGGATAGTTCTTTTAATGTGTCAACCGCATTAAAAAATGAAACAGGTCCATGAGGATAGTTCCTTGTCTTGTGTCAACCTCGTTAAAAAACGAAACAAGGAAATATGAGGATAGTTCATGGTCTTGTGTTAACCTCATTAAAAAATGAAACAAGGAGTATGAGCATAGTTCCTTATCTTGTGTCAAGCTCGTTAAAAAATGAAACAAGGAATCTAAGCAGAGTTCCTTCTCTTGTGTCAAGCTCATTAAACAATGAAACAAGGTCCCCTGGAGCAAAGTTCGAAATCGAATCTTTGATTAGATCTTGTAAAATCCCAATCAAGTCTTTTACTTGATCTCGTAAACAGACCTTCATTCCATCCACCCGATATCCACAAGTATTCTACTTAGGTGAATGTAATGAAGCTTGGGGGCATGCACCTAGTGGTAAAGTTAAGTTTCCCTGTAGGTTATGTGAAGGGAATCACCCCATTCACCTTTGTGCCTATCTGGATGAAGCCAAAAAGGTGTTGAATAACTATCCTTCCTTACCATAGCGACTTCCATCTGGTTATAGGATACTCTCCCTTTCATCATGCTGGGGACATGAAAACTGAATCCAAGCATAGTTTTTTGTTTCAAGCTTGTGTAAACATGAAACTAAATCCAAGAATAGTTTTTCATTTCAAGCTTGTGTAAACATGAAACTGAATCCAAGCATAGTTCCCTATGGCTCAAGCTTGTGTAAAAATGAACCCATTTCCATTTTTAACCCTTGTGATTGCCATTCTATCAGCCTTTTTTATCAAATGAGCCTTGGTTGTTTCATTCCATCACCACCATCTCTTTGGCCGATCATAGGCTTTCACTTGGTTGTTTTACCTTTTTTTAGGAACAATTGCAATGAATGGTCTTATTAGCTAGCCTCTTCACATAAATCAACATGTTTTGAGAAGTTCCAACATCACCGAAACCAGTTGCTACCCTAGACACCACTCGTTCCTCAAAATGGAGTCCTCTTTATGCTCTTTTCAGATTTTCTAAATATGAAAAGATTGTCGAGTGCTTGTCCTTTCCAGCTCGTTAATGGATTGGAAAAGATATCTACTCAGTATCAGTTTAACCCTTTTTTAGGCTGAGATAGATTAACTACGAGAAAGGAATACGCTAATCGAATATGGTCAATAGGTTGTCTCTTGTATTGTTTTATGCTTTTTCTGACTTGAGAGACAAATCTACAAAAAAGAACTTTTGGAGTTTCCTTTTCATCCATTTTCAAACTCTATAAACATGAAAAGGATAGAGTTATCTTTGTCGTTAAACTCGTTAAAAACATGAAATAGCGAAAAACTTGTCCATCTAGACAAGACCGAGTTTCACCTTCACTAGACTCGTTAAAGCATCAAATAGCGATGGATTCACCCAAAGGGTGGAATTATACAACAAGCATATGTTATCCTCCTCAAGCTTGATAAAAATAAAAAGGTACTGGTCAATAATGATTGGGGAAAATGGGAAAAAGGGAATAACACTTTATGGTGGCAAGTCACTCTTGAACATGACACTTTCACCTCATCATTGTGACTATGTGGGTTGGGTCATTCAGCTTGATGGTTATCACACCGTTGGTCTATCACACCATCCATTACTTTTTTTTGGGTGAATGCTACCAATTCATTTTAGTGTCATCGACATGTTCAAGAGAAGTCATTCAGTTCAAACTTCATCCTTTGAAATACTGTAAACCCTCATTTTCATGACTGCCATTCCTGAACCTTCTGTCGTCAGTCAATTTTCATCTCCAAAATCATTTACCTTGTTTCGTATTGTTGATGTGGGATACATCAAGGCCATCTTACGACGAGTCGCTTCCTGTCGACATCAACACATTATCCTAGAAGTTGACTTAGGAACACCCCTTCAATACCTTGAGGCTTGCATACATCAATTGCAAGTTTCTTGCTTCTCGCGATAGGTTGACATCACTGGACTTTGACCGAAAGACTTTGTATGGTATTTGACATCAAATCATTTATTCACACCATGCGAAATGTACTATAGTATCTTGAGGGTCATTATCATTATCGGTGATTCCTCTCGTGTCTGTTAACGGCTTATATCATTGGCTCGTAGTCAGACGATGTCTTCCCATGCTTGACTTCAGATCATCTATTCACATGGTTAGACTTGTACTTGAGCGAAAGATTGAACAAGATTGAAGACCACAGATCTAGTTTCATCCATCCGGGCTGCGATATTTTCAGGAGTACTAAATCAAATATACAATAGCCTTACATTCATGGTCATCCATTCATGGGTTTATATCTGTAGACGACTATATTTGTACATGTAATGAAAGTTTATAAGCTAAGCATGGGTATGCCTTCACTCACCAGGTTCATGAGAAAAAATCAAAGTATCATGATATATGTATTGTAATTGAAGCAGATCACCTTCCACTTCGAAACCTCCTCTCCACATAGTAAAGTATTTCACTCGACATACATATTTATGACTTCATGCTTTATGGGGCAACTGTTACAGATCCATTTGGGCACATCAATCCTAACTTATAGATCAATACTATTAGGGCCCATAAAACCCTAATTCGTTTGTTACATGCCCTAAATGAATTCAACCATCAGAATGCCTCTTTCCCAAGAGATTCCATGATTGAAATCATCCAAAAACTGTCTCTAATAAGATCAGCGCAGGCAGGCCTTTATCAGGGTGCACTGCAATGTAGCCCACTACACTGCTAGGGTGCATTGCAGTGCACTTGAGCCCTCTTTGGCTTGCACTGGGCGAATTTGAGCAAAATATGCATTGGGGTTTGGAATATTCTTATCCATAGGATGCTTATAGAAGTTTCCCAAGGCTATCCACTCCTTTGGGCTCGAAATTGGATGAGGAAGGAAGTTGAGGAACATCAATCCCTTTATCCCTTCCTCCATGGACCTAAATCCTAAGTTTGGGAGGGCATTCATTGTCACCATTTATGGCATAAATTCCTTCATTCACCTATAAACAGACCACTCATCTAAGTGATTAGGGGCCGGAAACCATTGAATTATAGGGAGATGCTATTAGTATGAGACTTGAGTTGGTTTCAAGTATTGTAATGATGTCAAAATGTCTTGCTTGTTATGAGGAGAGGATGGGATTGAACTAGAGGAGTGACACCGAATCAAGCAAATTGGGTTGTAACTCTTCCTTTTACTAATAAAGTGTTCAAAGCTTTTTCCATATGTTTGTATTGTTTATTGATGCTTTCATATGTGTATTATGCACTTGATTCCATTTTATGTTTAATCAATAGATCATTATCATATGCTTTGATCAGTTTTTGTCTTTTGTCTATGTGCAAGTACTTTTCAACCAGATTAAGTACAGAAAGGAGTGACAGAATTGGTCAAGGGAGATAAGGAGTAAGTGAAATCTTTAGGTAGGCTTCTTTACTGTCTTATTTAATCTGTTGGTTATAGAAAAAGTAGAGAATGCTTTGCATTGTTGTTGTAGACTTAGCTACTAGACTAGGGGTTTAGGCATTTATCCATAGACACTAAAACTTCCCAAAACATAATGCTCTTTTATAAATCCATCATGGATATATGATAGAGGTTAAATCCCTTCCATCCAGATATTAATTATTATAAGGATGACTTATAAGATCTTACAGGATTTGGTGTAATGAATTACTATTAATTTTCAATGTTGTCATCTGTGTGTATAATCATTTTGTGTTCCATGACATGATATGAGTATTACCTACCATTGACTATGATCCCCACATCAGTCCTTTTACATTTGTTAGAATCATGCATCCATCTCGGTGTTTTCTCCTCAAATACAAATTACAAAGTGGGGTTGATTGTTTTCAATACCATAGATATATTCAACCACCAAGTGTAATTCTTTCTCATTTTACTTCTCTTTATGATCCAAAAGTCGACGTGCTAAGTTTTTATCTGGTTTCCCTTTTTGTAATGCATCTAGCATTGTTCTCTACCACATTTGGTCATCTCAGGTTAAACTGAATTCCTCTTTCCTTCATGGTTTTTCATACAATCTATTGAATTTCCTTACTTCATTCCTTGGATTCTGCCCAAGAGAGTCATGTCTGATTGCATTATGGTTCACTTTGGATTGTGAATCAAACATACATTCCTCGTGTCTTCCTTCTTTATAATTTCCTTCTCTACTTGCCATTGTTCTCTTTGGCGAAAGTTACTAAGTTTGTACAGAAATTTCAAACATGAAGCTATAGCGAAAATACATTTCTACATTCCAAATATGAAACTTGCACTAATACGTAATGAAAATATATGCCATCATATATATGTCTGATGCCTTTTGAAGGAATTATTTATCTTTTCAATCATGGATGGCTGGAAAATTTTATTTTTTTTTCAATTTCTATTCACAGGATGACGTCATTAAAGCCATGAAGTGATTAAGTAAGCCACCTATAAACATTGGTCTCACAAAGAGAGTGTATGCAAGCACCCATTCACCATCTCCATCACCACCTCATTTCATCCATCATCTTTTCCTCATCCATTCATGACTTTTCCTCAATTTTTATTTCTCAGTAAATAAGCATGATATGTTAAAATGTGAAAAGTGTTGCTCCATAAGAATCATCACCTCCAAGTATTCAAGTAGTATTTATCCACAAGAACTGGCACCTCCAAATATTCAAGCAATGTTCTCGCACAAGAACCAACATTTGCAAAGCAATGTCAAGAATTCAATGAGCAAGAGATTTGCTTGTATGATGACATGCAAACCCTCAGGCATGGGGGGATGTTGGGTCTCGAATATTCCTATTTTTCCAGTATACAATATCACCATTCATACCTTAAAACCCTATGTTTTTAACTCATTCTGTACCATAATTCCTCAACATGTCGCCAAATCACATTTTGAATCATGTGGTTGATTATCATTAGGTTTCTTGGCTTTTCAATGGTTAAAGATGATTTTTCCATGATTTTCTAATGACGGTTTTTCAAAGTTCCTTTATCACAGGGTTCCATCGCCATAATTCTTCACAAGTCAGTAAAACGAGTTACAGTAGTTTAAGTACAGAATGAAATTGTTGTAGGTGAAAATATGAAGTTTTTGATCAAATGGTGAAGAATCTCGACATTCCGAGACTTGAATCGTGCTTAAAATACCCTCTTTCATATAACCAAGAAATCATTCGCCAAAATTCATCAGCAAGAGGAAGCTAAGGTTAAAATAGTTCTTAAGTACAGAATTGTTGAATGTGAACAGTTTCTATTGTGAACGGTTTTGGTTCTGAAAGGGTTAGCCATGTGGAGGACCACGATTTGGATATATCACTTCATGCTCAAACAAGGGACAATTTTGTTACAAGACAACACAACTCAGTCTAATTTAATTTAGGATCCTTCACGAAGATGCATATTCGATTCAGAGTAATCTAAAATGCCCAGATTGGTTACAAATTATTGAAGTTTCCATAGTTATAAATATGTCGATTAAATTTTCATTTGATAGTTTCCTTTAAAAGGCTAATGTAATTGAACTCAGGGAGGTAGTGAAGACAATGTAATGTTTTGTTGTTAAAACTCTATTTCAAAAGATCCTAAACTATGTATGCTTGCATTTAAGCTTTGATTTATATCAGTTTCGACATATTTGACTATGAGTTATGATGTTTAAGTTTTGATTTCCATTTCATTGTAGTAAACTAGCTCGCTCCAGGCATGGGAGGGCCCACCACTTCTGGAACTGAGCCTAATAGCTAGTATAGATTAGGAATTGTGTGATTTTGAAGAGTTAGTTTCCATCGATTTAAATTTTGCAGAGTGTGTAATCTTGTAATTAAACTTTGGTTTGATTCGTAGGTGTTTAGTAATCATTTGTATCAAAGGTTGACTGATCAGAGAGATTGTTTTTGCTTAATATGGTACTATATTTCACCATCATTAAATCCACACTCGCATAATCATTTGAGAACCATACTCTGTTATCTCCATAGACAAGTGATCATGAATGCATTGAGATTACGCAGTTAAGAGTGTCACCGTTATGGAATGGATTTAAAGTTAAAATGATTTTTGAATATGCATGTGTTGTGTCTTGTAGATTAACCTCTGAGTGGAGTGTTTCTCATGTAGATTTGAAGCCTGAACAATTGTTTCATACCTGAGTTTTGTAGTAAGGCGTTTTAAGAATAATTGGAATGGTTTCATTTTGATAATGGAAGTATTTGATTTAGATTAGAAATAGCTTGCGTTGATGCAATATTTAGATTAAATTGATTTCGTTATTGTTATGCAATTTGATTAAATCATTTGCAATGCGACTTTATTTGGGTAATTCTCTCATGAGAAGATTATTGTAGTAGTATAAGAATATAGTAGTTGATTTCGTTTCAGAATGGTTATTGCAGTAGTTTTAAATTAAAATAAGATTTGATCATTGAGTCTTTTAATTTGAGTGTGTTAATTTAGGCAACATAGAAATATTTATTTGAAACTTTCATTTTGAAGCTTTGAAGGTGTGAACTAGATAGAATTAAGAGATAAGTTTCAATTCTTATTGATTTGTGTTATCCTAGGAATTAGATTAGTTACAATTTTGTTTGAATTATGGTTATTTTTTGCATTAGAATAGGGTTTATTTCAACTGCAAGTGTGATTACATTACTGCATTAGATTAGGATTACTTTCCTGCATTAGATTAAGTGTGTTTATTTTCAGGCATTAGATTATGGTTACTTCATTGCATGTGTGGTTACTTTTATACACTAGATTAAGTTTCATTCCATTGCAAGATTGGTTACTTTTGACAGTAGAGTTCTGTTTCCTTACATGTCATTTGTTTCGATTGCTTGAGACATCATTAGTTTAGAAGCCTTTGCATTCTGTACTTCATTCATAAATAGAAATTTTATATTGATTTAGGTTAGATGCTCTGACCCTGTATTACTTGCACTTGTTCCTCCAAGCTTACGAGTCCCGGATTGATAATTTAATGTTGGAATTATTACACATATAATTTCCCCAACATAGAGGAATCAGAACACTTTATCGAACCATCTTTTAAAAATATGGCCTAAATGGATGCTACATAAGCATCCACTTTTACTATTCTCTCCAACTAAGACTACCAAAATGTTCTCTTAGATATGGAGCAAGATAGGGCAAGATATAATTGAAAAAATGGAACCCCTTCTCGTTTTAATGGCATATATATAACATAACCTACTAGCCATCTAGGTTTAGCATTTTAACTTCATCAACCCTCAATTAGTGATAAGTTTATTTGGCTATCTAGAATATACTTGAAAGTATACATATTGCGATTCATATAATCATTAGTAACGGGGATGTGGCATCCACCCATACCATGGTGGTCCACAAGGAAGTTCAGGTTGTGGGTGGCATAATTTTGGCATATGAGCTCTTATTGAGCTATTTTTTGCACCATTGTAAATGTCTCCATGTGCATGTAAATTCCAAGTCTATGTGCATAATATTTGGAAATTTTAACTTCAAGAAACACCATTTGATGTCTCACAATGGATCTAGAAGGTTCTACACCTTACATTCCAAATTATAACATATGATCTCTCGCTTATGTTTTCAATTTGTGTTTGGTTAGATACAAAAATTCCTAGATACAAAGAGCTACCATGCAATCATGACTTTTATGACTATTCAACCTCTTCACAGGATCCTTAAAATGAAAACAAATTATCTTCCAACTCCCTTTTAGCTTCAAAAATGTCTCCAAAGTCCTTTTTTCATGGTTTCAATTAGATTTCTATATTTTTGTAAAGATGATAAATTGTGAATCCATTCAGGTTATCTACATTAGACCAAATTTTATTTTTCCTCCAAGAAAATTCATATGAATTAACACAAAAATTTCAAATTTAAATGTCTTATTTTTGGTGCTAGCTCAAATTTATATTTGTAAATTGGTGGAACAATGGTCCAAGTCATTTTTTGGAAGAATGGACATATCTAGAAAGATGTCCTGGGCTAGGTGATTTTTTACATTAGGAATCTATCCAATCTGGATGTGACTTGTTGGGAACGTCCCCTATGGTTGTTGCAAGTGAAGGTGACATTAATAAGGTTGAAGTCAACTAGTCAATTGTAGAGTATAAGATATTAAAATAGGCTAGCATCCACTTTTAATTTTCTAATGAGAGATATTTACTAACATTAAATTTTTCCCTAAGAATCCAACTAGATCTACTATGAGCACCTTGAGTTGGCTTATGGTTCTAAAAATGTGGGCTTTATCTTTAGGTAATATCACCTCATATACATTTGAAACAAGGTAAGTTTCCATAGATCCTATCAGTTGAAAATTAACCATTAGAAGTATGTAGGTGGTGAACATGTCCAAAATTATAACTTCTTTTGAACTCTACCAGATGGAAAGAACCCTATGTTATCCTTTTGCATCGACAATTGTGAATTTACAACCTACTGCCCACTTTGAGGCTATCAGTTCTATGGATCAACTAGATCGTTTGGTTTCTTAAATAATCATAAAATTTGGCTGATTAGAGAGCTACTTAGTTTTATGGAGACTTTGTTTTCCCTTGTAGTTAAGGACTCCGACATCAACTTGATTCTCTCAGAGTTGACTAGCATTTCTCCTATCTTTTCTTAAATTTGTTGATTTCTTTTATTTCTCTTATACTTTTCCTCTTTCTGTTGTCTATCTTAGTATTTAAAGGGATTCATCTGAACTCTAAGGTGAGCTCCTATGATTTTATACCTATCGATTCCTTCTAAGATATGAAATGAGATTTAAAGTAGCATATGCTACAAATTTTTACTTGGAGTTTAGGGATAGAAATATGATCCTTTCCTTTCCAACCCTTTTTCTATACTTGGGAGATCATGGGAATCAAGATCCATATATTTTATTTACCCTTTGTCTTGGTCCATTTCCTAATTGACCAAAATAATTTTGTAGGAACCCAAATCCTACATATCCAATTCAGCCCAAGTGGTTGATGAAGTGGACAACTGAGGTGTTTCTATGTCTAAATAAGTGAGGGGTTCAAATTTGTTGTTGATCTTGGGTACTTCTCTAGGGTGTGGAGGAAGAGGGGCATGCTGAGATCAAAACTAAGAAGGGGGTTTGATGAGGCCCTTTGAATCTCTATTGTTGAGCTGAGCTTATGGTGAGGTCAATTTCTATGAAGATTTTGATATTCATCAAGGGTTTTCTTCCATAAATCATACCGGTAATATATTTATCAAGCTTGTGGTGGGAACTTTTTATAGAGATACCAATATTCCTCAAGGGTTTTCTTCCATGGATCATACTAGTAATAAATGTAAATACATTCTTGTAGGTGTATAAATATGTTCATGTAAACACATACACATGCATAGGAAATGTTTTTGCCTTGCTTAATGGAATTAGATATTTTGAAAAAGTTACCCAAAGGATTTACAATCCTTTAAATTTTTTCTTCCTCCCAAAACTCATGTGGAATTGAGTATATTCATATCAATATTAGGATAATTATGAAATCCTACCTTTTTTGGCATAAATATTTTGGTCCAAAATAAAAAAATATAAGCCAACAAAATTGAAGAAATAGTGTTTGTTTTCACATATACACAATTGCTGTTCAACATTGGCAAAGATGATGGTGAAGAAACCATTGGAACCTACTTTTAGCTTTACCTATTATTTGGGCCACCACTTATTCCTTAGTCATTACTTGGGACCTCTCTTAGTTGGTCAAATTCCTAAGAATTTTGTAAGAAGATTTTTTTGGAAAAAGAACTATGTTTTCAAATTTAGTTTATCCAACATTTTGAGTGGATACTCCACCCATCATCTAGGACATAAATGAATTGAGATGATATGAAGAGATACTACAAGGAGAATAAATATAATGGGGAGAAAATTAGTTGTTATGTAAAAAGTGAATTAATTTAATAGAAATAAGCAAAATTTATTGAGAAAAAGAAAGAAGATGAAAGGAATGGGAGGAAGGAATCATCCAGAGTTGTAGGGGAAAAAATATTAAATATATGATAGAGTAGGGTAAAGGTTCATAAAGTTAATATTTTAAATAACTGTTAAATATTAAACATTTAATTTAATCTAAAGAGAGACTTATACAAATTAAAAATATTTTAAGAAGAATTAGGAAAAATTAATGGATTTAGATATACTTAATTAGAGATTTGGAAATCAAGAAAACTTTGAGATAAGAATCCTAAAGAGAATAAATAAAATAGGGAAAAATCAGCGATTATGATAAATTTTAATTAATTATTATAAATAAGTCAAATTTCTTAGAAAAAGCAAAATTTAAATAAAGAGAAGAAAGAAATAAAAAATGATAAGAAAAAAAAACATTAAAAATAAGATAAGATGAAGTAAAAGCTCTTAAAATTAAGATTTTAAACAAAGTTACAAATATTAAAAATTAAAATTTTAATTTAACTTAAAAAATTTATAAACATTACAAATTAAACTTTTAATTTAAAATTAATTTAAAAAAAGTTAATTAGAGAATTCAAATTAGGATTTTAAAAATTTTAAATTCATAATTAAAATTATAACATTAAATTAAAACTTATTTTATTTAGTTTTTTATTTCTTTATTTATTTTATTTCTTTTCTTATTTCTTTCTTTATGTAGAATAATTATGGAAAAAAAAAACTAAACTAATAATTTTTTTTTTTAAGATAATTGAAAAATAATTAACGATTGAAATTAAAGAAAAAAATAAGTCCAAGACAACGAAAAGGTGACTAACCAAAAGAAAAAATATTAAGATAAGAGATGGATAGTAAGCTTCCCTATTAAAATTATTAAAGTGTCATTCAATCTCCAAAACATCTAGGAGAGCACGGTGTCTAATATATTAAATATATATATTCCCCAATTTGATTCGATTCAAATTCAAAATTTGGTTCCATGACCATTTTTAAGGAAGCATTTGATGGGAAGCCGTTGTCTAATTTAAGCAGAACTCACCCACATGGTTTTGTTATTGTACCCTCTAGGGTTGGTTGTTGCAAGGAGGTTGGATGCACTAGTCTTTGATCGAGTGAGCCAATTTTACTATAGAAGGGAGTTCCACTCCTTACTATTGTAGTGTGTGTTATATGTGGGCAGGTTGAGAAATTTTGATTCGAGGGATCACAAAGAGGATTTGATTAGATAATAAGGTGTTTTTATAAATTTATTTTGGGTATTGAAGTAATTATTAGAATAGATTTATCTTAAGTGTGGATTTAAGATGAATTGAGAGGGGTCAAAAATTTTCACGTGCAAAATTTTGAAGACTATAAAATATAATATGTTAATTTTCATTATTTAAATTATGATTTTTGAATGCTAAATAAAATATGTGTAAGACCAAAAAAAATTAAACCATAAAAATTTATTTTTTTCATGATAGATGCATATTTTTTTTTAAATGATATATAATATCTATGTAATTGACATTAAAATATTTTACATAACATGTATCTCCAAAATTTTTATCACGCAAATTAAAATAGTTTTTTATTATTAATATATTTTTAATTATATGTCAATTATAATTCCTATTATTATATTTTATTGATAATTTACATTGAATATTTTTTTATATACTACATTAAAATATTTTATTTTAACATTTTTTCTATATGTAGTATATATGAAGTTTTTATAGACGTAAATTAGTTAATATAGAACTTCCAATAGTTTATTTAAATATTTTGTTAAAATATTTTTGAAAATGATTTGAGCATCTTACTATTAATTACTTTACAACATATGCATTTTCTTTATAGTTAACATTATTTTTCTATTTAAAATATAACATTTATTTTTTATATTTACATATTTACACAAAATAAATTGAAATGCAGGTAAAATACAAAACATATTTATCAAATAATATTTCATCTTATAGATATTAGGATGAATCAATTATAGAAGAACAAGATAGATTTTAACTTTAAGCAACCCTCCATATTCGTCCTCCAACTAGACAATTTCGAGATTTATCTCTAATCTCTAAATTAACCCTTGAGTAGTATGATAAGCACGAAGAAGTACAATGAGAACCAAGGATAAGTACAATGTGAAAATGCGTAGGCGGATTTTCACCTTGGTTCTATAGTCCTGATGAAAATCGACAGCCACAAGATCGATATGGGAGGCCGATGAGGAAGAAGTTGTTGTACTGCATGATGCTTTTTCAGAGATAGGTGCGAAGGAAGATATTCTCTCTCACTCATCAGAATCGACACCACCTAAGACATTGAATGCCGCAACGACGCAACTTCTTGAGTGTACAAAATACCCATCTTGATCACTCTAATCCCTTCTTCCCATGAATAGCTACCCTCCAAAGTGGAATCCATAAATTTTAAAGCTCTCTCCGCATTATACATTCCCCATGCCTGCTAAGTGATTAATTTCAACAAAACATCGAGCTTTAGTTAGAAAAGATTCATACTTCTATGGTCATGTCTGAAAATATCTACTTCAAAGATGAGATCCACTGATACGAAACTGCTAGATCTTTCCACCATCTGACTACGCACGAGTTCACTACTAGATCTTTCCACCATCTGATCACGCATGAGTTCGTACCAGTTCATCCATTACATGAAAAAGTCCAAACTAAATTGAAGTGTGACCTTGTCCAACTAGCGGATTTGTTGTCCCAAACATAGTAAATAATCATGTTTCTAGTGCGCCTCTTCTCCTTGCATGAGTAGTAACTCCAAATAACCATCAAACAATGCAGCCTGTTCCAAAGCTCAACATCAGAACGAAACAAGATAAGTGTGCCCTGACTCTTTAAATTTCTTCAAATATTAAGATTTTGCCAAATATTTGCCATATTTTTATAATCGTGTGTCATTTAAGTAGAAAATTTTGTGAAATGAAACATTTTTGTGTAGATTATTTTTAAACGTTTTCTCTTAATTCTGACAAATCTAAAATATTGGCAGGCTAGTAATCGAGCGGTGGGTGATGACAAGCCTCTGCAATGAAATCGTGGCCAGGTAGGCTTACTCCTCCACCAACGCATGGTTGTCTTACATTTTATGTTATGCAGTTAAGGTCACAACAACAGGAAGTGAGAGGTAGGGGGTAGACAATGTTCTTAGACTCCAATGTCCACTCGGCCCCACTCTATGCTTTTATCATTTTTTGGTGATCAACGATATGGATCAAACCTCGATCAATATTCTTGCACACATAAGATTAAGGCTCTTTGTCAATGAATGATGTTGTCCCATGTGAGACCTATGCTACGACAAGGTTCCGCTAATACCAGTTTCCATGCCAGCGCTGCCTTCATGCTTTTAAAACTATGATGCTTGCCTATCCTGGAAATATAAGCATATATGAAATGAATTATCCAAGAATGGGTTAATAAAACATGAAGGAAATTTCCTTGATCACACTTATAGGGGAGATCGTCCACTAACTAAGTGGGTGTATTTTAAAACTATCATAAATTCCTAATTCTACCATGTCTTATATATACAAAGCTAGTGGATATAGTGGTATGACTTTAAGTCAAGACATGGATAGACTGTAGAAGACTATACGAGAAAATTAAGGAAGATGGAAATAATGTTGGGTATATTTCCCAAGAACCCAACTATTCTGCTCAAGTATCTCGGGGTGGGTATATTTGCCAAGAACCCAACTATTCTGCTCAAGTATCTCGGGGTTGTCATAGCCATTTATAAAAATAGGTAATGTTGTTCAAAATCCATAACTATGGATGAGGCTTGTGTACAACCACAATCCCTAGAAAACATAGACCATAAGAAAGAGAGCAATTAGTTCAAAACAAAAAATCTATCAAGATGCTTCAAAGGAGGCAAATAAGAAGTGGAAAGGAGGAAGTAACAGGAAGGCTACAACCACATCACACTGGTGAAAGTATCCTATATACCAAAAGAGGAAGGCTACAACCACATCACACTGGTGAAAGTATCCTATATACCAAAAGAGGTGTTGGTAATTTCATGAAAATCTAATCCTAAAGAACCATTAGAAGGATATGAAAATAAAAAACTGCATAGCCACATGTTCGACCAATCAGGTGGAAAGAAGCTTAGACATGGATGCGATTATTCTTTTCACATCAATGTAGAAATGGGTGAATTTGAGTAGGCTTTAGAAAAAGGAAGAGAAGAACATGATCAATCTCTTTCATATAAAAATAGAGGTCAAGAAGAGGAGAAGTGATGCTATATTGAACTTAGGATCATAGGTGAATCTTACATTAGTGGATTTGGTTCAAAAATTTGGACTAGAGGTTCATTACCATCCTATCCATATCCATGAGGGAGTTTCATGAAGAGTGTGTCATCACATGCAATGTACTTAATATCTATGGGGAAATTTTTATCCATCACATAATAAATATTGCAAACCCAAAGACAATCTAATAATGTATGTGCATATGTTACAGATATTATGATAAGCCTCAACTATCGTCTCTTTAACAAGCAATGCTAACAATAGGTTTTTCCTTAAACTATGCTCATGAGCTTCAACTATAGTAATACAACTAATGTATCCCAAATATGAGCCTTATGAACATAGTATAGATAGTACAAGGTCAGTCATAACGATAATTTTAGCTATCAAGAAACTTCACCGACATAGTACTTCCTAGAGCATGTCTCTCTAATTAATATTATTATCTCAAATAGGGAGCTTATATTTAGCTTCGGTTTTTCTATTCTAAATCAACTTAGAGAATCAAGCAACTTATTATCAAATCGTGTGCAATGTATAAATAAGGGTGTTCCGACATGAATCTCAAATTGCAAACAAGATTCTTCATATATCTCATAATCTCGGCTTCCCCTTTTCTTATTCTAACTTGCGCCTTGAGACACCTCCTTGCATAAATTTAAACTGTAAGGCACAATGTCCACATAAAACCCTCATCAATATGGAAGTAAGATTTTTACAAAAGGTAGGTTCATCATAGTACAATCTTAAGGTTCTTTAGGTTGGAAAGAAGAGTACCTAAAGAAAAATGGTATAGAACAACATATTCTCAAGAGAAAAAATCTTCATGCATCTTTAACTTTAACATAGGCATCATGATTTTTAAGGCTCAGTGAAGCAGTATTGCAGTAATATTTCATGGTTGATATTTTCTGCCTTTCAACAATTGTCAAAAGAAGCATTAATTAACATTATATGTTATTTTGTTACTGTGTTTCCTTTGCAACATGTGGTGCAATTGCTAGTTCTTATTATTTTCTTAATTTTAGCAACTTGAGATATATAATGAAGTAATATTTTTTATGATTATTATGGGTTGATGCTTATAAACATTTACCAACCATTTAATTTGTATGGTTGCACTAATTATTTTGATAGAGGTATCTATTTTGGAATAGGGCTCGTACAATTTCCTACGGATTTGAGATTATTCCAATTCTAATTAGATGGAGAAATTAATATATAAGCAAATTGTATTTAGGAAAATGGTCTAATTTACAATAAGATGTGTAATTTCTATTTTTTGTCATGTTAAATTAGATTAGTGACATGTGGCTGCGAGCCCACTAATTTCCTAGGGATTTGTGATTATTTCAATTCTAATATGCTCATATTCTAATTAGATGGGTAAATTAATATATAAGCAAATTTTAATTAGCAAAATAGTCATTACAATACTATGTGTTATTCTTTTTTTCTCTCAAGTTAAATTTGCCCTATAACCTTTTTATACATGATTAATCAGTTAAATATGTGCATTGTTAAAGCAGCCTTCCTGCTACAATAATTTTTTATTACAATATTTTTTTTTGGTTATATTCATACCACTATCTAAACTACATTAATATTATTAATATAGTTATACTCATTTAAGTATTTATATATATAAATATTTTTAAATTTCATTATTTAAAAACAAATGGACAATTTTCGTGTGTATGTGGGTCGCATTTGTAATAACTTTCTCCTATAATTAAAAATTGAAATATCAAATGCTAGACAACATTTATAAACGTAAGCCTTGCATATTGCAAATTTCGAATTTATGTAATTGCACAATGACCTATCGTATCGATTGAATTATAACTCTTCATATTAAAAATTAAATGTTTGTTGTACTTTTAATGAAGTACCTGTCAACGAAGGTCAAAAACAATGTGGTAGAAAGGAAAATTTGTTAAAAAAATATAAAAAATTTGCATAAACAGTTCGACAACCACATGAATTTAATAAATATCTAAATTAGCTCGAGTGGTTTACGTATTGCTGATCCTCTGATCCAGTCTTCCGCTGCGAGGATTCCACATCCTCCGGACCATCTACAAAGTCTTCTTTATAAATGTCAACACCCCACAATGTCAATTTCTTCCTCTCAAGAAGAGAATTATGATCCGACGATAAGACTGGTCCATCAATATCGTTCTCATGGATTTCACCGGAATGAGAATCCAAATCCCCACGGATCTCTTGCAGTTTTTCCTTTCCTCCAACTAAAAAATCTCCGATCTTCTCACTGTTTCCAAAAGAACCAGGCATAGGACTATCTAGTTCCTCGTGAAACTGTGGCAGATAACCGTATTTTTCCTTGGAAGGACGGCTTAAAAGCTGCTTACCCGTATCGCCAGGATTTGATGTAATTACTTGCTGTCTATTTTCATTGCTATATTGGGCTCTGTGTCTAATAATCTTGGCTTCCGTGGCCTGATATGAGTATAACCTACCATCGACTAAGAGCCCTACATCGGTTCTTTTCCATTTGTTAGAATCATGCATCCGTCCGGGCATTTTCTCCTCAAATACAAAGCGTGGCTGGTTGTTGTCAATACCATAGACATGTTTAATCACCGAGTTTACTTCTTGCTCGCTGTACTGCCCTTTATGATCCAAAACTCGCCGTGCAAAGTTTTTATATGGTTGCCCTTTCTGTAATGCCTCCACTATCGTTCTTCGTCGCCGTTCGTCATCTCTGATTAAAGTGAATTCCTCCTTTCTTGGTGGTTCTTCATGCGATCTATTGAATTGTCTTCCTTCCTTCCTTGGAGTCTGCCGAGCAGACTCATCTCTGCTTGCATTACCGCTCACTTCGGCACGTGGAGCAGACTTACATTCCTGGTGTCTGCCTGTAGACTTACATTCTTCGTGCCTTCCTGCTTTATAACTGTCTTCTCTACTTGCCATTGTTCTCTGGCGCAAAGTACTAATGAGTTGGAACAGAGAGGTCAAAGATGAAGGTATAGCGAAAATAGATTTGTTCACGTCAAAGAAGAAACTTGCGCTCAGAGGTAATGAAACTCTATGCCATCATATATATGTCTCTATGCCATCATATTAAATGCACCCGGAGATGCACGCGGCATAACTCTTTAACACGTAAAATGCAAAACTCATCACTAAATAAAAAAAGGCATTTTGCGTGTTAACGAGCTATGTCGCGTGTATCTCTGGGTGCATTTAATACTTGATATGTGGCTCGTTAGGCGCTGCCTTTTTTCGATGACCGACTTATCTTTTCAATCATTCACGGTTGAAAATTTTAAATTTATTTCAATTTTTTTTGGGATGACCCACTTATCTTAAGTTGGTATTTTAAACAAACAAAAAAGGGGTCGATAAATCCAAAACGGATGTCAAAAATGTTGACCGCATTTTAAAAGAAAACTCATCGTTTATGGAGTAATTGTAAAATAAAATAAAATATTTGGCTCGTTAATGTTAAGTCATTTGGTGATGTGAAGGTTACTCTTTCGAAGTTTTATAGGAAAAAATCGAGTCATGTTAAGGGATCTTGTTAGACCATTTGACAAACTAAACAAAAATTATTGTTAAATGAAAAAACACAGAGTGGAGTGAAATATTGGAATTTCTTAAATAACCATATAAATATGAAAAATGATGATCTTAATTGGGGAGGGAGAAAGGGCAAGGAAAAGTGGAAAAATGGGGCAAATATATGGTTTGCATATTAATCCCCTCTCCATGGTTATCCTTACTCCTACCCCCTCATGACGGTAGAGGTGGAAAGGGGAGTTAATATGAAAACCATATATAAGATATGGTTTGCATATTATTTTTTTATCATCATTTTCTCTTTTTTCTTTCTTGTTTTTTAAAATTATTTATTGCATTCTTATTTTAATTTTTTTTCTAAATTAAAAATCTTTGTTATCATGTTTTTTTAAGCTCTACCATGTATAATTTTATTTAATATTCATTTTATAAATAAATTGAAGAACATTGCATTTAGGACTTGGTTTTATACTTTTTATTGATGATGGTAACCATAACCAAGGCCATGGGTTCAATTATTCCATAATTTAAAAAAAGTGGTGTTATAGAACCACTTTTGATTCAAGTGAAAGTTATTGTTAATTCCACATTAGTTGGATTTCAAAGCTACTATTTTGTCATTTTTTATTTTAAGGATTTATTTTGTTTATTTTTCCTTAATGGTATTGGTTTTCAATGCTTTTTTATTTTCGGGCAAATGTTGGCTTCCACAAAAGTTTTGGTTTTTAACAATACTATTTGAGATGAGTCATGATTTTCATCTTTTTCTACAATATAGTTTTGGTTGGGATGTCATGATTCTTGTTATGCTAGTAACTATGTTGGTAGTTAGAGGGTTTGAGAAATAGAGACAAACCAAGAGGGAAAGAGAGAGAGGAGGAAAATAGTAGCTAGCAAGACAGCGAGTGAGAGCAAAATAGATTAAGGCAGAGTGAGAATGCTTTATAGAGAGGGTGATATAGGATTGGGAGTAAGAAGAAGGGGAAGTAGGGGGATAGCAAAAAATAGGGGGAGAGAGAGAGATTAGTGCAGATATGTAATAATTGTGACATAAAGGTAAAAATGTGAGGGAGAGGAGAGGGGAGAGAGTATGATGGATAGGGAGTGAAAGGAAGGGAGTGTTGGAGAGGGAGGGGGAGTAATTCCAAGAGAGATTTGTGGCTAGGGGATTCTCTCAACAGGAACACATCAACTATGAGGAAACATTTTCTCTGACAGTAAGATATACAACTATATGTTCGTTAGTCTCTTTGGAAGCATCGATCGGATGGAGCATCCACCAAATAGATGTCAAGAATGCATTCCTCAATGGCACAATTGATGAGGAAGTATATATAGAAAAACCCTTGGGATTTGAAGTTAAAGATAGAAAGGAGTATGTATGCAAATTGAAGAAGGAATTATATGACCTCAAGCAAGCACCAAGGGCATGGTATGCTAGGATGGATGCATAACTTTAGGGATTAGGCTTCACAAATATTTCAGTTGATCCAAACTTTTATATTAAGGTAGTGAAGGGAGAATCGATAATCATTATTCTCTATGTGGATGACCTTCTCTTGATAGGTGTGGAAGGTATAATTGAAGAATGTAAGAATCAACTAGCACTAGAATTTGACATGAAGGATCAAGGGTTGATGCACTACTATTTGGGACTAGAATTCTGGAAAGGACCTGATGAGATCTATCTAGGTCAAGGAATGTATGTGATCAAGATGTTGAAGAATTTTGACGTGTTGGATTGCAAACCAATGACAACCCCAATGGTCACAAATTTGAAAACACTAAGGAGTTATGAATCAAGCCCCATGGATCCCTCCAGGTATAGACAATTGATTCACTCCTTGATGTACTTAGTGAATGCTCAACTAGAAATATTTTTTGGAGTAAATGTTCTCATTCAATTCCAAGTGTAATCAAAGCATGATCATTGGATAGGAGAAAAACATATTTTGAGATATCTGCAAGGAACCATCCACTACTGCCTGAAATATGATAGGAGGAATGATGTCCACTTGATTGGATATACAAATTTTCGCTAGGGAGGTAGCGAGAAAGATGGAAGGAGGAATACATAAGGATTTTTTAGTTTGGTATCCTCCATGATCTCATGGATGAGTAGAATAAAGATACAATTTCTTTGAGTAGTGCTGAGGCTGAGTATATTGTAGCTTGTGAAGTAAGTATAGAAGTGTTCTAGTTGAGGAAGTTCCTATCTAACCTATTTTAAGGACTTATGGACCCTACAATGATACGTTGTGGTAACACCAGTTGTATTTGATTTTATGAAGACCTGGTGTTTCATGAAAAGATAAACCATATCAACCAAAGGTAACACTACATTGATAAGCTAGTACAAGATGGTGTGTTGCAATTACAGTATATGTCCACTGATCAGCAGGTATTTGACATATTGATAAAATATCTTCCTAATAAGAAGCTTTTGTATTTGAGAAAAAAACTTTCTTTGGTTGGTGTACCCTCCCAAGTTGAGAGGGAGAGATAGGCAGATAATTCTTGTCTTCACCCGGGAAGACAAAATGGAGTATCGGGTAAGCATCTAGCAACCAATACTCTTTGAGGATGAGGTAGGGAATCCAAGATAAGAGTGTTTGAGCACTGATATTCTTTGAGGACTAGCTATCAAAGACAATGATAGTCTACAGAAGTCCTTACTCTATGAACACACGGGTGGGTTATGTACCTTGAGAGACAAGGATGGTGTCTATAAATCATTGGTCTCGCCAACATTGTGCTCTCATCTTGTGGAGAGATATATTTGTTAGTCAAGGCCTTGCTATATGACTATAACAAACCTGGTGAAAATTTCATGTAATAAAAGTTAATAAAGGAAAAATAAGACTACATGTAAGGGACGCTTATTCCAAGCTGAATCTTGGGAAAAGTCCTAGTGGGCATCACTGGGTGTGTGTTTTGGCCAAGGAAAATTGGAAAAGGCTAAGGCAAAGGCATTAAAATGAAAAAGGTATTTTTGGCACATTTATTTATGAAAATAAAGGAAATTAGGAAAAAAGTAAGCTGAAAGATCATAGGTTGCATGTGAGGAGGAAATTGAAGGAAAAAAATGGAAAATGAAGAAAATAGAGGCTTCATTCATAAAAATGCTTATGAGGAGCAGTGGGAATGTTTTCTTTTGCTAACCTTTTTTCCATTCAAGTTTGGAGCTCTCTCATTATCCTTTCTTTCTCTCACTCTTGGTCACTTAGAGTTTTCTTGGAGAACTCTAGGTTTGGATCAAGGAAGGAAAAGAAAGGAAAGGGAAAGGAAGAAAAGAAAGGATGAAGGAAAGGAAAGCATATTCAACAGGAATACTTGCAAGTAATATTTTGCATGTGTGATTTCCTATCTAGTTTGGACATGCATGGATTTGCATTTGGTGTATTGTTCTCTTATTGTCGGTGGCATGGTTTTGTTGGGTTATGACAATGGTTTTTAGTCTAGCCTTTCCTATTCGGGATGTCATGGTATGTTGGGATGTTTATCTCAATTTTGAGCTTTGGTTTTCTAGATGGATTTTGGAATCTGGGGCAGAGGTGGTCTCAAGGTTCATTCCCAAAGGCCTAGGAATCCATTTACTGGTTTTCGCAGGATACATGTGAAGTGTGAGGGAGAAGTCTCAGTTTAGGGTGTAGTGATTCGGGTTTGGATTGCGATAAATCATGAGAGTTTGGTCTCAATTTAGGGCCTTGTGATCTGGGATTTGGTTGCGGTAAATCTTGAGAGACAAGGAGATAGAAAATTCCTCAAAGATAATGATGGATTTAGGATGGCATTCAAAGTTTGGTTCAGTTGTCATTAAAGCACCAATTTTGGTGTGATCATGATTTGATGAGGTTGGAGGTGGTTTAACCTTTGGATTTCATTGATTTTTCTTGTATTGGTTGTTCTATGAGATCCCGCATTCATGCTTGGAATATGGAACCAGGGTGACTCACTAAAAAAGATATTTGGTTCAGCAATGTCTATGGTTGGGTGGTATGCAGAAGTCACGAACCTGGTTAGATTTGTCTATGATTAATAAAAGCTAAGTTCTCTTCATTTTTCATTGATTTATATGTGGGTTCGATGGCTATCATATCTTTGACATTTATATGATTTTATGCCAGTTATAAGCATGGTTATATGACTGGTTCATGTAATGAATATTTCATGTATTTACTTGTAATTGTTGAATGGATGGATACAAGACCTAATTAATGATATAATATTTCAATGGAGAAGGAGGTGATCCTTCAGGTTATGTTTCATAATTTATTTCAGTCATTTATGCTCTGTCTTGTATCCTAGACATGTAGGTTGCATTGATGGCAAGTGTTTGACAAACTTTCAGTCTCGATTGGGGATGCTCAGGCCTATTACTCACGTTGATTTTTGATTTATCAGCATTCTTATCATGTCTTTAATGGATTATGAAGGTTGTATCAAGTTCTAGGTAAAGGCCAGTATTCTGGGCTAGAAAAGTGGCTCAAATCTTAGGGTTGTTGGCATAGTTTTGCTAAGAAAATTCCACAGTCACTTGCACATAGGCCTGAGAGAGCGACTTTATGACATGGAGAACAACAGGCTAAAGGTAGTTGTAGGGAACCATTGCAGTGTTGGATATGTGGTAGGGATCATCAAAAGAGGGATTTTCTACAATATCTAAGTGGTGTTGGACCCAAAATCTACAGTGCTCAAGAGGCACATATGGTTGCTTATGTTGGCCATAACATTCCTCAGATCTATGCAACTGTGGACAATAGGAAGGTGGTTCATCAGGAATCAATCATTGAGATAGACAATAAGCTTTGTGATCAAGTTGTTTCTATTTTGATTGATCCTAGATCTAACTATAGTTATATTAATCCTCACCTAATGGATAAGTGTGGTTTGAGAAAAGAAGTGCATGCAAAATCTTGGTTGGTATAATTGGCTATAGGTACGAGGAAGAGATTTCACCATTGGCTAAGAGCTTGTGAACTTGAGTTAAATGGTATGCCTACAGTAGCACATTTGAATGTATTTCTATTGTGATTGTATAGTATGATTTTGGGTATGAATTGGCTATACCTTCACAGAACCAAATTGGATTGCTTCCACAAGGCCATTAACTGTGTGGATGATTGTTGCGAAAAGAGGACTTTGGAGGGGAAGAAGAAACCTACATCAATGAGGATGGTTACCGCTATGTAGGCTAGGTGCAATTGTAGAAAAGGATGTGTAATGTTTGTAGTACACATTTCTACTGAAAAGGGTAAGGAGGCTGAGGATGCAGATTTGTTGACAACGTACCCCGTTTTGTAGCAGTTGCAGGACGTATTTCCTAAGGACATTACAGAGTTGCCACCTCACAAGGAGGTATCATTTTCTATTGAGTTAATGCTAGGGGCAGCTCCAACATCAAAATAACCTTACAGGATGACCACACCTGAGTTGGTCGAGTTAAAATTGTAGCTGAAGGGAATGTTGGACAAGGTGTACATTAGGTCGAGTGTATCACCTTGGGGTGCACTAGTGTTATTCATAAAAAAGAAATATGGTACTCTTAGATTGTGCATTGATTACAGGTAGTTGAACAAGGTAAAAATCAATAAAATGTACCCATTGTCGTGGATAGATGACTTGTTTGATCATTTTAAGGGAACAACATTGTTCTCTAAGATCGACTTGAGATCTAGATACCGTCAGGTATGCATCAATGAATAGGATATTTTCAAGACTGAATTTAGGTCCATATATGTGAATTATGAGTTTGTTGTTGTTCCATTCAGTTTGACTAATTCTACAGCTACATTTATGTGTTTGATGAATAGTGTGTTGTGTCCTTATCTAGACAAGTTTGCTATTGTATTCATTGATGACATACTGGTATATTTTAACAACGAGGAAGAACGTGCCAAGAATTTAGTAGAAATGTTGATATTGCTAAGAGAGCATTAGGTGTATGATAACATTAGAAAGTAAAACTTCTTTTAGACTAAGGTACATAATATGGGGCATGTTGTCTCCAAGGATGGCATAACAGTGGATCCAGAAAAGATAAGGGCCATCATGTAGTGGGTAGCCCCTAAGAATGTGGACGAGGTGAGATCATTTATGGGATTGGCAAGTTACTACAGGAGGTTCATTGGGAACTTCTCACACATTGCATATCCTAACACATCATTGCAATATAAAGGTAAGAATTTCTAATGGACAGAACAATGTGAGGCTAGTTTTGAGCAGCTTAAGTAGTTTTTGACACATGGACTAGTGCTAAAGATTGCGGATCCGAACAAGGAGTTTGTAGTGTGTACAGATGCTTGCAAGAGAGGACTTGGAGGAGTTCTCATGCAAGAAGGATAGGTAGTGTGCTATGAGTCATGAAAACTAAATATGCATGAGCAAAACTATGAAAAACATGATCTTGAGCTAGCAGCGATTATACATGAATTGAAGATGTGGAGGTACTATCTTCTTGGCATAGGTTCTGCATTGATGAGCGATCAAAGTGGGTTGAGGTATTTGTTTGATTAGCTGAATCTAAATTCCAGGAAAGCTGGATGGTTGGCTACCCTTACTGAGTTCGACTTTGAGATCAGATACATCAAAGGGAAGGAGAACCAGGTTGCGGATGCTCTTAGCAGGAAGGTATAGGTAAATCATATAGCAGCTATGAGCTCTTATGGGATAGATTTATAAGATAAGATCTTGCAGGCAAGACAACAGGATGACAAATACATGGAGATTATGTACAGGTTACAATAGAGCATAGGTACAGGTATAAGTGAAGGTACAAGTACATGTGATTGGAATGCAGATTATCATCTCACGAGAGATGGTTTGGTGAGCTTTAGAGATAGGATCTATGTGCCAAATTGTAGTGAGCTCAAGAAGCTTATCTTGAGGGAGTTTCACACTAAGCCATACTCGAGTCATCCAAGATATCAGAATATGTTGACGACGGTAAAGAAAAATGGCAGAGTTCATGGCTAGATGTTTAGATTGTCCACTGCTCAATGCTGAATGTAAGAATCCAGGTGGTTTACTATAACCTATAACAATTCTAGAATGGGAATGGGAGGTCATTTCCATGGATTTCATTGCAGGTCTTCCGAGGATGGTAAAGCAACATGATTTTATTATGGTCGTGGTGGATAGGTTGAGCAAGGTAGCTCAATTCATTACAGTAAAGACTACATATTCATCCAATGAGGTAGCATAATTCTTCATCACAATGATAATGAGACTGCATGGTGTTCCAAAGAATATTGTGTGTGACAGGGATGCAAACTTCACTTCCAAGTTCTTGAAGGAGCTATTTGTAGGCTTGTGCATAGAGTTGGTCTTCAAGACATCTTATCATCAACAGATAGACAAATCGACAGAGAGGGTCAATAAGATCTTGGAGGATATGTTTATAATGTACATGATGCACCAACAAAAGAAATGGGAGGTGTATCTTCCATTGGTTGAGTTTGCATACAACAATGGTTATTAGGGGTCATTGAGGATGAGTCATTTCAAGGCATTGTATGGGCAGAGTTGTAACACTCCCATCAGCTGGAGTGATCTAGTGACCAAGGTACTTATTGGACCAGACATGTTGGAAAACATGGAGCAAGAAATGTTGATTATAAAGAAGAATCTAAAGGTAGCACATGATAGACAAAAGAGCTATATGGACCAGCATACGGTGTTCATGGAGTTTCAAGTTGGGGAGCCTGTGTATTTGCACATCAAGCCCAAGAAAATCTCTTTGAGGATTGGTTCATGTGCCAAGTTAGCACCACGGTATTGTGGGCCTTTTGATATCCTTGAGAGGATTGGACTAGTGGAATATTAACTTGCACCACCTCCAACAGTGAAAGTCCACGATTTTTCCCATATTTCATTGCTTAAGAAGTATATAAAGGATGTTGATCATGTTATTGATTGGTCTGTATTGCAGGTTGAGCAAGAAGGAGAGTTCTAGCTAGAGCCTCAATGAATATTGCAGGGGAAAATCCTCATGCTCAGTAACAGAGCCATAGAGAAAGTTAAAGTATAGTGGAACCCCTTTAGCCTTGAGGAAGCTACATGGGAGATGGAGGATCATATGCGAGCCTTATATCCTTCATTGATTACAGGTTGAGCTAAAGCAGTTTTTGTTTGATGTTGGTATATGTTTGGCATATGTTTTTCTGATGTTTTGTTATATGTATGTATATGTATATGGATGTAAATACTACCATGAGCTAAGCTATAAAGCTCCAATAAGCGGTATGGTTGTTATATTGTCATGTTGTCATTATGTTTTTTTTTAACAGGTGTTTCATTGTAAATACTGCAACGAGATAAGTCAAAAAGCTCCATGGGCAGTATGTTTTTGTTTCAGCAGTTTTGTTGAGGCCATCGTGTGGTTTAACACCGAGGATGGTGTTGCCCAAGGGGGAGGGTTCTGTCATAGTTGTGCTGAAACTTTCATGTAATAAAAGTTAATAAAGGAAAAATAAGACCATAGGTAAGGGACCCTTATTTCAAGTTGAATGTTGGGAAAATATATCCTATTGGGCATCACTAGATGTGTGTTTTGGCCAAGGAAAATTGGGGAAGGCTAAGGAAAAGGCATTAAAAGGAGAAAAGGCATTTTTGGCACATTTATTTATGAAAATAAAGGAAATTAGCTAAAAGGTAACACATTGTATGTGAGGAGGACATTGAAGAAAAATAATGGAAAATGAAGAAAATAGAGGCCTCATTCATAAAAACTGCTGATCGTTTTTCAGTTCAAGTTTGGAGCCTGTCATTATTCTTTCTCTTTCTCACTCTTGGTCACATAGAATTTTCTTGGAGCACTCTAGTTTTGGATCAAGGAAGGAAAAGAAAACAAAGGGAAAGGGAGAAAAGCACAGATCAATTCAATAATCTATAAAGAAGAGAAGGGATTTGCGGGTTTTCCTCTCAAGTGGGGAGGTTTTGGCCCTGACTTGCAGCCAATGTTCTGTGTTATTGTTCTTCTTGTGTTTAGTAGATGTTTTATGATACACATATACAATAATAATAAGAGAATATTATAACTAAGATAGGTAAATATACATCACAAGAAATTATCAAAGAAAGAGAAATCACTTTAATGATTTCCCTTTACATTTCTCAACACAATATTCTCGTACTTGTTGTTTTATTTCCACACCTGGGATCACATAAGAGCTTACTCATTGGTCTAGGGATACATCGACCATTGTTTCTCTATGCAAAGAAAAATTCTCAGTGCTCACAAACTTTATTAATGCATCAGTAAATTTTTTTACAGTGCCCACCTTTACCAACAATACCTTTTTATCTTCAATCATATCTCTCACAAAGTGATCCTAAACATTAATGTGCTTTTTATTCGAATGATAATTAGGGTTATTTTCCAGGAAAATTGCACTTTTTCTATCACCATATCTCCATATATCTTGTTGGGCCAACCCCTTACTTGAACAAAATCTCTGCAACCAAACTACTTCCTTGCTTGCATGATTGGTTACCATCTATTCAACTTGTGTTTTTAAAAGTACCACTATAGATTGTCTCTTGCTCATCCAACTAATTTCTCCTGCAAAAAGGTTAAACACATACCCACTTGTATATATTCTCCGATCGAAATATCCAACCTAGTCTATATCCAAAGCCATGTATATCCAAAACTATGTCTAATCCTGGTCTTTCTTGGTAGCACAAACCATAATCACTAGTGCCACACAAATATCTGAAGATCTGCTTCACTGTTTTCTAATGCTCCTTTCATGGTTTTGACGTAAACCTACTAAATACTCCCACTACATGTGCAATGTCTGGTCTGGTGTAAACCATTGCTTACATCAGGCTACCAATTAGACTTGCATATGGAACATGGGACATGTCCTCTTCCTCTTCACGTGTCTTGGGACACTGTTGAGAAGATAATTTTATACCTATAGGAATAAGAACCTTGACTGATTTAATATCATGCATATTAAACCTCTATAATATTATCTTAAAATACTTTATTTGGTTTAACGAGAGCTTCCCATTTTGTTGATCTCATTTAATTTCCATGCCCAAGATATAGTTTGCAGCACAAAGATCCTTCATGTGAATTCGAAAGACAATTGGGTCTTCAAATCCTGGATAATTTCTTTGTCATTTCCAATAAGAAACATATAATAAAAATAAATTATTGTAGGTTTTAACCCTATATAGAAACTACCTGTAAATGAATTCTTAAAAAACATAAAATATATAATGGCGAGAAACACAAAACAAATATACAAATATTTTCCCCTGGATCCAAAAACTGGGACTACTCAATTTTTTTTAATTATGTTCCTTTTAATGTTACAATACATGTATATACATGTTGAAGCATTCTTAAACCCCAATCCATTAACCATGGATTAGAAAATAACCATAGTTCCCTTGATCGGACCTACAAAATACCATGGCCTGAAAACCATAATGCCCAAAACCATGTGAAAAATCGATGCACAAAACCATTGGTAGGTCTGGCCACCCAATATAGGGTCCAAAAAAAAATTTGAGGGCGCTACCCCAGACTTCATACAAGGGGGAATGATGCCCCCCCCCCAAAACCCCCCCGCCCCGTGACAAAGACAATAATTAACATCGCCACCAATTAATTTTAAGTACACGCAGTGATCTTATTTTCTCTTACTGAAGCCAAGTCCCCATATATATGTATGAAATTTTTTATACCACATCCTTAGTGACTTATTTTACCCATACAAATACTTTTTTAACTTGCATGCCAGTTCTTTCTTACCCTTCACTACAAAACCTTTTGGTTTCTTCACGTAGATTTCTTCTTCGAGATCCTCATGAGGAAATGTTTTCTTCACATCCATCTAATCTGCCTCAAAATAAAAAGTAGTAGCAATAGATAAAACTAATATAATAGAAGCTAACTTTGCAACAAGAGAAAAAATATCTGCAAAATTAATTTCCAACACTTGGGAATAACATTTTTCTTGCAACCTATCTTTGTATTTATCCACCTTACCTTTTTCATTCATCTTCTTCTTAAATGCCCATTTTCTTCCAATGGGTTTCCTTCTATCCAAAAAGTCCTCTAGATCCCAAGCCTCATTTTTTCCTAAAAATGACATTTCTTCAAACATGGCCTCCTTCCATAGTTTTTCATCCTCTGAATCTACTACCTCCCTGATAGTTCTCGGATCATCATTAGTAATAGATAAAGAAAAATTTGAATAGAAAACAGATGGATTATACCTCTCTGGTTGCCTTCTCCATCGATCTAATCTCCTAAAAAATGGACTGTGTGGTTGTTCCTCATTTGATTCTTGTTCTTTTATATAGTATAATACCTCCTCCTACAACTCAAACTCTATCTTCTCAGGTTCCTTTCGTAGGACTACATGTTTAATAAAAAATTTCACCTTTTTAACCTTCCTTGATTATGGGTTCCAAATGTTATAACCTTTTAAACCATCGTTATACCCAATAAAGATGCATCTTTTATATTTTCTATCTGATTTGGTCCTTTTCTCCATTGGAACATGTACATATGCATCACAACCAAATACCTTGAGATGTGAGAAAGAGGTTTTCTTACCAGTCCATACCTCATGTAGAGTCTTATCCTCCAACACTGATGAAGGAGATTCATTACATAGGTAACATGTAGTATCCACTACCTCTGCCCAAAGTTCTTGTCCTAACCCAACACCACTAAGAATTCTTCTTACATTTTCCATCAACGTCATGTTCATTCTTTATGTAACTCCATTTTTTTGAGGTGTGTATCGAGTAGTTGGTTGTCGTTATATACCACACTTATTCCATAAATATTCAAATTCCTTCTTGCAAAAATCTCCACCATTGTCTATCCTCAACACCTTAGTCTTCTTCTTTGTCTCATTTTCCACTAGATCCTTAAATTCTTTAAACCTATCAAAGACTTTAGATTTTTTCCTGAGGAAATATATCCATGTATTCCTTGAGAAGTCATCTATGAATGAGACATAGTACATAGACTTCCCAGTGATTGAACTTACACAGGTCCAAACACATCATCGTGCACAATCTCTAGTATCCCTTTTGCCCTCTTAGCATCAAAGGGGAAACTCACTCGATTCTTCTTCCCATATACACAATGTTCACATAAATTGAAATCTAGAGAGAAATTACACATACCTTCTACCGTACCATTACCATACAGTATTGGAATGCCCTTCTCTCCAATATATCCAAGTATTTGATGCCAAAACATAGGCTTTTATCTAGACGCCACTAGATTCTCTACTCCACTTTGAGTAACCACATAACTGTTGCATCCATCAATAATAATGCTACCAAAAACCTTGTACAAAGGTCCCATCTGAACTCCCCACATCAATATCATTGCTCCTTGAACCCTATTGTGGGTATCTTCCTTGAGAACTATTTTTACACCTCCATCATCCATCTTGCTTAGAGAAATTAGATTTCTAGCTAATGGAGGAATATGTAGAACACCAAGAAGTGTTCTAATCCTTCCACCTTGCAACGTCACCTTGATTTTTCCACATCCCATGAGTTTGACCTTCATATCATCACTTAGGAAGACATCACCACCATCATATTTCTCATACTCATACAAACGCTCCCTATGGGGAGTGAAGTGAAAGCATGAACCCAAGTCAATTAACCATGCCTCATGATTTACATGTGTACTTGAAGAAGAAGCCAAGTACACATCTCCACCATCATCTAAGGTGGTTTTTGCCTCTACAGAAGGAGCATCATTAGATGCCTTTCCTTTCTCATGAGCTTTATATCTAAAATCCTTTTCGTATTTCCATTCTTTTTCCTGATTCAATCATACCTTTATAACTTTTCCTAGAGATTTATATATCCCTCTATATTTAGATATCCCACTTGAGGACTTATTTTTGTTTCTTTTCTGGGATAGTCCTCTTACAGACAAGGCATCTCCATTTTGGATCTCCATATTTTTTCGTCTCATTTCCTTTGAAAACAAGGATGAAAATATTTCATCAAACTTCAATGTAGTTGTATTTCTACCTTGGAAACAACCAGACTATCCCATGAATCTGGTAGAGAAAAAAAACAATTGATGCACTTATCTTTGTCTTAAATTTTAATATCAATAGGTAACAACTAGATTACCACAATATTAAAGGCATTCAGATGCTCTGTCACTGAGTCTCCATCCTTCATCCCCATGTTATAAAACCTTTTCCACAAGAATAGTTTGTTCACTAGAGACTTAGATTGATATAAATCCCCTAACATGTCCCACAAATCCTTTTTCGTAGATTCTCTTAATACATTCAACAATATTGGATCTGAGAGGCACAATTGTATTGTTGTTTTCACCTTCTGATCTAACTTTGCCCAATCCTCTGTAGACATTCTTGTTGGTTTCGTGCCTAGATCTATAGCAATCCACTCATATAATTTCACCAACAGATCCTCCATATTTAGCTTCCACGACTCAAAACTATGACCATTAAGTATCTCGATCTCTATATTTCAACTAGTCACAATCTTCTTTCACTACAAGAATTGATCCCACAGATCTCCCACTGAGCAAGGTCTACCACAAGCTCGAGAAAAACCCCTAAACAAAAATGGTGTGCCCTTAAATCCAAAACTTCTTTGGTACCCAATGAATGCTTTAACCCTATACATAAATTACCTATAAATGAATTCTTAAGACATAAAATATACAATGGTGTGAACATAAAACAAACCCATAGGTGTTTTCCCCTAGATACCAAAAATGGGAATACCAGATTGATTTTTCAGTATATTCCTTTCAATGTTACAATACATATACATAGATATATATATATATATATATATATATATATATATATATATATATATATATATATATATATACATGTCAAAGAATTTATAAACCCCAATCCATTAACCAAAAATTATAACATAACCATAGTTCCCTTGACCAAATATACAAATACCATGGGTAAAAACCATCATTCCCAAAAACAATGCACAGAAACCATGACACGTGGAAAGAATATAATGCAAACCCATCAAAATATATTAAACAATATATTGATCCAGATTTTGATGTGAATTCCAATTATCTTTGTCTTTGTGAAAATCAAGGAACTTTTTTGTTGTTAGAAGAATTATATGAGTTAAAAAAATTAAAATATCTTAAACAAGTAGCCATATTTTTATAAGCCTTCAAGATTATTTAAATTTCTTTTTGAAGAAAAATCATTCTTGACACTATAATGCAACTTATTTTGTCTTCTCCAAATCTATGTTTAGAAAGATAAAAAATGAACATTTTTTGCTTAAAAAAGTATCTAATAGAATTAAATGAAATCTCAAAACCTTTTGAAAATATCCTATTACGTGGAATAACCTTCATACAGTTTGCTAGAGAAATTTATGGGCCTCCACATCTACAAAATTAACTAAAGTAGTTAGGGGACTGGAAGGCATGAGATGAGATGATCACTAGAATGAAATGGAAGAGGTTTGAAAACCAATATAGATAACCTTTACAACAACAAATGAAAAAAAAAAAAAAAATCCTCATAAAGGTTCCATGGATTATCTTGGTTATCATGTTTATAATCAACTAATAATCTCGTTATATGTCGAGCTTTATGAATCCTTGAGATAGAAATCTATGAATTCTTGCTCCAAGGAACCATATTTTAGTAGTGTTGTTACTTTTATGGCAAAGATTACCATTGTAGATGGATATTACATTACGAGGGTAATTTTTTAAAGACTCCTCCAATAAAGGAATCTTCCCCTAGGTTTCCATTAGAGGCCCCATAACCATTGAGTTGGATGAGGTCTTGAGAGGGGAAAGTGAAGAATCCAACCTAGACTGATGGAGATAATGATGTGGAGGTATGGAATGAGGGTGACATAGTGATGTTCCACTAAGTGATACTAATTGCTTCATTTTGGTCTCTTCTTGAGTTGGAGATGGGAAATAATGAATCGTCTAAGGTCTCCTTGATAATATTCCAAAGGGATTCATGAGAGAGATAAATAAGTTTGAATATTAAATGATTTAATTATTTACATAAGACGAAAGGGAGGGCTAGGAGGAGGGTCCAAAAAATGTTGAGGATCAGGTTTTGAAAGGGACTCTATTTCTAGTGCTTAATAATGAGAGGGCTACTTTTTGGATTATGATATGTGGAACACAATTTACTCCAATATGGTCCAAAATTATGAGGAATGAGGAAAATGATTGAAGATATATCTAGAGTTCTCAACCTCATATTTTCAAAGAAAATACAGGGATGGCTGAATGAAATTGAATTTAAGGATATTTTCTTAAATTATATTTCTCCCTTACACAACTAGCCATAGGAGGAAGTAGACATTTGGTGAGATATTTTTTGTTCAATCCCCATATCAATTTCCATATGGATTCCCTGAGGTGATCCTAAGACCCAACTGCTAGATTGTAAACATTCTTAGTATAAAATATATTTTCACTTTATATCCTCATCTTATTTTGTTAGGTTAGTTGAAAGTGGAGATATTATGACCATGAATATCTCTCTAGAGAATGTTAACCACACATCTTCATCTAGGTTTGGAATCCAATGGTCTTGAGTTAACTGTTGCATTTAATAATTTTGAATGTTATTAGCTATCTGATATTCTACAAATTTTAGTTTATTAGTTTCTACCATATGAGTCTCGAGTGCTTCAATCCCTGACATTTTAATAAGTTTGCATGATTGTCACCATGAATCCTCCTATAGTAGAGTTGATTTTCCATGACATTATATGACTTTATAGAAAATTGCATAAATATATGGGTTGAAAGTCACTTCAATAATCAACCTCACAATTTGGAATATTTTAAGCAATGGCTGACATAAAGGGAAACCATTATTCCATCCAATCTTTTTCTCCCTTCCATGTAAGCCATTTTTTCCCGAGAGATCAAACTGGGTAAAATGGGTTTTAGGTGATTCTTGATGAACTTTTTTGTCACTTTATAAACCACATTGAATGAATCTATGGGTTGAACTTGAATTGAATATTCAACCTTGATTTTTCTAGGTGCTAACATGAAAAGGGTGGAATTTAAGGTTGGGAGATAGAGAGAGAACATTTGTTCTACTTAATAATTTTCTAGAGATCCTACTAGATGGTGGACCAATAAGCTTGGATAAAGTTTGTGGTGAATGAACCATGACCTATAGCTTTTTTTTGGGAATAAATGTAATGGTATTTTCCACTTCTTTTAATACACTACATAAAAGTGACTCATTTTTGTTATCTAGTAATAGGAGATGTTATGTATTGAAAATACTTTGTATTTCTTATTCTCTAGTTGTTCTAGGATTGGTCAATAAATTTCAATAATAGTAAACTAAAACAATTTCCATATCATTGTGATCTTTAACTTTTTCACTTCTACGTTCCTCGAGGAGGATATGAGATTATGACATTTGTGCTAGGGCATATATTTGTGAATTAAAGAGTTTTGTTCTCCTTCTTTTAGTCAGTGTATTCTATACTTCTATATAAACAAGACCTCCATATGTTTTTGTTTGTCTTCATTCATTTGAGGGTTTTTTCTTCACCATGACTTAGTTCCTTGGATCTACCATTGTCAACATCTTCCAATTGTGCTATCGACTTAATACTACCATTCTTTTCTTTTCACTTGGAATTGTGGATGACCTAACGAAAATATTTCAACTATAAATGTATTATTTTTTGGGCTAGATTGAATGATTATTTATAGATAAATGGGTTAGTAATTTGAGTCCTTTATGGAAGAATGTTGGCTTCCAAAAAAATATCACAAACTTGAAGAATTTTCAAGATCAATAATTTCTTTAATCTAGGTGCAAGTTGTTGGGAGCATCACCAATAGTTGTTCTAGATGAAAGTTGCATTAATAATGTTGAGATTGATTACCTAATTTGAAATCAAAATATCTTCAAATAGGTTATTTTTTGCTTAAAATTCTCTAATAACCTACTTTTTGTTTGGGAGATTTTTAATGACATTGAAGTCTCCCTCAAGGATCGAAGGAGCATATACAAGGAGTAAATTAAGCTGACTTATGGTTTTGAAAACATGTTCTTTAGTTTTATGAAATATAGGACCATAAAAATTTAGAAGGAAGTAAGTTTACATAGAGCATATGAGTTGAAATTTGACCACCGCAAAAACTCTCTAGTTTATGAACATATCTAAAACCAAAACTTCTTATTAACTCCAAAATATCGCAAGATCCCCTAGTTGTCCTTGTGCATAAATAGACATGTAGTGGAAATTACTTCCCCATTTTGAGGCTATCACTTCTATGGATTCACTCGAGCATCTGTTTCTTCAATCATACTAAAATTTGATTTACCATAGATCTACTTCATTTTACGGAGCCTTTGCTTCCTATTATATTTAAGTCCATGTATGTACTAGGAGATGGTTTTCAGTGGGTAGGTGGGTTGGTGGAGGGGAAATCATTGAGGTCAACATAACTTGGCTATAGTTGACTAACATAATTTTCTCCACCAGTTCTATAATTTATTGATTGTTGTTCTGTCCCTTCTACTATTCCTCTTTGTGTGGTTTAGGGGAGACTTTAAGGGGATTCATCTAAAATGTTAGGTAATAACTTGATTTTTTAATACCTAAGGCTTCCTTCTAACCTTGGAAATTATATTTCAAGAGGATTTTCTAAGAAATTATTCTCGATTTTTAGGGATGAAATTAAGATCCTTATATTTCCATTAATTTTTTTATACCTTAGATGTCTAGGGAGTCAAGGTTTATATCCTCCATTTCCCCTTTGTCTTGATCCATTTCTTGATCAACCATAACAATTAATTGAAGGATATGTTCCTTAAAATATTTATTGTTAGAGTGGATTATGACTAATTCCAAAGGGGATATTGGGAGGAACACAAATCCTGCATATCCAATTTAGAGGGACATACATGTTTATTCAAGGGGAGTGTTGGAGGATGTTATGTCCAAATGAGAGAGAAGGTCAAATTTGTTTCTGAGTTTGAAAATTCTTCTAGGGTGTGGAGGTGAAAGTTTGGGCTAAAATGAACACTGACAAGGGGGTTTAATGAATCCCTTTGAATCTTTATTGCTAGGTTGAGATTCCATGGGGGTATGAGTTAGGAGTGGGAAAATTCTGAAAATATGTCCATATTCGTGATACCAACAACATCTAAATGGGATAAGCTCATAATTTATGGTTTTATACCATATATCATCTTAGTAATAGATGTCAATAGGTTTTGGCATTAATAAGAGATATTTGTATTTCTTAGTGGCCTTAGAGATTCTGATGACATTCCCCAAAGCATTACTGGTCATTTCTAGGATTTATTCTTCCCGGAATTTGTTTGGAAACAAATACATGCCTATACAAAATAGGGAAGTTTTGAAGTCCTCCTTTTTTTATAGAAATATTTCAGTCCAAAATAAAAAGTATAAACCAAAAATATTGACGAAAGAGGATATGTCCTGAAATATACATGGTTGTTAGTCATAGTTGACACAGATGATGGTGAGGAAACCATTTGAACAAAATTCAAACTTGATTTATTTTCTATTCCTCCATTATTGTTGTATACACTATGTGAAACCTCTTTTAGTTGACTAAACTCCTAAGAATTTTCCAATGAGGGCATGATCTCTCATGTATTGAATATATTCTCCAATCTTGTTGCATTTTCTCTCAAAAATTTGGATTCATAGCCACTTTTTGAAGGTTGTTGCTAGGAGGGTGTCATCTAATTTAGGTATAACTCATTGAAATTATTGTATTATTTGTTTTTATAGGGTTTGTTGATGTATTAACGTTGGATGCACAAGTCCCTAAAATATTTTTATTTACTGAATTGGTTGTCGCATGAGACACCATAACTATGAGAAGGATTGACATGTGTAGATTTTTTATGAACCCATAATTATAAGGAGGCAGGAGATAGGGTTTTATAGCAATGATATTTTCTAAAGTTGTCATGGATATTTGATAGAGGTTAAATCACTTATATCCAACTGTTAATTATTTTAAGGATGACCTATAAGCTACTTACCTATATCGATAGGATTTGGTGTAATGACTCGCCGACTATTTTCAATGTTATGGTATTTTTTTATGATCATTTTGGGTTCCCTGGCTTGATATGAGTATGACCTACCATCGACTATGAGCCCTACATCAATCCTTTTACATTTTTTAGAATCATGCATTGATCTGGGCATTTTATCCTCAAATAAATAATGTGGCTAGTTGTTGACAATACCATAGATATGTTCAATTACCAAGTTTACTTTTTTCTCATTTTACTTTCCTTTATCACCCAAAAGTTGACGTGTTAAGTTTTTAAATGATTTACCCTTTCATAATGCATCTAGCATTGTTCTATGCCACCTTTAATCATCTCCAAAGAAACAAAATTCCTCTTTCCTTTTTGGTTCTTCATATGATCTATTGAATTGCCTTGCTTCATTCCTTGGAGTATGCAAAAGAGAGTCATGTCTTCTTGCATTATGGTTCGCTTCGACTTGTGGAGTAGACATACATTCCTTGTGTCTTTGTTCTTTATAACTTCCTTCTCCACTTTCCATTGTTCTCTTTGGAAAACGTTACTAAGTTGGTACAAAAAGGTCAAATATGAAACTACAGCAAAAATAGATTTGTACAAGCCAAAGATGAAACTTGCACTAAGATGTAATGAAACTATATGCCATCATATTTATGTCTCGTGCCTTTTGGAGGAATTAATTATCTTTTCAATTATGTATGGCTAGAAATTTTTAGTTCTATTTTAATTTTTTTGGATCATCGATATTTCCCTCAATTAATGAGGGTTGGTATATTTAGTTATAAAAACATAGAAAAAAGGGGGAGGGAGGTTTATAGGGAGTTATAAATATTTATTGTTTTAATATTATGAAGTGAAAGAGTAAAGATTAGACATAAATAATGGATTTTATTTAATGACAAGACAAACATAAATTCTCGAGAATCTACAGATTTAAAATAGTATTAAAATGACATATATGGTTTGAATTGTTATGATTAAATATCTATTGTTTAAATATTAGTGAAAGAATAAAGAGTAGACATAAATAATGGATTTTCTTTACTAACAACATAAACATGGAAAATGATAGAGGGTATAGAAAGGCATAGTGAAGAGGGAAGAGAAAGGGATAGTGGGGGATATAGACAGATGAAGGAGAGAGGAAGACAACAATGAGGCACGTGTGCATGAGAGAGAAAGAGGAAGAGTGGTGAGATATAGAGGGAGAAAAAGAGAGAGAATGATGATGGTCTAAAGAGATATAGAGTGGGGGGGAGGATATAGTTGAAGAGAGACAGTGAGTGAAAGAGACAAGAAATAGAAACAAGGGAAAGTAGAGAGGGTAAAATGGAGGGAGAGGGGCAAGGAGGCACAAAGGGATATAAAAAGTATGGAATTTTTGAGGAGGGACTTGTTGAAAATTGTAACTAGGTTTAGTCTTCATAATGACGTGTAATTGTGACTTTGTAAATGATGTAATAAACTTATTTTTGTAAGCCTTGCTTCATGGGTTTCATGAGAAAATGATTTTATTTTAGGTGGCTCCCATTGAGAGCCTTAGGATTTGTTATGAAGGTCAATGAATTAATTTCATGTATGAAGAGCTCTTCTTGAGCATATGTAAAATATATGTGAGTCAATCTAGCATCTAGGAAGCTCTCTAAAAGACAAGCACAATCCTCTTGATGTCAACCAGCAAGATGAATTAAATAACACATGTCGACTCACCTAATAAGACACATCCCTTTGCTATATGATATGTCGGCTGACGTAATAAGACACTTCCCTTCACTATATGATATGTTAGCTCACCTAATAAGACACATCCCTTTTCTATATGATATGTCATCTTATATGTATGACAAACTACTATATATAGGAGTGTAAGGATCTGCATTACATAAGTATAAAATTTCAATCATACTCTGAATTTGATGGGAAGTCATTGTATTCAATTCATATAAGAGTGCAGAAGATAGTTCAGATAAGAAGCTTAGACTATGGTACAACAGTCAAGGAATTTCGAATGTCTCTGTAATTTCAGGTGAATATAAGCAGCGAAGAAGATGACTATTTGAAAGATAAAGTTTCGGTATCATAATAAGGAATAATGGTTCAATGAAGATTATACAGTTCAATGGAGTTAAGGGAATTCAAAATTATCTACAATCACAGTGATAGAAAGAGTATTTGTGTTACACAATTTGGAAAAGTATAGATATATTATAGTTTGATGCTAAAAGGAAACTACAGTTCAATGATCTAAAGATTGAGTTTTGGTTCTATCTCAAGAAGTACTTGGTTCCATCATAAGAAGTAAGGTCTCAATTATATGACAACAAGAAGGTCTCACAAAAGGAGATCACGATGTGAAGAAAGTGACAATACCTCAATGGTGACTATGTCTTGATGGTAAGAAGGTCAAAGAGAAAGAAAAGTCAAGAAGAAGAAGGTTAATTGTCAAAGATAACATGTTTCTTAGTCTTGGAGTGGCAAATAGGTAAAGTGTCATGGTCTTGGCATTCGTCAATTTGAATTTCTAGAAGAAGAATTTGTTTGGCTTTTCCACTGAAAGAGTGAGAAGTTTTGGCTTGGATTATAGTCTACATGATGTGTCTCTTGTGTAATTATGTTCATTCATTGCTTATTGTTTGATTAATAATAAAACTAATAATCTAACATCAAGAAGATCCTAATATAAAGAAGTAAAAAGCATTCACAATCAATCACTAATGAAAGAGAAATCAACTAACACTAATGCCCTAGATTTCTCAACATGGTTTCAGAGCTAAGGTGCTAAAGTTAAAGGAAGGGAATATAATCAAAGATACATTCAAGGATTGAATGGAATCAAAGAAATTTGAAGGTTATCAAAACAAAATATGAAGATCTACATTGAATAATCAAACCCTAGATCGAAGAAGCAGTCTACAACAACAATATCTTTTGTTTCTATAGTCATCATCAAAAGGCCACAAAGACCCTCATCAAGTTGTCTACAAGGAAATATATATATAATGGAACCCCTTAGATTCATATAAACAACATATATATAGCAAAATCGTTATTGAGTGTGAAGGAATAATCATAATGCAACCTATGTAATCTTCTGGTTAATCCACATCGGCATTAATGGAGTATTATCTTACGTTTACTATGGTCAACATTGACCATGCATCATTAATATAATTAAGCATCATCAAGGTGATATGACCAACCCTTGGTTCAACATCCATAACTAACTAATTAAACTACCCTTATCGAAAGCAATTCCTGAATTAGAAACATGATCCCCTAAGTGTCCAACATGCACCAGAGTTATCACTAAATGTAATAACTATCTTTACAATATTATATGACCATTTTGAATAATGACTTCAAGGAGAAATTACCGTAATCATTAACATCACACACTATAGTTATCATTTTCCAACTCTTTAAGTATGGTCAAAGGAATACTAACATGCACCTCAAGCCCATAATAGTTGCAATCATTACATAAGAAAACATTAACATTGGTAATCTATTTATGAATATTTGTCACATGCAAATTCTACCATGAATGGGTCCTAGGACTATTATCCACTGAACATGCTTCTACAGTTAACTTTACACTAGAATGCAACATGCATAAGAAATCCATCATTCCCATAGTAGAGATAAATTTAACCATCCTTATATCTTTGCTAAATGATTTTAATCTCATAACAAGTAAGGAAACACATACCATACAAGTGAATCTCATCAAATTAGAGGGAAACATAATTAAATTTGTTAATACATAAGCATATACTATTCATCAAGCATTCTCATGGAGAAGAAATTTAAGAACTCTTCTCATAAACAACTGGAATAATAACAGAGGGAGAAAGTAAGAATCATCATACACACATTCCACGCATCTGACACCAGCTAAACCTCACTTGGAATGAGGAGCACCACCATCTAGCCATGAATCACCTCCGATTCGCCCCAAGCTGAAGATATTGCCAAGGATCAAACGTCCTAAATTGATCGATGCACTGGCTATTTAATACCCTCTTTCATGATTTAGTTACCATTAACGGCGTCCCGCTTTATGGATTTTTCCATTTGCCTAGGTATTTTCCAAAAAATCTCGTCTTTATCTCCCACGAGGCATTTCCACATTAAAGCTTGCCTTTATCAACTGCAAAGTTTTTATGTCCGATCGGTCTTTATCTCCCATCAATTAGATGGATCTGCAATCCATCCAAGCTTATCTAGAATCACATCTAGAAGGTTTATCATGAAAGATTCATCTCTATACCATTCCTCATGGGATTTGGCAAGCATCTCCTCTCTCTTGGTGCTCCACCCTCCAAGTGATTTATTTTATTAATTTATTTAATAACACATTTTCTTTTCATATTACATATCACCTAGATTTCCTCAGCTTAGGTTTAGAATAGTTTAACCCATAAGGAGGGTAACACACATAGCTTTAACTCAGCTTAGGTTTACAAAATTTAGCACACAAGGGAGGATATCATACCTAGATTTCACTTAACTTAGGTTTACAATAATTTAGCACACAAGTGATGGGTGTTACATACTCCCCCGCTTAAATTTTACACCATCCTTGGTGTATCACTGCATCTTGTCCTTGTTCACAGGTGGCTGGTTTCTGAATCAACATCTATCATGGTTGTGCCATCTGATGCAATTTTTTCGATGCACATCTGTCACAAGGAGTGCTCCCAACACCTCTCCTTCCATAGCTACATCGGTCTCAAGGAGTGCTCTAGTTTCATAGAAATATCCTACGCATTTTTTTTCAAACCATTTGTGAGGATTTATAGATGAAAAATTTAACTATGATAAATATCATAATGTGTTACTTAATATTATTAAAGAAGCTATTACTTATCATTTATTTTATCTCAAGAATGCATTTTCTTTGCTTGCATTCTTTCAACCCTTTTGTATTCTTGTCGAACACCTGCTTCTTGCAATCTCTCTTCATACAATACATCAGTTAGCATATTTTCCACAATTATATGCCTATAAAGTCATAACAAATTAGTTCACATAACAATATATATTCATTGTGATTGTAGGTATGTCAAACTATGTTAACCATAGTTAGTTATACCAAACTTACTTTCCTTCTCTAGGTAACCTCCAGGTTGGTTTACCTAGCCAAAACTCTATCCAATGACTCTACGCATACCTGTACACAAAGTATGTTATACACACCAATACACATTTCATTTTTCAACGTTGAAGCATATGTAGTCATACAATCCCATATGTATTGTTGTACATAGTCCAGCTATGGTACAACCTATAATACCATCCTCATGGTATCACCTACATGACATAAACTTTATCCACATATTTTTCCACCATGTTAGTATCATACCAATATTCATTTATCATGGTTCATCTATGTAATTAAGAAAGCTTTTATGTCATGTGTAAATCAATTCCAGACATCATGTGGTTACAATATCAGTTACATATTATTGGGTTCATGCATATTTTCATCTTAATCATACCTTCTGCTTAATGTTCTAAAGCAGACTATTAACTCGTAGCGGTTGAATTTTAATATTCATCAAATTATTAATTCACCCCATATGTTTTACTTTTTCCCTTTTTATGCCTCAACAACATGTTCGCCATGTATAATTCAGTGTAGTTATGCATGAAAGTTTTTACTACTTTCAATCCTACACTCCTTGTAGTTGTAAGTGTTTATGATCTTAGGGTATTTACATGTTAGCTCATCCTTAACATTAAATCACCCTTTACCAAAAATTGAGTTATCTACTTTATGAATTCTTGTTTGAATTACGCAACATTTCCTTATGTTGTGTAGACACCTTATCAATGCAATCTAGTAAGAGAACCTCTCAAAATTGCTTGGTACAAATTATGATATCAATCTATTTAAATAGATTGTTAAATATCATTTAATTGACCTAGTGGTCCATACCATTTGTGTTACTTATTAATTACCATGGTTTGTACTCAAGAATACTTATAAGTTCCATTATGCATATCCATTGAATATGCATATATCCTGGAAATCTGTTTAAGTTAAATTTCCCCTTAACCATACTTTCTTCCAACCAAAGAACGAATCACATTGTATGTGGATGCATTAATCAAAGGATTAATTGAAATGACAATTTGTATAGATTATATAGCCTTATACTATAACATTATCTCACCATCCTTTACCTTGATATAATACTTTCATAGCAATTATACCATTAATAAGTTGTTTTTATAGCATAATGACCATAGTTTAATCTCTGACCATAATCATAGTCTAGTTTTATGAGAATTTTTTATTCTTGTATTCATGAAGGCAACATATGTAAGTGTGCCACTCAAGTAATGATATATGCCACTCATATGCATTACTTTTTATTAATTTTAACAAAATTGAACAACATCACTTTTAAGGTATTTTCTCCCTATTGCATGCCATGACATCTTTGGTTATAAGATTTTTTGTGCCAATAAGATTAATAACCTTTAATTTCTTTGTCTAGCATGACTCCTAACATAGTCATGCATACTTTGCCTATTTACTATTGGCATATAACAACCCAAGCATGTATGTTATCATTATATAACTTCAATATAGTTCAAGCAACTGAAATCCCCTGCATGTAGGAACAAACAAATTTCTACATGCTATGCATATTTGTAAGCATTGATAGCAACATAACATTGATTCTACAAATCACAACTATGCCCAACATCTAAGCAACAAAACATACAGTCTATCACAACACAACAACAACTCCACACTACTTTACCAATATAATCATTAGGTCAATCACGCTCTTTTCTTCTACAGAACATACTCCCCCTTACTAGTCATTGGTGTAACCAACATTTTTATGATTGTTGAGCAATGAATTTTACTTTCTTTCATCAATACCAGAATTCATCAGAAAGTGCTTACATGGAAGATTCATATGACTCATTACTATGCATAGATATTAAGCATGATCCTTTTTAAAACATTTTTATCTGAATGACCACTCAACTAGACTATGGTAACACATACAATTCATGACAGTGCATGGGTATACGTATCATTACACAACAATACAACAAGATACAACCATGGTTTTCTTTATTATTTAATCTTCTTTTCCAGGGTTAGATGATTTTATTTAGGCTTGCATCTATACTGCAATTGTACCAATCACCATTTAAATCTCTTACCTATTGTAACATTCTATTCCAATATATTTTTTCACACCGTTCATCAACTGGTTCATGTCATGGTTTTTGGATGTTGATCCAATGGTGGAAATTGTGTAAGAGGTTTTAAGAAAACTTTCTAATTTCTGTTCATCATTCTTAATACCAATTTTTCCCAGGATTCCTTTTAGGTATATCTACTTCCTATCATTCATATATATGTATTCGACCTTCACTTTTGATACCACAATCTCCACATGCTCAAGCATGACTATTTTGGAGATTTACATGAAAGTCAACCCTCTAAAATAAATGAGAATTGTAGGTAGAAAATTTGCCTTTATGGAAATCCTTATACATAAAGATTTAATTCTTTTTTGCAATTCTAAATAAGCAATTACCTTTTCATTCATAAATATTTATCCAGCATACTATGTTCCATAATAAACATCGTGATGATCAAGTGTAAATATAAATATGAATATAAGTATTTCTTCTTATGCATACGGTCCATGTAGATGCTATCATGAGTAGGATAGCTCCATGGCCCTAGCCATAACAACTACCTACTATGCCTCTCATTACTCACTCTACTTTTTGATACAATAAGAGACACATGCTTACTCTGACTGATGGTTCTCATTACGGTTTAAAATAATACGGTTTAAAATAATATGTATTATTATGAATTTCCATATCTAATCATCATTGTCTTCTCATGTAGCAAGAATTGTTTACGATTTTATTATTTTTCAAAGTTAGTTTAACATAATTTCCTCTCATTTAATTGTTTCCACCGACCAATAACATGGTGATATATACGCCTTTGCTAATCTTTCAAGCTTTATACCCGGTTTGAAATCTCACCGATGGAATCAAATAAACTTACTATCAAAATCATTCAATGGAAGTATACCCTTTTTTTATTTTAATGTTGACTTTTGCGTTGGAGATATGATTTTTTTTTTTTATAAAAGACACAAACCCTTCTTTGCATCCAAATTTGTGCAATTATTTTTTAGTTGAGGAAATGTTGTACATTTTTTCATTCAGTCAAATAGTCCTTGTAAGCTAATCCATGCAACCAGTGCCAAGGCATGGGATAGTCAAGTGATAGCTAGAAATTTCATGTTTCCTTTAAACTCGATTAGATTGTTCAGGAACAAAAAATTAGCAAAGAAAATATATAAAACTGTCAACCATGAAACAAGGAACCATGAGTCTATGGCCCTACAACTATATCCTAATGTTATTCATTTGTTTAAATATATGGGTAAACCTCGCATTCCCAACTCTAGGTTTTCTTCTCTTTTAGTCTATATGCACATATACTTAGTATGTCTGAAATTTACATGATGGATTCTTAATACCCATCACTGCTTTAGTTTCTAACCCTCTTTTCTCACTGCAGACCTGAAATAAAAACGAGTCCCTGCATATAATTTGCACTCTGTTTTTTTTTTTTTATGGTAGAAGTCCCCAACCAAGGGACGTAACCTCCGTGAGGAGCACCTATATGCTCGAGAAATAGATTATTCCCCTAATTTAATGATATACAAGTTACCGTTTTGGAAAATCACAGGCATATGCTTATACTATTTAGTTTTGGCATACCCATGACCCCTATATATGACCATATGGGTCAGCATGCTCGTATACCTTATTTGATGGGCCTTTCCCTGTATAGACCTTTACTTCACCAGTACAGAAGCATACCCTTCTGGATTAGTATGTTATACACATATTAAACAAGCTCTGAAATGAAAATAATATCATCGCTTACAAAAGTTAGTTTTATTCAACATGCATCAGTTATAACATAAAATGCAACCTAATATGCAACCCTATATAATGGATCATAATTATCATCCATGAGATGGTTAATCCTCAGTATGCATCAATTATTAATTAATGTACAATTCAATAATTGATAAACCTAATCATCGATAGGACAAGTAACTATCAGTAGGCATCAGCTATTAATATAAACTAATGTACAATTTACACCTGATCAGAATAAGCATTCTCAAAGGTAAACAACCATCTATATGAAATCCATTAATAATAATGTAGAATTTTGTAACTAAGAAGGGTGGTTATCCACAAAAGATAATTTGGCCAGCAACTCAATACAGGTAAGAGCATCACAACATATCTCTAACCTTTTTTTTTATATATATATCGTCGCCATCTTCCTCAGATTCTTCAAGCAATGAGGCCTTCTCAGGACCCACCTCAATGCGTGATACCAACAGTCTTTGAAGCTACGCGAATTTAATCCAAAAATCAACATCATTAGGTATCAGTATTTTCAATAGAGATTTGTTCAAGATAGTGTCACCCATGGAAAAAATTAATCCTTTCTGAAGCCAAGACCAACGAAATGAAGGTTGTTCAACATCAAGGCAATGCAAGTGCTTCTCTTCTCCCCGTAAAAGAATTTAACTAGATCTGATGATCCCAATTCTCTTTGTTGCCTCCCCTATATAGAGAAGTTAACAAACTTAAGTGGACACTGGAAAGTTAAGATAATCCTTATCCCTCTAAATTTCCTTTGCGTAGGCGAAGGATATGTGAATTCTTCATCGGGGTGTTGTCATGAGGCATAAGGAACCAATCAAATTGGCATAATGGGAGTTGCATTGCAAAAGCTTTCCCTATGCGGTGATGTTTCTAAAAGCTAAGAAAAATGACTTAACAGTTGTCGAGTCATGCTGCTTTTAGCAGTCTTTTCCTTATTCCACTACTGGCGTGATGGAAACCTGTCGCTTTGCCATCCTTTCTCCATAAATAAACTAAATGTCCCTACCCCACATCGAGAATTCTTGTATAGTAATGGTGGTTAGAATTCTACTATAGGCAAATATTATTTCCTTTTAGATAAACTATATCCATATTATATTTAATTAATTTTTCTTATTGATTTCTTTTACGAGCACCACTGTTTGAGCCTTTTTTTTTTGAGGTAAGTCTATCTAGCCTCATGCAGCAACAATGCAATTCGCATAGTTCTATGATTTAAAAAGAGTTGTTTCTCTACTTTTGGGGCTTATTTTGTGATAAGCATTCGAAAGTCAGTCATTTCAAAGAGAGAAAAAACAATATGGTATCCCTTTCTATAGTTTGAAGCCACTCATTGTCAATTTGTTCATTTGCATGCATCTAAGACCTCTTCCCACTCAGTTCTTCAATGGTGCTGCTTCCATCTATGACTTGACTTTCATGGGATTTTGTTTTTTACAATCTTCCTTTGTTTCGTTGACCATCCGATCAGATCTACACACTCCATATCGATGGTGGTGTGACTATCCATCTTTGCACAACGTACGAGGAAAATACTACATCTGCTAATTCGGATTGGGTAATGAATGAATCAAACCCTCACCGTCTTATGGAAGAGGAGAGGCTGTAGTTGTATTTACGGTTGTATACTCTTTTCGTGAGGGAAAACAATTCATTTCCTACCCTAAAATCCAGTCGAACCCTTAATGAATGGCTCTTTGGCTAATTGAGCACTTAGTCTTGAATCCATCGCCTTTACTAAAGACCCTTCCTTCTTGGCAAGTTTAGCATTGGTTAGTAGCAGTAACCAATTAAATATTGACACAAGTGGAAACTACCCTTTTTCTATCAATCAATAAATGGCTTGATATAGATGGATTGATAGTTAGATTGCATTTAAGGAACTCTACTTCCCTTTAATGCTACAAATTCTCCATACATATACAACCTCGTATGTAGTTTGTTAACAGAGGCGCACCTTAATTTGGATGGGTAACCAAATCCTAATTTTGACACCATACGGTCTATCCAGAAGACATGTTCTATTGGTGTGGCGTTTAAGGGTTTCCTTTAACATACTCTTGCCATGCCATAGACCCAAACCATTAGTTTTAAATGCTTTAACATGTGATATGTAGTGTACTATTATTATTAACTGTGTTAATAATTGGATTCATCCTTAAAAAATCCTAATTTCCTTTGGTGGCAAGAAACCAAGATAATATGCACATGCTTTAAATTTTAAATTTTAACTTTTATCCTTTTGGCATGCAACAAGAACTGTGCATATGTGCAAGAACATTTTTAATATTTAGTTTTAAATCCTAAATAATCCAGATTTAATGCTTATACCTGGACCCTTTTGTAGACTTTATAGGAGGGAGGCCAAATTAGGGCTTAATTCTTTTTCCATACTCTATGGAGGCGTATTGGTCCATCCTCCACAAGGTTTGAACTTGACGCTCTGATACCATTTGTAACGTACCCCTTTGGCCTATCCCAGAATAATAGCTTATTAGGCTCCCAATTTTGTAAATTTTTCTTTTTTTTATAGCTAAGATCTAACTATTGTCTTACGTAATATTTTTATTGTGGCAGGAACAAGTATTATTCCTGTTACTATACTCATTTCTTAACAGTTTATACAATCTCATAATATTGCATCATTCTTTTATGCTTTATTGGATCCGTAATGGAACCCCTTAGATTCATATAAATAACTTATATATAGCAGAATCGTTATTGAGTGTGAAGGAATAATCATGGCATGCAACCTATGTAATCTTCTGGTTAATCCACACCAGCATTAATGGAGTATTATCTTACATTTACTATGGCCAGCATTGACCATGCATCATTAATATAATTAAGCATCATCAAGGTGATCTGACCAACCCTTGGTTCAACATGCATAACTAACTAATTAAACTACCCTTATCGAAAGTAATTCCTCAATTAGAAACATGATCCCCTAAGTGTCCCACATGCACGAGAGTTACCACTTGACGTTAAATGTAACAACTATCTTAACACTATTATATTAACATTTCATAATAATGACTTCAAGGAGACATTACGGTAATCATTGACATCACACATTATAGTTATCATTTTCCAACTCCTTAAGTATGGTTAAAGGAATACTGACATGCACCTCAAGTCCATAATAGTTGTAGTCATTACATAAGAAAACATTAAGATTGGTAATCTATTTATGAATATTTGTCACATGAAAATTCTACCATGAATGGGCCCGAGGACTATTATCCACTGAACATGCTTCTACAATTAACTTTACACTTGAATGCCACATGCGTAAGAAATCCATCATTCCCATCGTAGAGATAAGTTCAACCATCCTTATATCTTTGCTAAATGATTTTAATCTCATAACAAGTAAGGAAACACATACCATACAAATGAATCTCATCATATTAGAGGGAAATATCATTAAATTTGTTAATACATAAGCATATACTATTCATCAAGCATTCTCATGGAGAAGAAATTTAAGAACTCTTCTCATAAAAAACTGGAATAATAACAGAGAGAGAGAGAGAGTAAGAATCATCATACACACATTCCATGCATCTAACACCAAATAAACCTCACTTGGAGGGAGGAGCACCACCACCCAGCCATGAATCACCTATGATTCCCCCCGAATCGAAGATCTTGCCAAGGATCAATTGTCCTCAATTGACCAATGCACTGGGTATTTAATACCCTCTTTCATGATTTAGTTACCATTAGCGGCATCCCACCTTATGTGTTTTTCCATTTGCCTAGGTCTTTTCCTGAAAAGCTCGTCTTTATCTCCCATGAGGCTTTTCCTCTTGAAATCTTGCCTTTATCAACCGCAAAGCTTTTATGTGCGATGGATATTTATCTCCCATCCATCCAATTGATATACAATCCATCCAAGCTTATATAGAATCACATCGAGAAGCTTTATCATGAAATATTCATATCTATCCCATTCCTCATGGGATTTGACAAGCATCTCCTCTCTCTTGATGCTCCGACCTCCAAGTGATCTATTTTATTAATTTATTTAACAACACATTTTCTTTTCATATTACATATCACCTAGCTTTCCTTAGCTTAGGCTTAGGATAGTTTAACCCACAAGGAGGGTATCACACCTAGCTTTAAAACTCATCATAGGTTTACAACATTTAGCACATAAGGAAGGATATCACACCTAGATTTTACTTAGCTTAAGTTTACAATAATTTAGCATACAACGAGGGGTGTTACAGTTGAGCATTAATTTTCTGATTACAAGAGACTGAGAGCAAGGAAATCATGTTTCATGTGAGAGATCTAATTACTCTGACAATGACTCAAATTTCGGGGGGGTGGGTTTTGTATGACGAAGTTGGGCATTGAATGAAGGAAGTCATAGATTGACTAATTTTTTTGTGTTGCAATTGAATCCATCTACACTCTTTTGGACTTGGATTTGTTGTAGAATGTCGGGGTAGGCGTTGAATTTCTGCTAGAGTCTAGTAGTGGAGAGAGGATCATCTAGCAACACCTTGGAGTGAATAGTGGTGCTCATCCCAGATCTATGAGAAGGAAGCCTTTACAATTGAAGGAGGAGGATACAGAGTGGATTTTATAGACATAACTTGCTGAATTTTCTAAGTCTACTAGTTAGAAACCCTCCACTCACTTTACTGATTTATTCCTACCTACTTGTTCAGTTACTTAACAAGTTATTTACAATGTAAATACTGAAAATAAACACTTGTGTATTCTCCACATATTACAGACCATTAACTGAAGGAAATAGATACAAGCACACAAAATGACACCATTATTTTTGGTCTAATGACACCGGAAAAACCCAATGTCAAAAAATCGATGCAGCTATCTGAGTGTTTTCTTATTAAGCAATTTCAGAGTACAATATAGGTGCCAAATCTAGCTTACACAACAGAGAATGCCCTTGGTAGTAGTACCTCTCAGTCTGAGACAACTATCTCGGTTGAAACCCCGGATAAACCCTCTAGTAGCTCCTCAACTCCAGTCTACCCCATAAACTCGAATGTCAACCTCTCTAGACTGCATCAACCTCTCTCTACCCAGTGTTGGCCCTGCGTCACCCTGAATAGGCTTGTGTTAGCCTCAGGATTCCTTGTGTCAAACTTTTGGTGCTCTCCATCAGCTACATTGGCCTTTCTGAAGCAGTGGGCAGCTCCTGGCTGCCTCTCCATGGCCTTGCATGAGCCCTGGCTGCTACTTCATCACTCTCTCTGGCTCCTATGCTGATCTCCTGACATTGTCTCTGCCTCTTCATCTCTCTGTACTCACTGCCCCTCAACTGCAACTCTGGTCACTGATTCTATCTCTCTTAGCAAAGCCCACTCTAAAGAATAGAATAATTGATCATCTGGTGTTCTCTCCAAATGACCCTCAAGCCTCCTCTTATAATTTTCTCGTTGACATATCAACAATCGAGATTATGTCCCTAATCAATGGCTAAGATTAGATTTGTCTTGATCCATGTTTTTTTGACCATTCTAACACAATTTTATATTAATCCACATTAATATTTTAATTTCCCTAAGTTTTGACTTAGGGACTCCATTAAAAATATTAATTATTTTAATATTTCTCAAACTATTTATAATCTACCCAAACCCTTTCTAGGTATTGGATATCTCATGTGCCCCAACCTCTCCACCAAATTTCGTGGCTAGAGGACATCCGATGCTACCCCAAATCAACACTCCCTCTTAGCGAGGATTCTGCTCTAGCAATACTCCTCACTGAGTATCACTGTGATCATCCAGCATCGGTCCCTGTGGTGATGTTCATCCTGCTACCCAACATCCTATACTGCTACCCATGGTTCTTCCACTGCCACTACTACGACTGTACAATAGCTCCCTCTGCATCCATGTTGCTGCCTATGGCTCTGCCACAGCCACTGCCACTACTGCATCCGCATTGCATCTCCTCTCATCATGCTGCATTGTGTGCCCACTGCTGCACTACAAGTTAGTTACTGAGTAGTAAGTAATTTATTTTGAAACTTTGACCTCTTTGTTGCGCTAGAGACCCTACTGATGCTAAAGCTCCCTCTACCACTGACAAGTGCTCCCTCTCTAACCTCTATGCTGTTGCAACAATTCCCTGCATCTCGCACCGTTGCACCCCTCTACGTGCCATCCTACACTGGTGCAACACTCCCATGCCTCTCACACTGCTGCAGCCTACTAGCCTTGTGCTATCTTAGGAATCCTGAACTATAGCTCTCTCTATTGCTCCATTTGCATCCATATCTACCCACATCAACCAGACCTGCTACTCCTCTTCGGGCTCCCATAGCAAGGTCTAATCCAAGAGGCTAGGTACTTCAAGGATCCTTCCCCTCATCGACTATAGTTCCCCTTACTATAGCTTGATGTCTCCCCACTTCCGCTCAAGTGGTGTGTGTGCACTCATGGCACAGTCATCGTATATCTCCACTTCCTTCGTTGCCCTTGCTAGCACTGCCTTAGTCTCCAAAGACTCCCCCTTACTCTTCTTCCTTGGACATTGGGTCGTATAATGACCCAACTCCTCATAGTGGAAGCACTTCATCTTGGAGAGATCCTTCTTCTTCCATTTTTCTTACTTTCCCTCATATGCTAGGGAAACATCTTCCTCCTCCAACTTTCTGACTCAAATCCCCTTACTGTTGCTTCACACCTTTGTCTATCATTTGATTTCTTCTTGGCGAAGAGCCACCCACATCTCCTCCCAAGGTGGAAGGGTCTCTCTGCCCAGCATGCTCTGGACAAATACCTCCCAGTCCTCTGAGGCTGCATTCAGGGCTGTTCTTAGCATCAATTCCTAATCTGGTGTGGCCCCTATGGAAGGAAACTGGTCTCAAATCTCACTCAGTCCACCAAGGAATGTGTCGATTGGCTCTCCCTTCTTCATTTGATATGACCTCATCTGATTTTCTAGTAACATTCTTCTCTGCACAGAAGTATGTTGTTACAATTTCATTAGGGCCTCCCACATCTCATATGTTGTTTCCTTCTTGGATATGTATGGTACTACATAGTCCCTAACCCCCTCAAGGATGATGGTCTTGGCCCTCACCATTTCCTCCCCATACTTGTCATTATCAGCTGGGTCAACTGGGATAACTATTGTCCTCAAGGTGAAGTGCTCGACATGATTTCTCTCAAGTACGAATAAGATTCCGGCCTTCCAAACTTCAAAGTTTGAGGCTCCGTCGAGTCTGTTCTGTTCTCTTACTCTATGTAGTGCCATGCTACTCTTCTACTTCCCTCTTGGATGTTCTCGATGTGACTCCCTCTAAGTCTCGATTTCCCTCCTGGAAATCCCCTTGTTGATGTCGAGATTCCCCCTACTTTGATCATCTATGCAACCACACCAGTGATCCAAATTTCTTGGCTAGAAACCCTCAGTAGCATCTCCCTCCTCCTTGGCCTTGCCCTGCCAGGTATTATTCTAACTACAGTACCCCACCAGCGCCACTCTGCAACTTTCCCACAGCCTCGTAAACCCAAGCAACCTGAGGGTGAGAGCTCCTAGGCTCTGTGCAATCCTAACACCAGCAACTGGGCCTCCACATCCAACTGCGTCATAGCCCTTTGGCCCTCTACGTGGCTCTGCATGAGCCACCATTTGCCTCCCTTGGCCTCTATTCTACCTCTTCCTGGCTCACCCTTAATGACACAAGCACTACGTCACCCTTCCCTTGTTGCTACTCTGCTATGAACATCTTCTGTCACTCAGGACAACTGTTTTCTACTGCTAATGCTCCACTTGGCTGATGTCCTCAGTTCTCCTATGATCCGCAACTATGCTCTGATACCATGTTGAAGTTTCTAAGTCTACTAGTTAGAAACCATCCATGCACTTTACTGATTTATTCCTACCTACTTGTTCTAATACATAACAATTTATTTACAATGTAAATACTGAAAATAAACACTAGTGCATGCTTAACATATTATAGATGATCAACTGAAGGAAACATATACAAGCACAGAAAACAACACCATTATTTTTGTACCAATGTGTTATCACTCAAATTTTTTCCTTAGAAGTTATCAAAGAAGGAATAGTCTAAGGTAACCACAAACATAATCTTTTAGACTCAAGTTCTAGCCAACCTGAGTCCAGAGAGGGCTCTCTCTTTATGATTTATCTTTGTTTTGGGGTAGATTTCAGGCTAGTTATTATTGTTCAAGGCGTTTTATTTTGATTGGGTGGTGGAATTAAGGAAACAGATGGGAAAAGCAAGCATTCAGGCCATTGGGCTATGGAGTCAATCTTAACTGGATCTAATCTATCACTAAGGTAAGATTCCACAGTGCAGGCTAGCACAACAAAAGCAAATCTACAAGTTTAAATGGATGAGGTAGTCCTAACCAGGGCAAAGGGAAACGAAGAATCCTTAACCGGGATTAAGATGAAGAAGGGAAGGATGATTAGTAGAAAAGGGCAATGAAGAATCTTTTACTATGGACCAAAGGGGGGTAAACTATGGAAGTAAGGGAGCAATTAAGAATTCCCAGACCAAGACAGTTTAGTTGAAAACATAAAGAAAGCAAATAGTTAAAACATAGAGCACTTAAGCTAATTCTAATGATATCACTCCTTGTTTGGTTTATAGATTTATTAGAAACACATATGAATATCCATAAACATGAAAAGAATACAATATTTAAACATGAGAAAATGATACTTATTTGTTCCAACTGTGCATGAAAATCTAGTGAAATATCCTTAGCTTTATATCATTTCCAGTAAAACCAGTCCAGTCTTGAGTACAATACCTCCTTGGCTCAGAAATAAAATGCCTACAGAAATGTAATTTAATCCACACTAATTACTTCGTTTTGTGAAGTATTTATACAAAAAATGTTTACAAAAATATCTCATAACTACATGAGAACTATTCGAGGGAATGAGAAGATCTTTAGCAAGAAGATAGAGACAGATGGAGAACTCTCTTCTTGCTGTCCCTTTTATTGTGACTGTGTTGGCTGTTGCAAATCGAATTTGGCTCTCTCTGTTGCTTTGTAGTTATGTGCTAGACTCGCTTTTATCTTCTACCTACTGATTTACCTGTGCAACTTTGATCCTGTCTTACCTGTTTTACCTGACAACCATATTTTACCATATAGATTTACTACAGTAACTTACAGTAAATTAGTCAAGTTTGCCCACCATTCACTATTAGGTAAATCCATCCTTATCATTTTTATGTAAACTTCATCAGCTTCTGTGTACTTGGAAAAATTTGGTTTGCTTGTGAACAAGTGCTTAACTTCATGATTTATGCAGAATAGATTCTCAAGGCCATCATAAAGCACCTTCCTAGCGGGTAAAGATTTCACTCCTAAAGTACTAGCCTGGCTCCTAGCCAACTTGTTTAAATTTTCAATGTAATCTTCCTGGGTCATCAATTTTTCATGTATCATCATAGGACTGGGAAGTCATTTTTCTCTTAAGATGCCATACTTCAACATAAAGCTGTCAATATCTATTTGGATGCTCTGACATATTTTCTCCAGATTAAGCATTAGGTTCCTTTTGGTAAGAACCTTCTTTATTTTAATGATGGTGGATGTTTGTCTTCTATATCTAGTTCATCAAGCTGATATCTATTCTCGCTGTTCAAAAAGGTGATCAATTGATTGCCTTCTTCAGGTTTGTTTCCCAATTCTTCCACTGTCATGTGGATTGCCTCTATAGCCATTTTGACTAATTCTGTTTCCTCAAAAATAATCTGAATAAAAGGCCAAACATCATTGATGGAATCAATGAAGTTGGCCCAAAGAATTTATTTCATATCTCCCAATGGATCTTGTAGTGTTAAGTCCTTCTAAAAGGCTTTTATCCTTTCTGCCATCCTTAGGTTCCTCTAAGTTTCTTCTTTGTGTTGTATTTGTGCAAGTTTACAATTGGTTTCTAAACTTATCACTTGCTCACTGAGTTTCTTGAACTCAGTGGCCTGGATACTCATTTCTTCCATAGACTTTATCAATTCTGCAATTTTCTCTATTGGTGTCTATGTGCTTGTCGATGTAGATGTGCTCACTGAAGTACCTATTACTGGCAAAGTAGTTGCTGGTGGAATTTTTGGTGTTAATGCAGTTGCCAAAGTGGAGGGTACTACTGTGGAAACTATAGGAATTACAGTCTGAGGAGCAGTTGCCAACTCACTCTGCTTATACTATATCAAATTGTCTAGCTCCTTTTTAGTTTCTTCAACTGATCATTAAGCTTTAGGATTAAGTCCATAAGCTCTTCCAACTTTTTTGTTTCTAACACTTCAGCAGTCTGAGGATGATGTAGTGGAGGAATTTTAAGCTGCTTCTTCAGTGCAGCTATGTCATCACTTTTCTTCTTTATCAGCTTCTCTGCTGCTTTCACATCCTTGGGATCATGTCCTAGTTCTATGATCAAGTCCTCTAAGGACTTTATTCTAGTGTCTTTGGCTTGAGAGGAAGCCTTCTCCAATTGAAACTATGTTGATATGTTGTTTAATGAATTTTGGAGCTGGTGGGTTGTGATTGCTTTATTATTGAATGTTGAATAAACCATTTCACCAGTATATTTATGAAGCTCTATTTGATCAATAGGATGAATTCCATTGGCGAAAACTTTAAAATCTATTTTTAGGTAGTCTGCCATTGATTTAGGTTGTTGTATGGTTGGCTTGATAAAAATCATCTGCATCTTACCTTCTTTTATATCAAAGGCTGACATTAGCCTTGTTTAGTTTGTTGGAGCCATCTTTAGATAATGTGCATAACTTTGCACCTTTAGCCTTTCATTCCTTGCTTTGATTTCCTTGTACTTTTCCTTCATATCTAGGATTTGTGTAGAAGGAGCCCTGGAGGAGGATACTTCCACACTCTATTGCCTTTCCAACATTTGAGCATGTGAGCTAGAAGGTTCTTATGTCCCTCCCGAAGGAGTGGTGTGCCTACTTTCTATCCTCTCCACTCCTGAAGTTCCTGCTGCCTCCTCAACGTATTTTTGCTCTGCATATGGATTCAAAATCTGCCTCTTAGCATAGGTCTGGGAAACAAGCCTGCTGGAAGGAGTGGCCTCCTCTCTGTCTCTCTTAAAGTTCCTCTCCTCATTTAGAGGAGTCTAAAAAACTCGAGGATTGCTCATGATTTGCTCAGGTGGAACAAGTTCTTCTGAAATTTTAGGTTGTTCAAATTCCTCTAGCTGTTCTATCCTCTCTGAATTCTTTGATGATTATGGTGGCTTTGAAGGTTGTTGCTCTGATGGACCTGCTTGTTCAGAGGGGCCTGGTTGCTTTGCTGTGTGTTCACTATGTATTTGTGACTGACTTGCTTCTAGCACCTGTACAAACGAATCCTTATCAAGCCTTCTATCCAAATATATCAATACATTATCAACAACAACCTTTGTACTATCTTATTCTAGCAATGTATTTTCCCTCCATTCAAACTGATTTGCATATTGTTCAATTTCAGGGATTCTATGGTGGATGTAAGGAGATAATTTTTATCTCCTATTACAAATGAGATCACAGGGATCATATGTCCAAATGAAGCTTTGTTTTAATCTGAGTCTCTGGAGAATCTCTTCTGCTACTTTTCTTGCTTCCCTATTATTACAAATTAATGGGCTAAGTTGATCCTTTATTCTAAGATGTGCTTTCTTCTTGGCTTTCAAAAAGTGCACCTCATCTGAGTTGATCATTTGTCTATAGTACTCTAGAGAAAATAATCTCATAGGGAGGTATCTGGGCAATTTGTAAGGAGCAAGCTCACATCCATAGATTCTTATGTCAGTGTGGTTTTGGTAAAAGTACCAATCCCCCACTCTATACTATTTTCATAGATGTAGGATGCTCCTAATGTTTGCATTGATTCTAGGTGGAGGGATTCCTAGCAACATGGTTGCTATTGGATGTACAAAGAGGTCTATGAAGTCATGATATGAATACTGAGAGTCAAATTGGTGGAACAACACAGTCCAAAAGAGCACTGACCTAGGGTTGCCTTTGGTATCAAGATTTTGGAGGGCAATTTCAAATCTTTCAGCTTGATAATATAAGAATAAGTGATACAGAACTGAGGAATACTTAAAAACTCTTTCACTTTCTAATATCATGAATTGATCATGCAGTTTGTCAGCAATGAATTTGGCATAATCAAACATGATGGCTAGTGATTTCCTAGGAGAGTAGATGGACATGAAGGAGATTATGATTTCGTCAACAAATTCACTTGTGGTATAACCTAACACATTGGAAATCATGTCTATGATGTCTCGGCCAAGGTCAGAGAATCTGGTCCATAGATAAGGGAGAGTCTTTTAGGGTGCACTATTCTTCTCTGATAAAGGTTTGGAATAACTGATCCAGTTTTATTGATGTGAGGGTAGGGTATCTATTCAACATATCTCCAATGGAAAGAGGAGTCAAGCTTTGTCTTGGTTGAAATTGTAACATTTCATTAATAGATTCGGCAGTAATGGTAAATAGAACAAATTGGTCAGGGGTTTTTACTACCCTTTGGATAGGATCATAATTCATATGAAAATAATTCACAATCTCTAGAAATACATGAACCCTGGGGAACTGGTACTTGGGTAAACCTAATTCCCAAAGCCCTATGTGGTCTACCTGGTTGAGGAATTGGTCCCAGTACTTGCAATAGAGTTTCAAAGGGGATTCAGAGACAAAGGTGTCTTTAATCTGGAAATCTTTGTCTGCAAGTGGGAGATGGTCTAAATCTCTGTGAGGAGTTGTAATGGGCATGATATTCAAGGCAATTGGGGCTTCCATCCTTGGTTCTTGTGGATCCAAGGACAGGGTGAAAGGGTTTACAACAAACTGGGATGAACTGGTTTATTTCAAGGTGTTTCAACACTAATAGCTAGCTTAATTTACTAAATTACTTAGTATTTAAAGAAATTTAGCTCAGGTTCAGCAAGAAAATAGGGTTTTTAGTGGAAATGGGATAAATACCTAGTTTTGACTATTTGAACAGAGTAATGGTGCTGTGGACTGTTTGCAAGAAGCACACAGGTCCGCAAGGTGGTATGGAGTTCAGCAGCTGTGGAAGGTTGAAAGTTGGCAGTAGGTTGACAATTGAACATACTTTGTGCTTTGCATGGGAGTCAGAATGTTCTTTTCACGATAAAAAAATGGAAAAACAATGAGTTTTTTGGTTTTACATGTAAAATCAATGATATTGGCGGGTACATTGGAAAATGACAGTTTGCGCCTAATCAGGGGATGTGACATTTTGGCATGTAACGAGGGCGGTAAGCGGAGGCGGTAAGCAGAGGCAGTAAGCAAAGGCAGTAAGCGGAATCCATCGCACCGCTTTTTGGGATAAGGTAGTTTTGGGCGGAGGCCACCCAATTCCATTCATCGGGTGCCACGTAGCGGCGTGGTGAATAGTGAAATTGTTCACATCGGGCAGGTAAAGGTCGGCCTTCAGAGGCTGCCCAATATGAGTATAGACCGTTCGATCTAAGGGGTCAGATCGCACAGTGGTCAAGGGTGTGATTTGATTAGGGAGTTAATGGAGGGGCCCGACGAGATATTAACTGTGGCTTAAGGAGGCTTAGTAATGCCAGGGATGATTTGATTGGTGGAACAAGTTATTAATTAATCATTGTTTGATTAATTAACCCTTTTTTGTTTGGCAGAGGGCTATGGCTCTTAACAAGTCGCTGATCGGCTAATTAATCCATTTAATTAATTTACTAAGTAAGGTTTATATTTCAAACCTCGAGGCAAGATATTACCATATGGGATTTAATAAATATACGAAAAAGGGGTTTATTTTCGGGAGTTAAATAAATATAATGAATATTAAAGTTAATATAAAATGAAAGGGGAAAAGTGGGTTTTTGTGCTAAGTATAATGTTTTGAACATTTATTTACACAATTCGTACCTACACATTATAACTTTAGGCTAAATGCCTTTTTATGGGTTTTTTGTGGAAAAAAGGGGTTTTAGGTAGGGTTAATTACCTTTCCCTAGGAAAATGGTGATTTCACCTTAGGAAAATGGCTTTTTAGATGAAATGAATGTATTATGGAGGGAGTGAATGTTGGTAAGGGGGTTTTAGTACTTAGACCCTATAAGTTATTGGGTCGAGGGTCCGGTCCCTCCAAAAGTTAAAGAAATGCTCTAAGCCCCTTTGACTTGAGGTTTTATGTACTTTTACCTTTACTTGTGGGAAATCAGTAAAATTAAGGGTGAAATGAATGGGGAAATTAACCAACTAACTTTTTGTAACTGCTCAATTGTCATCTATGTTTTAGTAACCTGATGATGAAAGAAAATGATATGATCTTAACTAATCATTCATCATAATTCTGCAACCATTCAACTACTTACCCATTTACTCATCCTACCATTTTTTCTACTCTTTATTAGGGTGCACTTAAGCTGGCAAACCCTTATCGAAACTTTTCTTTTCTTTTACAATGGAAATCTATCTAAGCCTATCCTTATTACATCCAAGGGCTCAGATTAAACTAATGAGCTCCTTTTATTCACTCTACCTATCTACTTATCTGCCAAGATTACACTATTTGGTTAGATTTTATTCTCTATCTCTCAACATGAAATTCAAAACATGAAATAACCAAGATTGAACTGTTTGATTGCCATGGATTGTGGCATGAATAACAAGTTGCACACAATCATTATTATGCATAAAAAGTAAATGGTAGTGGCATTTGGACTTGCACACTTTCATCGTGTTTTTATTTTTCCTTGGGGTTCGTTTTTCATCTTTTTTTACCTTTTCATCTTTTTGTCGTTTGATATTTCTTTTAGGACATACCCTCTTTACATTTTTTTATTTTTTTATTTTATTTTTTGAATATGGAAAACATTTGCAGAAAGCAAAGGTATGTACATATTATAGGTTTAAATCTCAGCCATTCATAAATTATGACTTTTGTTGGTATAGGAACCTAACACAATGTCCCAAAAGAACCCAATGCGGGAAAACATGTGTAGCTATCTGAGGGTTTTTTATTAAGCAATTTCAGAGTACAATATGGGTGCCAAATCTGGCTTACGAAATAGAGAATTCCATTAGCAGTAGTACCTCTCAGTCTAAGATAGATGTCCCGACTGAAACCCCGAATAAACCCTCTGACAACTCCTCAACTCCAATCTTCCCTGGAAACCCCAGCGTCGGCCTCTCTAGATTGTGTCAACCTCTCTCTGCCTAGTGCTAGCCCTACATCACCATAAATAGGCATGTGTTAGCCTGAAGAGGCCCCACGTTAGCCTTCTGGCCCTCTGTGTCAGTTAAGATGGTGTCTCTGAAGCACTGGGCAGCACCTGGCTACCTCTGCTAGCCCTACGTGAGCCCTAGCTACTACTGCATCACTCTCTCTGGCTCTTGCACTGATCTCCCGGCACTATCTCTACATCGTTGTCTCTCTGTACTCACTGTCCCTCAACTGCAACTCTGATCACTGTTTCTATCTCTCTTAACAAACTCCGCTCTAGAAATATGAATGATTGATCATCTGGAGTGCTCTACAAGTGACACTCAAGCCTCCTCTTATATTTCTCTTGTTGACATATCAATGATCGAGATTAATTCCCTAATCAACAACTAAGATTAGATCTGGCTTGATCCATGTCTTTTGGACCATTCTAAAATAGTTTTATATTAATCCACATTAATATTTTAATTTCCCTAAGTTTAGACTTAGGGACTCCATTAAAAATATTAATTATTTTAATATTTCTCAAAGTGTTTATAATTTTGCCAAACCCTTTCTGGATATTGGAGATCTCATGTTCCCCAACCTCTCCACCAAATTTTGTGGCTAGAGCACATCCAATGCTACCCCAAATCAACATAACTATGGATGCACATCGGAAGCACGAGAGTTGTGTAGGAGTTCTCCAAACCGTCTGCAATTTAAACTAAAATTTTAATTAAAGTTTTTTAAATTGAAAGTTTTTTAATTTAATTCTTTAATTAAAAAAGGGGGGCTCATTATTTGATAAAGAGGGGTCATAATTTTTTTTTTAATTTTTGGTTGTGATACGTTGGTGGCATATTGTATTGGGCGTGAAGAAAATTCTTTGGGACCATAATTGAAAAGGGGCTCATTTTCTTTAACTGAATTTAAAAGCGGTTCTTTGAATTAAATTGAATCGGGGCATATTGGCTTATGCAGTCAAGATTTCATTTTGAGAAGGTCTCTTGAGATCGTCTATTGTGGATCTGTGATACATCTGGAATTTTAATTTCCAGAGGTCGAAGTTTTTTTATTCAAGATGAATAATCAATTAGTAGAAGCATACCTCAATGAGAATAACAAGATGTGTAGATCCAATTATTTTGTTTGGAAATTTAAGTTGCAGATCCTGCTTGAGGGACACAATGCATGGGAAATTGTGACTAATGATGAGGTGAAGCTGATTGTACTTGTAGGAGGAACAACAACAACAATCCAAGACTATGATAAGTGGGAGACTAAGGCGAGAATTCTCTTGAAATTGTCGGTTAGAGATTGCATTATTCCCCATATACGTGATTTCAAGTCTGCACCAGAAATATAGAAGATGCTCAAGGATCTCTATGAGGTCAAGAACACCAATCGATTGCTGTTCTTCAAGAGAAATATTATATCCATCAAGACGGAGGAGAATGAGATAGTTGTAGCATTTATTTCATGGATCAAAGAGCTTAAGGACATGCTGGGTGACATCGATGAAGTTATGTCAGATACAGATTTGGTCACAATTCCAGGAATGGTATGACTGACGAGTATCATATGTTCATCATTGGCTTGAATGCAAGAGAAAAAGCCCGCATGTTTGAAGAATTGATAGGGATCCTCATGCAAGAGGAGGAAAGGCAGCTGACTCATAAACCTTAGAGTTTAGATCTCACCTTAATGTTGAAGAAGAAGCCCTTTAGAGGAAAGCCAAATGTACCACAGAAGAGCATTGCAACCCCATAGAGAAAGATGCCCCCACCTCAAGTTATGTCTTTCAATAGAAATGACTTTGCGACCAAATGTTTTTATTGTGGTAGAACCATCCATATAGCCAGATATTGCATGAAGAAGAACTTGGATGAAGGTTGGAAGAGACATAAACAACATTTAGGTCATTTTGTTGATGAGGAATAGAGTCAGAACTTCATGTTGTTCATACTTGAATTTGTGCTTTCGGCTAAGGATGATGAAGCAGATACATGATTTGTGGACTCGGGTGCATCCATCCACATGCTAGGGAACAGACAATGATTTGAAGACTTCAAAGAGACCAGAAGTGGAGCAAACATCTATCTTGGCGATGATAGAGGGTACCAAATCAAAGGTTATGGTAATATTCCCTTTGTTTTTCCTAATGGAAATATTTTACATATTCATAATGTAATGTATGTACCCAGGATTAAAAAGAATTTCATCTATGTCTCTATGATAACCGATCAGAATATCAAGGTAGAATTTTATAAATCATATTGTTTTATTAAAGACCTGTTGGATCGTATGAAACCTATTGCATCATGTATTCATGTGGGGGGATTGTATAAGCTAAATGTCAAAAGTGCACCACATCAGGCATTGACATCATCTACCATGACTACAGTGGGCTTATGGCATCAGAGGTTCAACCATATTAACTTCAAAGATCTGTTGCTATTACAGAAAAGAGGTATGGTCGAAGGTCTTCCTGTTTTAAAGCCAGTCCATATTGATTGTGATGCATGTACACTTGGAAAGATTCACAGAGATGAATTTCTTGTGAATGCTGATAGAAGGAGGAGAGATATAATCGAGCTGGTACATAAATTTATGCAGGCCTACGCAGACAAGGTAATTAGGTGGTGCATACTCTTTTTTTACTATTTATTGATGACACTACTAGATTTACTTGGGTATATTTCCTCAAGAACAAGAGCCACACTTTTGAATATTTCAAGGAGTTCAGAAGTATGGTTGAAAAGCAGACATGTAAATGCATCAGGATTCTCTGCTCATATCAATGGAGAGAGTAGAAGAAATGTTTTCTCCTCAAATACTACAAAGATCATGTGATACAACAATAATTTACAATACCCCACACTCCTCAATAGAACGGGCTTGCAGAGATGAAGAATATAACCCTTGTGGAGTGTGCTCATAGTATGTTAAAAGGTAAGAATATTTCTAATGTGTTTTGGGTTGAAGAAATTAATACTTTAGTATATCTAAAGAATAGGAATCCAACAAGAAGTTTAGATTTCAAAACTCCTTTTGAAGATTTATTTGGTTATAAGCCTGCAGTTAAGAATTTGAGAGTTGTTTAGAAAATCTTCGGCAAAATCACATAACCAATCTTTCGTCAAAAACTTTCTTTCGTCAAAAATTTGAGAGTTTTTGGTAATAAAGCCTTTTCTCATGTCCCAAAGGAAGATAGAAAGAAACTGGATTCAACGGCCATCAAATGTATTTTTTTGGGTATTATACATAATTTAAGGCTTACAAACTGTTTAATCCCTATACTCATAAATTTTTTGTAAGCAAATATGTAGTGCTTCATGAGAAGGTTAATGATGGAAGCCATGACAGTGCTAATGAAGAATGGCACATGCCTTTGCTGGTGAAAGATAAAAGTGATGAATCAGGTGACAACAATGAGCAGCAACTGTGGGAAGGGAAATAAGATGATGTAGCTGTCAAGCCAAGTCCACAAAAGGATGATCAGACATGGTTTGAATCTACCCCACCACTCAAGAGATCAGGTATGAATGTTCAATTGCAAGCATGATATAGGGAAAATTATTTTATAACCAATTATGCTTTTATGGGTTGTTTGCTTTGAAACCTCTACTTATAAAGAATCCAGTCAATATAGTGAATGGAGGGTTTCTATGGAAGAGGAATATGAGCCAATCCTCAAAAACAAAACTTGTGATTTAGTTAAACTACCTAATGGAAACCAACCCATAGGATGAAAATGGTTGCATAAGACTAAATTTAAAGAAGATGGGAGGATATATAAATATAAAGCTAGGCTGCTTGCAAAGGGGTATTTGTAGCAAGAAGGAATAGATTATGATGAAACATTTTCCCCTGTAGCTAAAATAAACACAATCTGAATGATAATTTCTTTAGCTACTAAACACCATTGGATGATTCACCAACTAAATGTTAAATATTCTTTTTTTTAAACAGGGACATAAAAGAAGAAGTCTAATTAGTGCAACCTGAGGGGTTTGTCAAATAGAGTAAAGAACATTTAGTCTGCATGTTGAAGAAAGTGTTGTATGGACTAAAACAGACACTCAGGTCAATGTATGACAAAATTGATTCATTTTTCATGTAGCATGGTTATAAAAGAAGTAAGAATGACCCTAATCTTTATACCATGTTTGATAAAGAGCGAAGGATTGCTTTTATTTCTTTATATGTAGATGATCTAATCATTACAAGGAATGTTGATAATCCCATTAAAGAAATCAAAGAGAAGATGTCACAAGTCTTTGAGACAAAAGACCTTGGAGAGCTACATTATTGTTTAGGTCTGGAAGTCTGGAGGGATATTGGACAAACTTTTCTACCACAGAGTAAGCAAGTTAGGAGCTTACTGGAAAAGTTAAGAATGGATCAGTGCAAAGCTGAAGCAATACCTTTACAATAGAATATAAAACTTCAGAATGATGATGGATCTAAGGAGGCAGATGCGACTTTATATAGATAGCTGGTTGGGATTCTAATCTACTTGACTACAACTAGGCCAGATTTGGGTTATGCAGTCAGTGCACTGAGCCAATTTATGTCAAAGCCCCTTGAGATCCATTGGGTTGCAGCAAAAGGTGTTTTAAGGTATCTCTAGGGAACTTTATATTTTGCTTATTTTTATATTGATTCATGTGATGTTAACTTGACAGGTTTTTCAGACTCTGATTGGGCTGGAAATGAAGATGATAAAAAATCCATAAAAGGCTATGCATTTAGAATTGGATCTGGGATCATTACATGTAGCAGCAAAAAGCAAAACATAGTATCCTTGTCTTTTGCAGACGCTGAATATCAAGCTATGTGTGTACCAACATGTGAAGTAGTTTGATTGAGGCGACTTCTCCTTGATGCTAGAGAAGAACAAAAGTTTGCAACAGTGATCAAATGTGACAACCAGAGCTCCATCAAACTTGGAAATAATCCATTATTCCATAAGAACACAAAGCATATCGATACACAGTTTCATTTTGTCATGGAGAAAGTTTAGTCAAAAGAAATTGATATTGAGTATTGTAATAGTTGTGACAATGTTGCTGATATTTTTACCGAACCTCTTGGTAGAATAAAGTTTGAATTGTTTAGGGAAGTGTTAGGCATATGTGTGAATCCATTTCTCCATTAAGGGGGAGTGTTGAGATTAATGATCAAATTTATTAATGGAGTGATGGTTCAACCAAACCTTAGATTAGGATTTTTTCCCTAATTTCTAGGGTGTTGTTTCAACTTCCCTAATTGTGTGTGAATTATATATTTCTCATGTAATGATTGTAATTGCAGAGCGTTTTCTGCAGAGGCAGTCTCTAGGTGGTGTTCTAAACCTGCGAGCTGCTCAAGTTCAATTAAATAAATTTGATTCTTCTGTTTTAACATCACTTATACTCATATCTAATCTGCATTCAATCAAATGGCCAAACCCTTGGCATGGACGATAACTCCAATATATTTACCTAGGAAGAAAAACATGCAAGAATCAAGGTTCTTATTGGCTAATTATGCACCAACATAATTAAAATCTTTCCAAAGCTAAAGGTTAAATGATCTATTTATAGCACCTATAAGTGGAAGATTTAGATTTCTTTTCAAACTTTCTCTAAAATCATATATATCTGTTTAACTAAAAGCAAAAATAAATTTAGATACTTTGATTACCTAAAATCTTATAAAAGCTAAAAGCTATAGAGTTTATTTACCTTATCTGTTATTAACAAATTTTGATTGATTTATTTATTTTTTCAAGATTTCCCTCAAATAATATGTGGTTTTAACTGCAAAACTAAATTGAGTTTCCTTCATTATATAATAAAACTATCCGACCTAAATTGTTTTTTTACAATATTTATTAATATGTGGTTTTAACTGCAAAACTAAATTGAGTTTCCTTCATTATATAATAAAACTATCCGACCTAAATTGTTTTTTTTACAATATTTATTATTAATAAAATTACGGTTTTATAGGTCAATATTTTCTCTAAAATAATATATTTTGGTTACCCATAGCAAAGAGATGTAGGAGAATCGCACAATAAATGTATTAAATTGTGGTTTAAAAATATATATATTAATCTTCTCTACGTTATATTCATATCAGTTTAAATATTTAATAATATGTTGTATTTGTATCATGTAACAATTTTTATAGGTAAATTTTGTAACAATATAATCCTTAGTTTAATTGATAAAGGCTATGTTATTTTTCAATTTATACGATTATATTAATCATACTTTGTATTTAAATATTGATTTATACAATTTTGTTTTTAATGCAAATTTTGTAATAAATTATTATACATGAACACAATATCTAATTTTTAATTTTAATAATATATGGTGGTTAATCATGATAGGTCAACTTTAGGGAGAATTTTATATCTAGTTTATTTCTTGCTAGCATCTCATTAGATAGAGATGATGGTTCAACTTGGCTCAACTTCCTGGTTTGACGCTACTAAAGACAGGCACGTTTCAGTATGTGGTTTATATAATTATATCTCCTCCTCTTATAGAGCACCAAAAGAAAACCATTTGTTTTCTAGGCCGTGGCATTGGCGATTACTGAAAAATGCCTACTATTTGGATGGCTTGTTTGAAGAAATAGAATATTAGTGTGGGAAGCCTATGCGAGAGAGCGTTCCAGGGTCTTGAGAGATGTTCCTTATGTCAATTTACAGGAGATAGTATCATGCATGTTTTCATTGAATGTCGAGTGACTATCGAAATCTAGAAATATTTTTTTAAGATTATAGGATTCAATAAAAATTAGAACTACAACTATATTGAGTCATGTTTCAAGAAATAGTTTATTGAGCCTAATGATTGTAAAACCATTCCCTTCTACATCTTCTAATCAATCTAAAATGGTCTAGGGATATTGATTTTAGTTTGAAGTTGTATAAATAAATTTGTTTTGGATTAATTCAATTGTGTTCCAATATTACTCTCATGTTTTTCCATTCCAAAAATTTGAATTAAGATATTATTAGCAAAGTGATTTTCTTTTATACCAATCCCATTGTTTCACATTTTTACAATGATTTTCCATGCCATCATATTCATATTAGCTCTTTTAATACTAAATTTGTAATCAATCAAGTATTTTTAATCCCTTACATTACTTTAATCCCTTGACATTGCATGAAGTAACTTCTATTGAGAACTATATTACAGCTCCAAGTTTATCTAAAACCTAAATAATGCTTACTATTTTTATATGGGGTTGAATATGGAGTATATTTGTATAATATATTTTGTTTGTTACATGAATAATACCATAATTACAAAATTATTGATTTGAAATGCTATTATAGATATAACCTATCAAGTGAGGCATTTATGCAAAAGTACTTGTACTCTAGGGTTTAGTACTATATGTATGGGTAAAATACAATATTAGTAGAGATATAGATAATAGACATGGACTAGGCAGTATAATATATATTTTATTTCTAGGGTGAATTATTACTAGCAATGATATGAAAAAATTTATTGCTAAAATATTTTGGACAAAAGTTGCATTATCAACATGTATGAATTTCCAATTGAAAAATCCCTCTGAGAGTTATGCCTCCCAAAATTTGAGTTATTTTGATTAAACACCATAATTCAAGATGATGCAATGTTATCCCTCATTACTCATGGAAAATGGGCTACCCATGTGGGGAATATTAAAACTATAGGAGGGTTGAGTTGTAACTATTAGTGGGCCACTAAGAGGAATATAGATTCCATTCTATTTTGTTCCACGGTAGGGAAAAGTAGTTGAGTTTGGATAGACATTATAACAATGGAGGTTTGTGTTTAGTAGCAACTCACATGACGTAGCTCTCGCGAAACTCATTAGATTGTTCTTTCTCCTTTGTTTTTTCATCATTTCCATTCTAGACAAAGAGAGAAGAATAACCTCATCTTCCAATTGAGATTTGCCTTGAAAGGCTTTCCTAGAGAATATCTTTGTGTCCATTGTGGTTTTTGAGTGATCGTATTTACATTGTCTTTATTTTTAGCTTAATATCTATTTTATACATAAACCAAAAAATAATAATAAGAAACGCAAAATCTAAAAAGAATTAACCATAATTAGTATGTATTTCCATTTATCTTCAAAGATTGACTGTGTTTAGTTTAATATCCATAATAGTTTATTGATCATATTGATATCAAAGTCAATTTCTTCTTGCTATTTTTAGTGAATTTGTAGAAGATAAAATCAATTTAAGAAAAAAATCATAAAAAATAACAATGGCATGAACATTAGTTTATAATAAACAGAGAATTCTTTTTATTGAAAATGATGTGAATGTATTTCATATAATCATGTTTTCTCCCAACCAAGACAACTCTTATTATGTCATTGACCAGTGATATTTAGTGACAGTGCTTGGGCCATTTTTTTTGCCATTCTGCTTAATTTTTCATAGTTTCTATAGTTGAACCTTGATTTTCAATTTATTTTTAGAGGTTGACGTAGGCCCACTATCACAAACAGGGCTACAGAGTCTAAGGCCATACACCAGCCTCTAGTTTTCCAAACAGGAGGGCTATGGTAGATATGATTAATGTCAATTTATTTTCTCCATGAATTGATCCATTAATTGGCATCCTTAACGCAGTGGCCAAGACAATACTACTATCAGCCACCATTGACGTAACAATCTTGTCACAGACATTAAATAATGAAATGTTCAGTACCCATTATAACCTTTATGTTTAAGAGCAATTATATAAATGAGTTTAAATAATCTTTATAACCCTTTATAAAATCAAATATTATTTAAATAAAAATATTAAGATTAGTATCAATTCTTTCTTTGTGGAGTTTGAATAATTATTAACAATATTATACCAACATCAAAAATTGTAATTTTATTAATATCATATAAAATAATGATAAAAAATACAAATTAACTCAACTTATAAAAGAAATAAACAATAAAAACAGAATTCTATAAAATTATTTAGCATGCACATCATGAAAGACATGTAATTCAATAGGTACAAGTCTGAGATCCTCATAACCACATAAAAATATGGTATCTTAAAGTACACCGTATGATAAAAATATGCGAATTTAAAAGCCACCATGTGATATTCAGGGAAATTTTAAATAGATATTTGTAAACGAGGCACTTCTTTTTATATGCCCCAAAATTTTGAAGATTGATATAACCAAAAGTAAAAGTGTATTCGATCCAAAAGTGAAGATTTTTGGAGTTTTGGTCCATTTCCATTGCGGAAGACGATAATAAGTTAATAACTCAAATTTTAAAGAGGGAATTTTTAAGCTGAGTGCACTTTGCAATGAGATGATGTCATTGAAAGAACCGTCACTGGTGTTTAGTAAACAAAGCACGTAAGAGTAACCTGTATTTATGCATACTTGCGTGAAGTACTCAATTCATAACTCGTTGTGATTATATTAATATTTAGGTTAGTCTTCATTACGAATAGACGACACGTGATGTTAATTACCCAACAAGCTTACTCAAACAACATAGCAATAACCCTAATAAAATGAATAGAGTGATTACTGTTACTTGAATTGCTAGGCTTGGAGTAGGTCACTAGTGAAACCGTTATGATGAATATAGTGTTGCAAGAGAAAGTATAAGGAGTAATCTAACGGGTTGATGAAACACCTTTTAGGTTTTGTGCCTCTTTATCGTTGGCCAGGTCTTTCCGGCAACCGGGTCCCATCGTCCCCAACGCTAACAACAATTAGTTTTGTCCCAAATGTTAACGTTAACACCTCCATTTCCTTGTGCCCTATTCGGATACATTGTTTGTGGAGCTCTCATTTGAAGGTGAGATCGTCGGATGACATGATGGGTCACCTACTTCATGAAATTTCCACACACCCTCAACTTGCCACTTCATCTGTCTAAATTCCATTCAATCCAGGATCATTTTGGAATCCCCTACATCCTCAGAGAGAGCTACTTGAAACTGCCTGCAAATATTGGTCCAAAGTTCAACCTAAGGAGCAATAGGAAATGTCATGAGATTGTAGAATGATGGTCTGGTTAATAAGCATGCACCCTGTGTTGGAGTAAATTTGAACTCCTTATGTTGATCGGATTGTAAATATCAGTCCAATGTTCAACGTTCATGGAGCTTAAATTCATGTATAGAACATGCAAACAACGTGACAAATGTTTATACCTGTGTGTCACTCATAATGTAAATTCAAAATAGGAAATATGCAGATTTCATGTCTGGTTAATAAGCATAATGATTGTTTTTCTATTGTTTTTTTGGTGTTGGTCAAAACAAAATTACTAAAACCCAATTTGTAAAACCTAGAATCCTCCACATTACTAAAACCCAATTTATTCAAACTATTATATAAAGGAAATGTTGTTCTCGGTTGCACACAATTGGTTGTTCCTTGTCCGTCAAGGTTAAGAGAGCGTCAAAATTTATTCAGATTATTATATAAAGGAAATGTTGTTATGGGTTGCACACAACTGGTTGTGATCCAAAATTCCTTGTTCAACTATCGTAACAACTTGCTAGTGAACCATTGCGGCAACTCACTTGTTAATGTTGGTTAACCATCACGGAAACTCTCTGTTTCATTGTTACAGGAACTCGTGTCTCATCGTTGCAGCAACTCATTATGTTAGAAAGAGGAAAAACAAGTCAAATGAGAAACAATCACTGGCCTTCTAATGAAATACCCTAAGAAAATATCATCTTTTCTAGAACGGATTTAGATTGGTTTAAAATATATGGAAAACACATGGAAATTGATCCGATTGCAAAATGCCTTCAACTATAGTTGGGGACTTTATTAGAGGAGAGAAAATGAACCTAGATACTCCATGTTCTTTCACCTAGGTAAAAGATAAATGCCTAGGCTCAAGAGCTACTGCTTCCTTTCTATATAAAGTGTATGTTTTTTAGAGATGCATTTTTTAGATGTTGGTATTAATAGTGCTCGATCATTTTTCATGAACTCATATGTATTGAGTTTTCAAACATTTTTATGTAGCTATGCTTGTTCATATGGCCCCAAGGATAGAAGATGAAAATATGAATTGAAGCGTAGATACTTATTTGTGAAAAAGAGGGCTTGCCAATGCCATTTCATTATAAAATGTATGCTTCAAATCCCTAAGATAGTGATAATAACATAAAACATGTATGGGAATGTAGATAGTCAAGGATGGCCTTGTCATGGCCAACAAGACAGTTCGGGTCATGCTAGGCCCATGCATCAACCAAAGTTATCAAGGGACATGGTTTCCTATGCAGAGAGTTGTTTCTTCTTAGAAATGCAAGTTGACTCAGTTTGCAAAATGCATGTTAAAAAATATGTTGACATGGATGTTGTAACTCAAGACAGGGATTTCTTTTTGTGTAGGAAAGATGTTGTTAACATATATAATTGTCTAATAAAAGGAAAGTATCACTTGCATAAGAAGGATGAAATGAGTGTGAACCTTCGGTATAGAAAACAACTAGATAATTTTTTCTTTTATCAAAAGCCCAATGGTGGAGATATTCCTATTATAGTTGGAATTCAGATGAAGTGGATGTTGGAGACTATGGTGAAGCTATCAAATAATACCCTAATATCCATGGATTCAACACGAATAAATATGAGGTGAGTGTATTAAGAATGATTAATCTAGTACAATAATTTGATTAGTAATGATTGATAATGATTAATGAGTTGCGGTTGACTTAAAATGTTTTTTGAATGTGATAGTATCAGTTATACATAGTTGTGGCGTTTCATGAGCAAAAAAGTGGGGTTCCTGTTGCATGGGTGGTGGCATCATATAATACATTACAAGACATTTCACTATGGTTGGAGCACCTCATGCATAGGTGTCACCAAGTTGATCATAGTTGGAAAGTTAATGCCTTCATTGTTGATGATGCATTAGATGAAATCAATGCTTTAAGGTAACTTAAATCTTCTTATTTTACATTACAACTTGTATTTATTACAAAAATAACATATTTGAAATGAATTGAATGTGGAAGGAGAATCACAAGGTGCAATGTTATCTTGTGTGTTTGGAACATACGTCGAGCATGGATGAAAAATGTGAATCGATTGGCCAGTAGTCCAGAAATAACAAAATAGATGTTTAGTGGTTTGGGTTTAATTATGAATTATTTTTCGAGTGTTGAAGTGAGCAATGCAATTAATTATTTCTTCAACAAATTTGCTAATGAGGAAAGGTTCCTCGACTATTTCCACAAGAATTGGATTGTTGGTGAAAATATATGTTAATTGACAAAATCTTTCTTACATTTCTTTTTTTGGTTTTCATATGGATGAAATATCTTCATTAACCCAACTTTTATGCAATTAGGGATGTGGGTAAAAAGTTGTCGGATTCTCCCCATGCAAATCAAGTGACAAAAAATGTTGTGGAGTAATATCACTGTTACCTAATGACAAACTATCTATTTGAAGCACAAAAAATGTATGGATTGGTTGATATATGTTTTTCTAACAAATGTTGAACTTTGTTATCGGTTTAAGGAAATTCTGAAAAAAGAATGATTTTGAATAAATACATGTAAGAGAAACAATTTGAATCATCAATGAAAAAGAAAAATAGAATTCCAGATAGTGATTGCAGCCCTCCTAGGAAAATGTCTCGTGCTTTTTATGTGAGGATTCAATCCAAAACTAATAAGCAATATCTTGTCACTTGTCATTGAACAAATTCCTTAACTTGTGATTGCCCATAGTCTATTCATGGAAACATTTACAAGCATGCCATAAAGGTGGGTTGGTTGTCTTCCTGTTCAATGGCTTCAAACCAATTACTAAATCATCAAAGCACAATTGATTCATACAATTGTGTGAGAATATTACATAAACAGTTGGCACAATTGATTCATACAATTGTTTGAGAATATTACATAAACAGTTTGCATCTACCAGAAAATTCTACAAAATGCATATGAATTGTCGAAGATTAAAAGTAAATTTGGAGTACATAACCTTTCTTGCGATTTCACTAAGTAATTTAGGGAACGATTCTGTCTTCCAGCACCTATATTTCCGAGAAAGGAAGTGTTAAACCTCCGTGATTTCAATCCTCTCCAATGAATCGTCCAGTTTAGTTCATAATCTAAGAAGGAGTGAAGCCGTGAAGGGTTTGTCACAACATGTAGTTGCAGAGCCCATCCTTGGACGTGTGGGGGAGAAAATGAGACCAAAGAGATTGATTGGGAATGGGTAGTTACCCAAAAATGAATTCATTTTCCGTCGGTCATCGATCTCCAACCTTAATTTCATGCAATGTCGATGTTATGTTCCGTAACATCAAGAGTTTCGTAAAATCGCCATGTGGCATTATCGTTAGAGCTCAACACAGAATTTCATGCAATGTCGATGTTATGTTCCGTAACATCAAGAGTTTCGTAAAATCGCCATGTGGCATTATCGTGAGAGCTCAACACAGAAGTTCCAGATTGTTCTGACCATATGGTACAGAAATATAATCTTAGCCTTTGTACAATAATGCTAATAATAAAATCAATAAGATTTACGTTGAAATGACCTTGCAACACACTAAATATTATCATATATCTATACTACCCCACGGTCCCTGATGTTTAAACCTAGGAATAATAAAACTGTTGAATTATAATGGATCATGCAGCTAGTTTTATGGTCTTGGTGGTGATATCATGTTATGGAATCGAATGCATGAGTTATGGGAATCAACTTGTATTATATAAGCGACACTAAGGTTATTTATTAGAAAGAGATTGTTTAATGAGTCAAAAGGCTAGGTCATGAAAATGTATATAATGATAGATATGTACGAATAGTACCTTGCTCTCTAGAGAATGATGAAACCCTAGAAGAGACTTGTACGTAGATATTTTTTATATTAAGATGAGAACGTCTTTTATATATATATAATCCAAGATTCTAGATGTTGACAAAAAGAATTAGAGGAACATAAGTGTAATAGATGTTCAATTTATTGAAAAATTGTCATGATGGTTATGTTTATGATGAGAATAATTTTTTTTTCAATTTTAATTATTTTTAGACTTGATAATATATTTTTTCTTAAATGTTTCTCTCAATTCCAAATGTATTTATGAGTATATTCCTGCGAGGGAAGTGACATATGGTATTATTGATGTAACAAGTAAAATATAGTATATAAAGATAAGTCATATATATCTTTCAAAAGCTATTCAACCCTATATATTTCATAATAAACATTATTTAGGTTTTTCATTATCATGAAAACCTTAAGGTAGTTCTCAATGGAAGTTACTTTGGTAATGTCAAGGGATTAACAATCATTGAGTGATTGTGAATTTATTCTTAGAAAATATATTACTAATAAGATGGAAGGAGTATGATGACACATAAAACCGTTATAAAGATGTTAAACATTGTGATTAGGATAAGAGAAAATCACATTTCTTTAGGATATTAATTGAGAGGTTTGAGATGGAAAAGTTGAAAATAATATTGCAACATAATTGCACAAATCTAAAAAAGATTCGTTTGGACAACTTAAAAATAAAAATCAATGACCTTATCCACTCTAGTCATGGAAGCTAGTTAACTTTCATTGAATGTAAATTGCTAAAATGGCGTAATATATATAATAACATAATAGAAATGCTTCACCAAGATATATTTCATATAATAAGTTAGTTGAACATTTTGACAAATGGTTAAAATTAACATGCATTTACAGTGATACAACGCCAATTAAAAATTGAAAATAAAGTATTAGAATTATAAGAATAATGAAAATATTAAGGAAAATTTAAGAAAATTATATCATTATAGTGATGTTGTCATTCATAGATTAATTTTCTTGTGATAGCATAGTTACAAACCTTAAGAAAATGTAAAAGGATTCCTAAATTGATTGACAACTGACATGCATTTGTTCCATAACAAAGTTTCTCATAAATATAGTCATTCAAAAGTTACGAACAAATATCTATGAGATACATAGTGAAATTTAAAAGTGGAATCTCTTAAAAATTACTCGGAAGAAAAAAATATGCAATCCATACATTACACTAAAAATCATATTTATAACCTTCTAAGCTAGCCTTCAAACACCCATATTTAACTTTTTTCTTAGTGACATTTGCAATGATAATTTGGCTCATAAAACCTTAATCAAAGCAACTTATGTAACTTATGATACTTTACATTGAATATAGAATCGCATTAAAACAAATTTCCAAGTAAATCACTTCCATATTTAGACTTCTAGGTTTTCATTATTCACTCTCTGGATGTTCACATCCTACAAAAGAATCTTATATAAAAGATGTTAAAGGATATTGTTATTATCAAAACATCATTTTAAAACAATTGATAATTATGACTATCGATTTAACATACTTTTACTTACTATTATATCTTCTTGCTATTATATCTTTAAATACCTGAATCCTAGAACAATTTTAGCTATTATAATAATGATGTTACCATTACCTCTAACTTATAATATTAATAAGTGAAATAATGTAAAACATAATAAATACATATTAAAATAAATGTTTTATAAATGCATATGATTAAAATGAAAATGTTAATATTTTAATAGTTTTTCTAAATAATAACAAATTAATTTATTAATAATGGATAAAAATTATAAAAAAATTGTTTTATAAAAGCCATATTTTATGCTTATTCTTAATTAAGAGATCATCTTTCTTAAAAATATAAAAATAAATTAATGATCTAAAACTTAAAAATATATGATAAGAGCCAAAAACTTTCTCCTTATAAACCTCTTCCCCTTAAAAACTTTCAACATGTTACTTATATAGTTCCTTAAACAATAATGACAGATTAAGTTTCATTTACACTTTCTTTACCACTAAATTAAAATAAATTTTATCGTTATTGAATTTTTTTTTATAATATTTATCATTTGTATCATAAATTTCTAATTTAACTTTTTTTAGTGAGCATATATAATTGAACTTAGTAACCAGCTTTAACTCAGGAATAAAAAATTAAAATATTAACTTTGATTTGGATAATAATTCTTTTTGATTTAATACTATTCAAACAAAAAATTTCCAATTTTAATAGTCAAACCATAAATTTAACTTAATTTTTTTTTTCACTTTCCATTGTGCCTTTTGGAAATGGAAATTTTCCTTTTTATTTAATGAGCTTTTTCCTGATTTGAACAACTTTATGCATATGTTAGGGAATATATCAACTTTTTTTTCTAAATTTATCAACTTTTTTCTATATAGTATAACCTAAACTAATTACAAAATAAATTTAAAATATCCAATCGTCATGATTGAAAAACACGTGTGAGCAATCCAAAGAGCCATATATATATATATATATATATATATAACATGTTCTTAGGTTTCATTACCGAAATTTCATCTTTAGTCTGGTCATTGTCATTTTGATTATAATCTTATCTTTGAGCTGTCTCTATAAACAATGGCAAGAGCAGAAGATAATTACAATGCAGACAGACATGGGGAATGGAAATTTGCTCCACAAGCCGAACCTAACCGTCGTCCAAGCCGAGATAAATCTCCTCCACATCCTCCAAGCAACGAGGAAAGACAATTCGAGAGATCACAGGAAGAATCGGGGAGGCCGAGGGCATTCAGTTTAATCAGAGATGACGAACGACGGCGGAGAACGATACTGGAGGCGTTACGAAAAGGGAAACCATATAAAAATCGAGCATGGCGGCTTTTGGATCATAAAGGGAAGCACAACGAGCAAATAGTAAACTGGGTGATCAAGCATGTCTACGGTATTGACAGTAACCAACCACGCTTTGTATTTAATGAGAAAATTCATGAAGATAAGAGATGGAAAAATACCGATATAGGACACATAATCGATGGCAGGTTACACTCATATCAGCGCGCGGAACCCCAAAAATTCAGGCACAGAGGCCATAATAATGAAAAGAACCAGCAAATCGTTACTTCAAATCCTGGTGATAGAGGTGAGCAGGATATAAGCCACCCTTCCAAGGAAAAATACGGTTACCTGCCACAAACTCACGAGGAAGTGGACAGTTCTCTGCATGGGCTTTTCGGAAATAGTGAGCAGATCGAAGGTTTTTTAGTCGGAGGAAAGCAAAAATTGCAAGAAATCCGACGAGAATTGGAGTATTATTCCAATTCCAGTAGCTTGGGTCAAACCGCTGAGAAAGATAATGGCATCGGCGAATCACATGATAACGCTATTGGTGGCCCAGTCTTATCCTCGGACAGTAGCCTTGTTGTTAAGAGAAAGAAGGTGTTCACGTTGTGGGATGTTGACATTTATGAAGAAGATGTAGGGAATACTTCGGAGGATCTAGAATCATCGCAGGGAAGAGTGGGTGGACCAGAATCATCTCAAGGGAAGAGTGGGTGGACCATGAGCAGCGAGTAAACCAGTTAATTTACATTTTAATATATATGGTTGTTTTTAGAGTTATTTTTTGGACATTCAAAAATTTGACATAAAATTTTAATTTTTATTATTTAAACAAGTTTTTTAATTGTATATATGAATTTAGAACCTTGCAAAACTTTTAAAGTATTTAGATGGTATGAAAGTTATGTATCAAAATTATAATTTCAATAAATTTCATTAGACCGGAAAAAACACCAGAAGACTTTCAAAAAAACTAAAAAAAACAACCATGCCCAAAAAAGACTTTCAAAAAATAAAAAAAAAGAACCATGCCCAAAAAAACCAGACTTCACATTGTTAAACATGTAAATTTCTATACATTTTCTACATATATTGTTTTTCTTCATGCTTTTCTTTATACAATATTTTGCCTCCAATTTGGACTTTCATAATTTTAATTACACCGATCTGTTTTCTAAAAATTACAGGGATAGGTTCGCTTATTTTAAAATAGGGATTTTAAAATTTTGAATTAATTAGTTACATTTTTATAATATTTCTTAGTATTAGTGGGTAGATTTTTTATTTTTTTAATTTAATTAAAAATCTATTATATTTATAAATTATAAATTTTATTTTGGAGTTGTTTTTAATGAGATTTTTTGGAAGTTTTTTAGTGGGTTATTTAGTCTAATTTCTCTAAAATCAGGTAGGAATTTATTGATATCACAAAGTTGATGAGTAATCCTTCCATAATATTAGTGTCTTTGATGGGTAATTTTTCCATAATAGAAGTGCCTTACTAGTTTTTTAGGGTGTTGTGTTGAATCCATATATACAGCTAAAAACCTAGTTTAAATAACACAAATCAAGATTTCACCAGTTACATTTCTGGGTCCAACAATATAAGTAGAAAATTCTCAGATTCGGTACGAGTCACTTCTAAGTACAAATTCTTTTAAATTTATCAAAATGTCATGTACTGATTCTTCAATACCTATTATCAGGGAATATTCACGTCTTTTTAACCTAAATCCAAAAAATCATACTTCAAAAATTAAATATTTATTAATTATTTCTTATAAATATTTTAATATATTTTTTCTGTTGGACACCTAATCCTCAATGGGTTAGTGTGGAAGTCGAATGGACAAAAGCAGTCCAAGAGACCTTGGGATTCGAAACCCAAAAGTCACATATTGTACTATAAATGTATATCTCATGTTAATAAAAAAATGAATTGCATGTTTTATCTTTCATATCTCTCTTGCTGTCCATGTGTGTTTAACATGATATCAGAGCGGGCGAATTCTGACCCTGCTCCAATTTGAGCCCCTGGTTTTGTCAGATTTTCTCTATTGGCTCTATCCTACTTGCCAGAACTTGAGTGCTCTAATTGCCTGCATGACCTAACTGCTCTAATTGTCTGCATGACAATTAGTGGCTCTGTCAGAAACGCATTTTCTCATTTCTAGGCATTCTCTGCAATTGTCAACACTCTTTCTTTGCAACGTCCACTGTTTGTCTGGCCATTTCATTAATTATAACTGTTGTCCTTATTTTCTGTGCATTGAATGCTCTGCTGCGATTGCTAGTCTGACTGAACAACGCCGATTTGTTGCAACTCTCATTCACCCGTGCTTGCTTTGACCCTATCCGTTTGCCTGTAATTGATTTCTGCGTTGATATTGGCGCGTTGATATTGGCCAACCTATACAGTTTCTAATTTACGCACAGGGCTTTCCATATTCCTTCATTGGACGATGTTATAAATAATTTTATTATTATCAGTGTTTAATTCTCATGGCCTGACGTTTTCAGAGATTAGGCTCACCTTACGCCCACTAGCAATAAATATCGCTATAGTTTCTAGTGTGGTCATGTCATGTCTGACCGCATGGGGTTCGATTCTTGAATGGCATTAGCTTTATGCCTTTTTTAAAAAGGGTGTCTTTCCATATTCTTTCCTTGTTCCGCGCACGATTCTTGGGCGTAATCAAAGCTATTATCCAGTCTCTCCATCGCCTGTCTGTCAGTTTGAATAATTAAATTCCGTCTCTGCCTCAGAAACGCCTGTCGACCTCTGCGCATTCCATTTTTACTACACCTCATTATTAAACGCTGGTGACATTACTGTACGCTGTTCTGACATTACTGAAACGTTGTTTTGACATTAATGAAACACTGTGCTGCTCTTTTCATTCCATTGAAACGCCCCTGCCTGGCCGTCAGTCGCACCATTTGCAAATCACGCCATTAGGTTGGGAGCTGGAAGACTCAGCATCATTGACAACGCTGTGTACGTTGTCTATTGAACGCACAGTCCCATTCATGAACCGGAGAATTCCCATTCCTCTCGTTGTTTTGCGGTGGAGGATTTTGGTACCTGCGCTTGCTCTTTCACGGTATTCAAAGCGACAAATCAATTGATCGCGGCATGGTGTTGGCCCTGTCATACTATATTATCTCATACTTCCCTGGAGGGTCTGCCGGCATGAGGTTTCTCTCGTCAACACTCACGTCTACGGTGATGAAGTGTTTTGGGCGGTGATATGATTAGTGTCTGGATTTTCAGCCTCAGATCTTAGCTTCATTTCTTACAATTATTAACTGATACCTGTGAGGAATGCGCAACTTGACACGAGATTCTTCACAAGGAGCGTCGTCACCGCGCCCTCGCTCCACTCATCGCGCTTCACCCGCTCCAGCGTCTTCGACAACGTCAACACAATATATCCTTTTTGAACGCTGCCTACTCTGTCTGAAGGGTTGCTGCCTGGAATGCGTGAGGGTGTCGAAGGAGCTCCTCTCCTCTATCTTGTTGTGGCTGGTGCATTGAAGTAGGCATTATGACTGTGACATAGATTACTTCTCCTGCACATATGGACTGTATGTTGGTATTTTAATCATCCCTGCAAAGCACCATACGTCGTTGCACAGTCACTAGACGTTGTGTATATGTTGACTGCGTTGAATGGTATTACATTAACATGGTATTACGCAATTCTCAAAATCTGAATTTTGAAAGAGACGGCAAAGGCAGCGCTAGTGCGCCAGAAATCTTGTATATAATATATTGTTCATTATATATTGAAAGGACGAGTTTTTCAACGTTGGAACAGGTCAGCTTAAGCTTTCTTTGAAGTTCAAGTGCTAATTTTAATCGAACAGGTCGAATAATCTGCACGGACGGTCCCGCAAAGGTTTGGCATTAAAGACGATGTTGAACTTGTCCGAAGAGTTTGATCCTTGAATGTTAAAAAAAAAGGTTTGAATTTATGGTCGTTTTCTGGAACCCTGGGTTATAAAGAATTCTTCAGAATATAAGCCGAGACGGGGGCTTCAATTATACCACGGTTGAGTTTTCCGACAAGGACTTGCCTCTGGAGACGACTTGCCTCTGCGTTAAACATTTTTGTTGACAGTATGATGCCTCTCTGTTAAATATTTTTTGAAGACTCTGTTTATAATTGTGGTAGCGTTTTTGTCTGAACGCTGCCCAAAAGATTACAATAGGAGCAAAGGAGTTCCGGATGCCTGGAAGACCGAATTCCTCATCATTTTAGGAGGCTGAGATTTATTGGGGATCATTTGTACCACTGCTAAAAGATCAAGGACGCATTCAGTAAGGACAAGTCCAAGCCTTTCATTCATTAAAATAATGTTAAATTGAATATTAAAACATGGTTACATTGTTTCATTGAATTTTGGTCATATATGAATGATGTTTATTGGGTTGATGAGCATCTGAATGATTTGAGTCAATGGGTTTAAGAAGTTATGCATTTTCCTATTGATGAGTAGATATTGGAATTGAGATAATTCCATATATGATGGCTTTTAATGAAAGTAAGAAATCAATGGTGAATGATTTTGAATCACATGAAAGACAAGCTTCCGCATGCAAATGGTAAAGTTGTGAAATTGCCAGCTATTGAGGTTTTTGATTTAGGTAAAAAGCTGAGATGCATGTTACTAGTCCGTTTTAAAGAACCTGGATTCTGGAAACTTGTTGCTGATGCTGATTTGAAAGTGAAGGAGTACTTGAAGGATCCAAGCAAGTTTACAGTTGCTGCTGCTCTAGTGTAGCACTGTAGTGCATTGATTCCTTGATTCCACTACTGCATAAAGAGTTTGGTGGGCTGATTGTAATCTTTTATGGAGAAAAGTTTTGTCGGTTGTTTTGTCAGAACATAATGCTGGTCATGAGTAAACTCTTACTTTCATGTAATGGATTGTAATCGGTGCTTGCTAGTTGAACTCTGATCATTTGCTGCACATGTATAAAGGATATTGCTGTGTACTGTGAGTAGGTATTACTTTTCTACACTGAGTAGTAGTTGTAAGGTGTAAATTTGACATTGAAAAAAAAAATGGCTAGAATCAGTGAAGTATTAGAGTTCCTCAAAACTATAATGTCGTCTACTACTCATGATACATTAAAAATCAGCAAAGTTTCTCTCACAAATATTCAGGTCTGTCTACAAAATGCACAAGAAAAGATTGATTTTTTGCATCTTGAATCAAAGCTACAGCAAGAAGAGCTGCATCAAAATAGACATCATTCTGAACCCGTTTCTATTCAGAACATTGAGACTGCAACCCATCAACAACAAGACAATAATATTACAGTTCATTCAGATTTAGTACCCCATAAAGCAGCAGTTGTCCATGCAGATGCAGAAACTCAGCCTGCACTTTCCAAGCCCATCATCAGACCTTGGGAACAGCTTGTCCACAATAAGCATAGAACTGGTCTTGGATATGACAAGGACATGTCCTTTCATATTCCAGACTATGCCAAGCCCATTCAATTTAAGAGTGCTGGATTCATTCATGACAGTTCACCTGCTCCTCATAACAGTTCAACTTCAGCTGTTCCAGATTCTGCCTTTCTTCCACAACAACAAGAACACATTGTGAAATGCCAACACTGTGACCGAGTTGGCCATCTGAAAGATCACTGTTTTGATCTTCATCCATGTGAGCACTGTCATAAAACCAACCATTCTTCACACAGATGCTTCAGAAACAAACGTCCTGCAAGAACAAAGATTCATCTTGGTTGGATCGCTTCTTGGCAATGGGCATCAACAGCCAAGAAGATATTCCAAACACATGTCAGAACTTGTTCCAAAATATTGAACGGTCTTGCAGTTGAGTTTTCTCCATCCTCTCACCTTGTATCTGACAGGGGGGGAAATGATGGTCATCTACAAGCTTCAAAGTCACATCAAGCGAGCCTGAGCCACAACCTGCCACACCAGTTTCAGAGTTGTAGCCAACGACAAAGATGCGCCTGAACATGCCTTCAGTTGGCAATCTGGGACACTTCCTCTAGCAGAAGACTTTAGCTTCTTGCCAGCTTTGGAAGAATTCCAGGAACATAATTGAGAACACTTCCTCTAGCAGAAAACTTCAGTTTCTTGCCAGTTTTGGAAGAGTTCCAGGAATTGCACTAAGCATTCCAGAGTTGTTGGTTATCCTTAAACCATCACAGGTTGAGACTTCCCTTTTCAGGTTGAAGTTTTACCTTTATGCGAGGTGAGACCTCCCTTTTATGGTTGAAGGTTTCCCTCTTTAAAACAATAGGATCACTTCCTCTAGCAGAAAACTTCAGTTTCTTGCAAGTTTTGGAAGAGTTCCGGGAACTGCACTAAGTGTTCCAGTGTTGGTGGTCATCCTTGAACCACCGCCCTTTATACCAACATTTCATAGAGCACATTCAGCCTAGTGCTGCCATACATTTTTTGCACATTTTGTATTACAGCTCTCTTCTTGGACTCATACATAACCCTTCGGATTAAGGGGGGGAATGTTGGACACCTAATCCTCAATGGGTTAGTGTGGAAGTCGAATGGACAAAAGAAGTCCAAGATACCTTGGGATCTGAAACTCAAGAGTCACATAATGTACTATAAATATATATCTAATGTTAATAAAAAAATGAATTGCATGCTTTATCTTTCATATCTCTCCTGCTGTCCATGTGTGTTTAACATTTTCTAATTCATTATGGATCGCATAATCCAATTCAAAAAATATATTTTTCTAATTAAATATTTTAATAAATCTATATATTTTTATTGATATATTAATTACTATAATAATTAATAATAATTATAAATTAAAATTAGTATCTTATCATGAATTTTATAATAATTAATTATGAAGGAAGTCTATTATGAATTGTTTTATGAGTGCCAGGCTGGAACCTAGCAATTAATTCGCAGTTTGACTGCGAGTTCAGCTTTAACTTTTACGAAACATGTTAAATAAATAAGGTATGTTCGATTATAATTAAAAAATGAATTCGACAATTTTTTTATATCTTCTTTCAGGTATCAACGCCAACTGTAGTTTCGGCGGTATTCACGGCAAAACTACTTGGTGACACCCAAGATAGTTACAAGAGGATGTGTCGGTCATCTGATCTGGAGGATGTTAGATAAAGAATAGAACGTTAAAAATTAACTGTTGGTACAAACATTATAGTTAGTTACAAGAGGATGAGTTCGTCGCTAAATCTGGAGGATGTTTGATAAAGAAAGAGCGTTGAAGATTAACTGTCGAGAGAAACAGTATCTCATCATTTCATTCACCTAACCATCATTGATTCTCGAGTTAAGGTGTTCGATTTCGCTGATAAACACACAGGTTCTTAGAGTGGCTCAACAGTTGGAAGTTTGCCCATTCTATTTTCTGTATTTATAAGTGGAAAATTTAGATATTTTTTCATAACTTTCTAAAATTAATTATATATATATATATATATATATATAAATTTTATTTTAGTTTATTTCGAAGAATATAAATTTTATTTTATTTCGAAGTTGTTTTAGTGAGATTTTTTTAAAGTTTTTCTATTGGGTTTTTTCTAGTCTAATTTCTCTTAAATCTCACAGGAAATCACAAGATTTTGATGGGTAATCCTTCCCTAATAAAAGTGTGTATGATGGGTAATATTTCCATATTAGTAATAAAAGTGTGTATAATGGGTAATATTTCCATATTAATAATGACTTACGAGTTTTTTAGGGTGCTGAATCTATATATACAGTTAAAAAACCAGTTTAAAGTAAACAAATCAGGATTTCACCTCAATTAATTTTTTAACCTAAATCCAAAAAATCTTACTTCAAACATTGAATTTTTATTAATTATTTTTTATAAATATTTTAATATATTATTCCTAATTCATTATGGATCACATACGCTTGAATTCAAAAAATATATTTTTCTAATTAAATATTTTAATAAATCTATATATTGATATATCAATTACCTTCCTAATTAATTATAATTATAAATTAAAATTAGTGTCTTATTTAAAATTTTATAATAATTAATTATGAAGCGAGTCTTATGAATTATTTTATTAGTGCCAGGCTGGAACCTAGCAATTAATTCGCAGTTTGACTGCGAGTTTAGCTTTAACTTTTACGAAATTCGTTAAATAAATGAAGTATATTTGATTATAATTTAAAAAATTAATTAGGCAAATTTTGTTATATCTTCTTTCATGTATTAACGCAAACTGTACTTTCGGCGGTATTCACGGCAAAACTACTTGGTGAGACCCAAGTTAGTTACAAGAGGATCAGTTGGTCGTCTGATCTAGAGGATGTTAGATAAAGAAAAGAACCCTGAAAAATAACTATTAGGACAAACATTATAGTTAGTTACCAGAGGATGAGTTGGTGGCCAATCTGGAGGATGTTAGATAAAGAAAAGAGCGTTGAAGATTAACTTTTGAGAAACATTATCTCATCATTTCATTCACCTAACCGTCATTGATTCTAGAGGTAAGGCGTTCGATTTCGCTGATAAACACAGAGGTTCTTACAGTGGCTCTGTCACATATCTACTTGATAAACACATATATAATAATAATAAAAAAAAATTATAGAGTCTACACTTAGTTATATGTATGAGTATATAGTGCCACCACCTCGTATATAAACGTAACCTTAGAAGGTCTATGGTGTGGCAGGTAATGCTTGTCATACATTGGTTTAATCATTGTTTATTCCTTGACTTTGTTATATCACGGATACGATGGCATAAGGACTTTATGACTCTTCCTCGTGTGTATCAAGGCTGTCCTGCCCTTGATTGTTGGCATATTCTGTGTTGGACATCTGGCAACAGTACTGTGTTCCGCCGGCCTGTTCACGTGGTTGGAGTGAGGTTGCCAAGCCTGGAACTTTCCCGCGCCTTGCTTTTGGGCATTGGTGCCTTGATCAACGGTTTGAGGGTTCTGCATGAGATCAAGGGCTACGAGTGCTCCACGTTTCCTCTGCTGGCAGGTAGGGTATATACGTGGTCTTTTCCGGATTCTTCGAAGCTTTTCTCATTCTGCTCGGCGCTCCACAACTCTCCGCTCCATTTTACCTCTGCATGGGATCTGCTTCTTAGTTTCGCGCCGAGTTCCTCCATCTTACCAGGCACATGCGCCCTCTCTGGTGTGCTTCCGCTCCATGGTTCCTCATCCTCGAACCGGCCAGGTAATTATCTGTCAGTTTTTAAAAGTTTCCGGGTATGATTTTGGTTTTGTCTGCTACGAGGTATAGTAACCTTTAATCCATGGCATGACAGGTTGCATTTGGGCGACTTCCGGTTTTGACGGTATTGGAGAATCCTTCCAGATGTGGTCCGCCGAGTTTACACAGGTATTTAACCTTATTCAGATGTTTGGTCTTGGTTGATTCTATTCCGTCCCGCCTCTGGTTACCAGGGGTTTTCCTCTGTGCCCAAAAGCAGGCCCCAACCTTATCTTTGCACGGTTGGCCGCAGATTACGATGGACGGATGCTCTTGTTCCGGTTCCATACGTTCTGGGGCTGGTTATGGATTATTGGGTAATACTTTGTTGCGGCGGTTTTGGGAATTTACCTCTGGTTCACGAGGCTGAAGATTTTGCTTGATTCTATTAATCATCTGTTTATATTTTGACTGTCGAATGTATTGTAACTATACAAAAGCTCTGGTTGTAAACCAGCTCGCTTGTTCTCCATTTTGTGCTCATATGGCTTGGCGGCCGATAATTTAATGTGACTCACTGTTTGCGTTATGCTATGGTTTACTTTTTATGCTATTAAGCAAGGTTTTTTTTTTATGAATTATATCGGGTTTGAAAGGTACCAGACTCGTATTACGATTTCTCATTCTATATTCCTGCTCTTTCGTTTACGGCATGAATGCGTTTTGTTTACAGAATGTACTAAGGGTTTATCTCGTAATGTCAATGTATTTAACAGTCCTGCATAGATGGGTTAAAGGACTGCCGCACCTGCATCTGGTTACCATAGAAGTATGGTCGACAGTTCTGGGTTTTCTCCATAACCCGAGACCCTGAGGTTCTGTGGTTAAATCATGACTGTAGGTTATTATTGTTTGTTCCCTCATTCGTATGGAATCGTTTGGTACTTTCCTTGCCGCGTTTAAATACTTTCACTGTATTTACTTGAATGCCAATATGAGGTTACCGCATGGTTCTTTGCTACTTGTAGCGATTTGCATAATTTTACTGTCGTAACCTTCAGAAAATTTGTTCCATGTTAACTATCAGACCTTTGATTCAAGGTAGTATTTTGGGTTTACTTCTCAGCTCAGATTTGTCTGTTCTTTTGTTTATCTCACGGGTTCAGGCTTTTGCCTGTCACTGTGAAATCTCCAGAACCTCCTTGCTACGGTTCGACCTGGTTCGAGATTCCGAGTTCCTTTAATCTTTATTACCCTTGTCTTTAGAAAATCTTCATATTGGAATTATATAGCAGATTAAGGTTATAAAGAAAGGTATTTGTTTTAAGATTATAACGAGGGATATTCGACTTACTGTGAACATTAGGGTCAAGTTACGGTATCGACCCAGAATTCTATTCCCTCATAAAAAGTCAGTTTCCTGATTTGGGTTTCCCTATGACTGTAAACCTATTTGTCTGATAGGGATAAGGCTCGTTCTTGGAATACACTGCTTTCCTTTGCTCAGTTCTTTATCCTTCGAGTTTTACCGATACACTGACTATAATTTTTGTACAGATAATATAGTTACACTATCTTTTGATTTGTACAACAATACTGTCTATAATTTTGTACAGATAGTCATAGTCATACTATATACTGTTTTACAACTGTTGCACAGATAATAACAGTCATACTATAAATTACACAGATAACTATGGGGACATAAGGGTTCCGTTACTTACCTGATCTCCACTGGTAAGGTGAGTCTGGGACAAGTCTCCTGCCAAATCTCTGTGTAAAGCTTGTTATCCACCCAACCGTGAGACCAGTCCTTCGAGACCTGAGTCTCCCCCCAAGCTTCCGCTTACCGGATCACTATCCTCAGTAAGCCAGCACTGTGTGCTTGACTATCTGGTCCTTACCAGACTTAGTCCATACAGGGTTTTTCCTTCCCTTTCTCTTTCTCCGCCTGTCTCTACAGCCCAAAGTTCTTTCAACCAACCTTCCCTTTTCCCTGGAAACCCTTCCAGTTAGGGAAGGCGGTTATTTCTAGTTTTGTTAACTAACTTTTCTTTTCCAGTTCCCTTTTGGGAATTCAAATACTTTCATAAGTAATTCTTTAATCATCATTTTAGTGCACATGTAAAATCAACAGAATATTCTCAAAAGAATTAAATCCTTCAATATCATTCTAATTCAGTTTTTGATCCGAGTTTAAACAGGAACGCAACAAATTACAGAGATAACCATATACACAAAGATGCTGCGGAAATAATACTTCATTTCATTAATGGAAAATACTGAAATATGCTTACAAACAGAAATGGAAATAAACTAGCTAGGGCGATGGTAGCTTATCTCTGAGAAGAGATGTGATGGCTACATGCCTCTGAACTGTGTTACAATGAGGCTCGAAGGCCTATTTATTGTTGAGAAACAATGGAAAAACCCTTAATATTCCAAAACCTAACCCTAGGAGATGAAACGCCAAGCTGTGGGCCCCGTTTGGGGGTAAGTTGGTACATTAACTTCCCGGGGTCGTAACTTTGGCATATGATCTTCGTTTGACGCGTACAATAGCTCATTAGAAATATCTATCCGAGCACTATCATTGTTGGAACGGGCAACACCAGTCCATTCCATGGACTCGTGTTGCCCCGGGATTCCCCAAAAAACGTCGTTTAGGGCCTCAAAACGGCTCCGGAAGTTCAGGACTCGAAAAACTGCTAAAAATAGTAAGTTGTGCTACAATTAAGGAAACTGAAAATGCTGAGAAAGACAATGGTGGGGGTCCAGGTGGACTTAGCAGGTGGCCACCAATATCCACCTGGATCATTCCTCCCCCCTTAGGAAGCAATGGTCCCCATTGCGTTGAGCTCCTCCATGAGATGAGGAAACTTGTGCTGAACTTGTTCCTTGGTGAGCCACTTGCCCTGCTGAAGGAGTTGGCTCGCTTTGACAACTCGATACAGTTGGATATTCTGTTGGCGAGTGTTCTTGATCTGTCTGTCCATGATTCGATCAGTTTCAGCTTGTTCCATGCAATCTGGATTTAATTCTGTGGGTTTGAGCTGTTCTGCAATGTCGGATGTGTCTAGCAATGGTGGAAAGTATGGCCGAAGGTGGTCCACATTGAATACTGGGTGCAGGCCAAGGAATGGGGGAATGCTGAGCTCAAATGCATTGTCTCCCATAGCCTTAGTAATGGTGTAAGGACCATATCAGAGTGGTCTCAATTTCCGATAGGCTCCAGTAAGCCGTTCCTTTTGCAAATGCAACCAGACTTTGTCGCCCACCTGAAACTTGTGTGGCACCCGATGTTGATCATGTCGCTGCTTGTACTTGGCATTTGATTTCTCAAGAATGTCATGGACCTGCTGGCGAATATGTTGGATGCGCTCAATGAAGCTGGTGGCCTTATCTGTTTCGGACTGGACATGAGCTGAATTCATGTGAGCAGCTGCAAGTGGCATGGCCACATCAATGGGGCATAGTGGCTGGAATCCCAAACCCACCTGAAAAGGGCTATGGCCAGTGGAGCTGTGAAGAGCTCAATTGTAGCTGTGCTAAACGTAGGGGAGGCTCTCGTCCCATGTGCGTGGATGCTTTGAGTTATACATGCACAGAATGTGCACAATCATCCTATTGACAACCTCTGTTTGGCCATCAGTTTGAGGATGGAAGGCTGTGGACTTCGTGAGTTTGGTGTCCAGCATTGACCAGAGACTGGACCAAAAGGTGCTGAGAAACCGACTGTCCCGATCTGAGATGATAGACTGTGGGATCCCAAAGTGCACCCACACTCGTTCAAAGAAGAGTTTAGCAGTGGCTTCTGCTGTGATATTCTTCTTGCAGGCCATCATAATGGCCATCTTTGAGAACCTGTCGACGACCACAAAAACACAGTCATTTCAATGCTTAGTGGAAGGAAGGCCTGACATGTAATCCATGGAGATGGATTCCCAAGGTCGACTAGGGGTAGGCAACGGGGTATAGAGGCCTTGCTTCTTAATGGTCGGTTTGGCAATGGCACAGGCAGTACATGATCGGATGTACTTCCCAACATTCTGTCGAAGATTCGGCCAATAGAAATAGTTTTGTAGTACTGCCACTGTTTTCTAAACCCCGAAATGCCCAGCAGCCCGACTGTAGTGTGCTTCCCAAATCATCTTGGCACGCTCGCTTGAAGGAACACAAAGGTGACCGAGGTGGCATAATAGGGCATCCTGGAGGTGAAAATCTGCAACCTGCCGACCCTCCAAGAGTGTCTGGTATGTGTGGCCGAATTCTGGGTCGCTTTTGTAGAGAAGTGGCCAATCAGAAGTCTCGTGCCCGCAAGAGTTGAGCACGGTGGTTAGCGCCATGATCGGTGGTCGACTGAGGCAATCTGCAACATTATTGGTGCTGCCCTTTTTATACTTGATATTCAAGTGAAACTGTTGCAGGTATGTAGACCACTTCTGATGGCGATCATTCTGCAATTTCCCTTGGGTCTGTATGAACTGCAGAGGTCGGTGGTCTGTGTGGATGACCGTTTCCTTCCCCAAAATGTAATGCTTCCATTGTCGACAGGCCTGTACAATGGAATACATCTCTTTATCATAAGTGGGGTACTTCCGGACTGTGTCTGAAAGTGTTTCACTGTGATATGCCACTGGATGTCCATGTTGAGTAAGGACTGCCCCAATAGCATAGTCAGAGGCATCTGTCTCGACCTCAAATGGTTGTTGTAAATCTGGTAACGCGAGCACTGGTGCCGTGCAGAGGCGATCCTTCAACTCCCTGAATGCCTTCTGTTGAGATTCAGACCAAAAGAATTTTGCTTTCGCCCCGCCCTTGGTGACTTGACTCAAGGGCCAAGAAATATGAGAAAATCCCAACACAAACCTGCGGTAGAAGTTGGCAAGACCTAGAAAGCTGCGGAGCTCTGTTAGAGTGGTTGGAGAGGGCCAATCCCGAATGACTTGGACCTTGGCTGGATCGACATGCACCCCCTGTTCATCAATGATGTATCCCAGATACTGAACCTCGGTCATGCCAAAAGTGCATTTCTCCAAATTGGCACATAGCTTGTGTTGCCGCAGTGTTTGGAGAACCTGTCGGATGTGGTGGAGGTGCTCTTCCCAACTCTGGCTGAAGATCAGAATGTCATCCAAGTATACTACTACAAAGGAGTTGGTGAATGGCCGCAAGATGTCATCCATTAGCCTCATAAAGGTTGCAGGAGCATTTGTCAATCTGAAAGGCATGACCAACCATTCGAAGAGGCCCTCTTTGGATTTAAAGGCAATCTTCCACACATCTGAGGGTTCAATTGGTACCTGGTGATATCCTGACTTCAGATCGATCTTGCTGAAATATTTCACCCCCTTTAGTTGGTCTAGGAGGTCATCAATCCGCGGGATCGGGTACCTATTATGGACAGTGATCTTGTTCAGCGCCCGATAGTCAATACAGAGTCTCCACGTCCCATCCTTCTTCTGTACCAACACTATCGGGCTCCCACAGGGCGAAGAACTCGGACGGATGTGACCTTTCTGCAGGAGCTCCTGAATCTGCCTCTTGATTTCATTGTTCTCCAAAACGGAGCGCCGATAAATTGGTCCATTGGGTAGCGGCGCACCTGGGGTCAGATCGATGGAGTGCTTGACTTGACAGTGCAGAGGAACCCCTGCCGGGGAGGTGAAGATGTCTTCGTACTCCTCCACAATCTTGTCCATCTGTAGCTGCCGTGCAGAGGGACCCCGTTTGGAGGCCGTGGCCACTGTCTTCTTCTTCCCTTGAGGGTGTATCATCAGGAAAACAAATTTCCTGGTTTTGGAAATGATCTTACTGCATTGTTTTGCAGTAATCAAAGAGATGGCGGCAGGTGGTGCTACCTCTGGTATCCTGAACAACTTATTTCCCAATGTAATAATAACAGCACGGGGCCTTGATTCATACACAGCATGTCGCTTCCACAAGTATGGTTGTCCTAGTAATACATCACAAACTTCAAGGGGAGCAATGTCACACAATACCTCATCCGTGAAGGGCTTGATGTTGTATGGAAGGCGACACTGCTGGCTCACGCGAAGATCTCGCCCTTGGTGAAGCCACCCAATGGTGTATGGTTGTGGATGTGCTGTGGTCGGTAAGCCCAACCGCTTCACGACCTCTGCCGAAATGAGGTTCTTTTGACTCCCGCTATCAACAATGAACTGTATCGGGGAGCCCTTTACCCACATCTGGGAGTGGAAGAGACGCTCCTCCTCCTCTGGATCTTCGGGTTCATTTTTCTGGATCTTTGCGGTAGCAACAGTGGCGCTGGGATCCGCATCAATGATCTGCTTCCCTTTTTCATACCCCTTATCGGGTTCTGACTCAGAGTCGGAACATGCATCTGATTCTGAAACCTTTAGCTCAGCCACCAGTGACTGCTTGGCCCGACACTCACTTGTGTTGTGAGTGGAGCTCTTATGGAACTCGCACCATTTTCCAGTGTCCTTTCTCGGCTTCGCGGCGTTGCTCTTTGCTTGCAGCTTCGGCTGGTTGTCTTGGGCTGTCCCGCCTTGGCTTTGTCCTTTGTTCTGTGGTTTAGGGGCACCTTTCCCCTGCTTTGGATTCGCAGATCCAAAGTCTCGTTTCTTTTGTTTAAACTTCTGCTCGACCTTGACGGCATACCGGTATGCTGCGCCGAGCGAGGGGATGTTTAGGAACTGTATTTCTTCCTGGATGTACTTGTGCAGGCAGCCACGGTATTTGAGTATCAAATGTTGCTCCGAATCCTTGATACCCAACTTTGTGCGAAGGGTATGGAAAAGATTGGTGAACTCCGGCACGTCTTGGTCCCTTCCCTGCCGCAGCGTGGTCCACTTTATGTATTCATCCTCATAGCTTCCGACATGGTAGTACTGCTCCTTGATGGCATCCCGGAACGAATCCCAGGTGGGTGCGGCTGAAAATAGTGAGCCAGTACTTTCATCCTTCTGCTCACAGTAGGTTTCCCACCAGTCCTTGACGTGGGGGGCTGCTTTGAGAAGAGCAAAAACAATCTTTTCCCGACTCGAAAATTCATGAACAGAAAAATAACCCTCTAGCAGATTTAACCATTTATCTATGGCATCGGCGTCTATCTGACCCTCGAATATGGGGATTTCAAAATTAACTTGTACCTTAAAGGGTGTGGCGTTTCCAGAGGAGCTGCTGGAAGCCGATGCGCCGCTTCTGGGTAGCCGCTGAAGGATCTGCGCAAAGCTGTCCATCATCGCGTTCCGTTGTCGCTCGAGCGCTTCTTCGAGCAAGATTTTGATGGGATCTCCTGCCCCCTCGTCTTTCTTCTCGTCCGCCATGGGAGGCCGTCGGGATTTGCGAGGCTAGTCTTGCAAAGGTTCAACCAGTTCAAGCCCCAACTCCTTATATCCCGACCTTGTTGGGGACATGCAAAGAAAAACAAAGAAAAAGCAGACCGCTCTGATACCACTGATCCGGGTTTAAACAGGAACGCAACAAATTACAGAGATAACCATATACACAAAGATGCAGCGGAAATAATACTTCATTTCATTAATGGAAAATACTGAAATATGCTTACAAACAGAAATGGAAATAAACTAGCTAGGGCGATGGTAGCTGATCTCTGAGAAGAGATGTGATGGCTACATGCCTCTGAACTGTGTTACAATGAGGCTCGAAGGCCTATTTATTGTTGAGAAACAATGGAAAAACCCTTAACATTCCAAAACCTAACCCTAGGAGATGAAACACCAAGTTGTGGGCCCCATTTGGGGGTAAGTTGGTACATCAACTTCCCGGGGTCGTAACTTTGGCATATGATCTCCGTTTGACGCGTACAATAGCTCATTAGAAAGATCTATCCGAGCACTATCATTGATGGAACGGGCAACACCAGTCCATTCCATGGACTCGTGTTGCCTCCGGATTCCCCAAAAAACGTCGTTTAGGGCCTCAAAACGGCTCCGGAAGTTCAGGACCCGAAAAACTGCTAAAAATAGTAAGTTGTGCTACAATTAAGGAAACTGAAAATGCTGAGGAAGACAATGGTGGGGGTCCAGGTGGACTTGGCAGGTGGCCACCAATATCCACCTGGATCAGTTTTTGCTGTAGTAACTTTTAAATAATTACATTTTTACGGGGTCATCACATCTCCCCCTCCTGAGATTGGACATCGTCCCGATGTCTAGTGTCTCCAAACAGTTCTGGGTAAGCTTTCTGAAAAAGCTCTTCGTCTTCCCAAGTAGCCTCTTCAGGCCCATAGTGCTGCCACTGCACTTTAATTTGGGTAATAACCCGCTTCCGTAACTACACTTCTCTTCGGTCGAGAATGCTCAGCGGCTCGACCAGGACCTCTCCTTCCGGTTCGACCTGCAACCAATAACAGTATCAGTCTTTTGTTCCAGATACATTTTCAATTAGTTCAATTAAAAGCAATCCTTACCCTTATATTTTGCCACTTGATCACATGCTTAGGGTCATAGATATACTTTTTAAGCATGGATACATGGAAGACATTATGAATTCTAATGTGGCTTGGTAAAGTTAGCTGGTAAGCTACTGGCCCAATCCTTGCCAAGACCTGAAAAGGTCCGAAGTAACGGGGTGCAAGTTTAGCACAACTGCTCCATTGCAGAGTACCTTTCCTGGCTTGAATTTTGATGTAAACGTGATCACCCACCTGATACTCTTTGAACCTTCTTTTCTGGCCTGCAAAATTTTTCTGCCGATCTTGAGCGGCCTTCAGGTTGGCTCGCACCTTTTTGACCATGTCCTCCATCTCCTTGAGCATTTCTGGTCCCAATCTTAATTTGTCCTCCGGGCCACTCCAATTTGAGGGCGTCTGACATTTTCGTCCATACAAGACTTCAAATGGAGACATCTGAATTGATGTGTGATATCCATTGTTGTAAGCGAATTCCACCAAGTGCAAATAGTCTTCCCATTGTGTCGGTTTTTGCATGACACATGCCCTCAACATGTCCTCCACCATCTGATTTACTCTCTCCGTCTGTCCATCAGTCTGGGGATGGTAAGCTGTACTAAAATTCAGCTATGTACCCAATTCTGCAAATAGCGCTCTCCAAAAGGCGGATGTAAACTTTACATCCCGATCTGATATTATAGTCTTTGGGAGTCCATGAAGTCTGAACACATTTTGCATGAAAATGTGTGCAATTTGCACTGCCCTGTAGGTGGATTGCACTGGTATAAAGTGTGCTGCCTTACTTAACTTATCTACCACTACCATAATAGAGTCATTGTTCCTCTTTGTTTTAGGCAGCCCAGTTATAAAGTCCATTGATATAATTTCCCATTTCCATTCTGGAATGGGCAGGGGTTGCAATAATCCAGCCGGATGCTGGTGCTCCGTCTTGATCTGCTGACACTCCAAACATCGCGCTAAATATTCAGCCACATGCTTTTTCATTCCCGGCCAGTAATATTCTTTCCGAAGTGCAGTCAGCATTTTCTGGTACCCGGGATGACCAGCGTAGTGACTGGTATGAAACTCATTCAAGATTAAATTTTTGAGGCTGTTGTCATTTGGTAAAAACAATCGTTTTTTGTAAAGCAGCATTCCATCCCTGCTAACTTCATATTCCTGCTGACTTCCCTCGCTGGAAAGTGGCATTTTCTGCTTCATTTGTTGGTATTCAACATCTTGGCTTGATGTTGTTTTCATCGTTTCCCGCAAGGAATTTTCCCATCTACTGAATGTAACTTCATACAAACATTGTACCTTTCGACTCAGTGCGTCTGCTACACGATTTTCCTTTCCCTTCAGATGTTTAATGTCAAAGTCGAACCCGCTTAAGAAATCTGCCCAACGAGCTTGTCTTGCATTCAGTGTGGGCTGACTAAAATAATTTGTTAAGCTGTGATGATCTGTTAATAACAGAAATTTCCTTCCTAGAAGGTAGTGTCGCCACATCTTAAGCGCATGTATGACAGCTGCCAACTCCAAGTCATAGGCAGAATACTTCTGCTCATGTTCTTTCAATTTTCTCGATTCATAGGCTATCACTTTCCCTTCTTGCATTAACACACCTCCGACGCCTTCTCGGCTGGCATCGGTACATACCACGTAATCTTTATCTGAATCAGCTATACTTAAAATGGGAGCAGACGTGAGTAATTGCTTAAGTCTTTCAAAACTTTGTTGACATTCAGAACTCCATTTGAATGTCCTCCCTTTCTTTTGCAAGGACGTGATAGGATATGCCACCCTCGAAAAGCCTTCCACAAATCTTCTGTAATATCCCGCCAATCCCATGAAGGATCTGATATCCGCCACATCTTTTGGCACAGGCCAATCCAGTATGATTTTTATTTTCTCAGGATCCACGACAATCCCTTCCTTTGTAATCACATGACCCAAGTACTGAATTTCCTCTTTATAGAAATCACATTTGCTGAGCTTAGCATACAGCTGATGTTCTCGCAAAGTTTGCAGTACCATCCGGAGATGTTCCTCATGCTCCTCCTTAGAGCGAGAATAAATCAAATATCATCAATGAATATTAGTACAAATTTGTCTAAAAATTTATGGAACACGCTGTTCATTAAACACATGAACGTGGCGGGTGCATTAGTCAATCCAAAAGGCAGCACTGCAAACTCGTAATGTCCATACCGGGTCCTGAAGGCTATTTTAGCAATATCCTCTTCTTTAATTCTGATTTGATGGTAACCAGAGCGCAAATCAATTTTAGAAAATACTATCGCCCCCTTGACTTGATCAAAAAGCTCATCGATCCAAGGTAAGGGGTATTTATTTTTAATTGTGAGCTTGTTCAGCTGCCGGTAATCAATACACATTCGAAGAGTTCCGTCTTTCTTCCTGACGAATAATACCGGAGCTCCCCATGGAGATACATTGGGGCGTATATAATTTTTATCCAGCAATTCTTGTAGTTGCATTTTCAACTCGGTCAACTCAGGTACACTCATTCTATAAGGTGTTCGCGAAACTGGAGCAGCTCCTGGTATTAACTCAATGGTAAAATCTATATCCCTCTTTGGAGGTAGTCCAGGAATTTCCTCCGGAAACACATCTGCGAACTCTTTTATTATCGGGAGGTGGTCTAGCGGGTTTACCTTATTCTTAGTTTCTGCATAGCCCACCTGAATAGCATACACTTGGCATCTATTCCGGATGCATTTTGCCAGCTGAGATGCAGTGATTGGCCGGACCTGCACTGGTCGTTTAATTCCCTGCATTTCTTGCTCTATTCCAGCATCATCCTTGTACCGTATGACCTTCGTTTTGCAGTTCACTAAAGCCCAATGCTTTTCTAGCCAGTCCATCCCAATTAGGACATCATAGGACCCGAGTGGAAGCATGTTCAGATCTGCCACTATTGGCTGTCCTGCTATCACTATAGGACAACTTTTGATTTTTGCCATTACTCGTCTTTTAGTCCCTGTAGCTAGCTGTACCAGCCAAGGGTTCCTGAATTTTTCAGGCTGCAATTTACATTGTTCAACTATCTTTGGACTAATATAACTTAAAGTAGCTCCAGGATCAATTAGAACAGTGATGGAAAGGTCTAAAATTTTACCTTCAAACTCTACCATGGTGGGCTGGTATTCTGCCTGGCGGTCATCCAAGGCTGCATTAATTCTTGGCACACTTCGTCCCACGTCACCCACGGTTGATGCCTCATGAATCTGGGATATCTGATCAGCTCCCTTCCTTTGTGGACAATTTTTGACGTAGTGCGGTCCGCCACAACCCCAGCACTGCACTGGGGGTCTGGTTATTCCTTCAGTATCCATCTTGGCGGGTTGTTCACCCATTCTGGTTTCACTGATGGGCTTGGACCTGAATGAACCTCTCGGTGCTGTTCTACTGTTCTGGCCCTTGCTGCTTCCTTTGACTCCACCGCTTCGACTTCCCCTACTATTTCCAACAATTTTACTATTCTTTTTCTCATTCCATTTTCTGTTGGAACTGTCCCCTTTCTGTTTGCTCTACTGGTAGCAGATTCTGGCCTTGCGAATAGCTTCATCCATGGTTCTAGGATTGTCAAATTCAATCCTTTCCCTCATATACATGGGTAGACTGCTAACAAACCGCTGCACCTTGGCTTTTTCTTCTTTGAGGTAGGGTACATAGCGGAGCAAAGATGTGAATCGATTGATGAACTCATCCATAGTCTGTTGTCCCAATCGCAGATCATGGAATTCCTTTGCCTTTTCATCATAAAAGCGTTCCGTCAAGTATCTCTCCTTAAAATATTTCTGGAATTTTTCCCACGTTATGGTTCGTTCGGTTACCCCTTTAACGATTTTAACTTCCTCCCACCACAGTGTCGCCTTCCCTTGTAACTGGAAGATAGCCAATCGTGCCTTCAAGTTATGATCATATTCATATAACTGAAAATATTTATTCATATTGATTAGCCACGCCTCAGCCGCTTCCTCTTGTTCTCCATCGTAGTGTGGGGGTTTAATTTTCCGAAATTCTCCTTGTAATTCCACCTTTTGACGCTTTGAAGTCTGTTGTTCTGATGCATTATCAGATTGGTCCTCTCCTTCTTCAGGGATTTCAGATTCTGCTTGATAACGTTGCTCCTCCGTCATTCTCTGTTGTTCTGCGCTGGGGTTAGCTAGCGGCGGGTTCTGTTTATCAGACAAACTTTTTAGAATCCTTTCCTGCTCCATTGTCAATCGTGCATTATCCTCCCGTAGCCGAGCCATTTCATTTTTCAGCTCTTGAACTGTTTCTAGTATGGCCAGATTCGTGCTGCGGGTCTCCTCACCCAGCTGCACCCACAACTCTGGGTTGTCTCCAAGATTTGTTGCAGGCCCCCGATTGGCTGCGGTCCTGTGCGGTGCGCTGCCAGCTCCCTGCATGCTAACTATTACTTGTGGTACCTTTGTTGCTCTTTTCTTTCCTCTTGACTAGCCTGTACCTGGCCTGGTCTGATCATGAAACATGTAACATTGTGAGCTACCTGCACAATTTTGTTACCCCAAAAAGATTATCAATGTCATAGTGACCTTCTCATCTTTTAATACTTTATTCACATCCCAGAGGCCACAGTATGGTAAGCTGGGCTCTGATACCAATTGTCACATATCTACTTGATAAACACATATATAATATTTTTTTTTTTTTTTTTTTATAGAGTCTACACTTAGTTATATGTATGAGTATATAGTGCCACCACCTCGTATATAAACGTAACCTTAGAAGGTCTATGGTGTGGCAGGTAATGCTTGTCATACATTGGTTTAATCATTGTTTATTCCTTGACTTTGTTATATCACGGATACGATGGCATAAGGACTTTATGACTCTTCCTCGTGTGTATCAAGGCTGTCCTGCCCTTGATTGTTGGCATATTCTATGTTGGACATCTGGCAATAGTACTGTGTTCCGCCGGCCTGTTCACGTGGTTGGAGTGAGGTTGCCAAGCCTAGAACTTTCCCACGCCTTGCTTTTGGGCATTGGTGCCTTGATCAACGGTTTGAGGGTTCTGCATGAGATCAAGGGCTACGAGTGCTCCACATTTCCTCTGCTGGCAGGTAGGGTATATACGTGGTCTTTTCTGGATTCTTCAAAGCTTTTCTCATTCTGCTCGGCACTCCACAACTCTCCGCTCCATTTTACCTCTGCATGGGATCTGCTTCTTAGTTTCACGCCGAGTTCCTCCATCTTACCAGGCACATGCGCCCTCTCTGGTGTGCTTCCGCTCCATGGTTCCTCATCCTCGAACCGGTCAGGTAATTATCTGTCAGTTTTTAAAAGTTCCGGGTATGATTTTGGTTTTGTCTGCTACGAGGTACAATAACCTTTAATCCATGGCATGATAGGTTGCATTTGGGCGACTTCCGGTTTTGACGGTATTGGAGAATCCTTCCAGATGTGGTCCATCGAGTTTACACAGGTATTTAACCTTATTCAGATGTTTGGTCTTGGTTGATTCTATTCCGTCCCGCCTCCGGTTACCAGGGGTTTTCCTCTGTGCCAAAAGCAGGCCCCAACCTTATCTTTGTACGGTTGGCCGCAGATTACGATGGACGGATGCTCTTGTTCCGGTTCCATACGTTCTGGGGCTGGTTATGGATTATTGGGTAATACTTTGTTGCGGCGGTTTTGGGAATTTACCTCTGGTTCACGAGGCTGAAGATTTTGCTTGATTCTATTAATCATCTGTTTATATTTTGACTGTCGAATGTATTGTAACTATACAAAAGCTCTGGTTGTAAACCAGCTCGCTTGTTCTCCATTTTGTGCTCATATGGCTTGGCGGCCGATAATTTAATGTGACTCACTGTTTGCGTTATGCTATGGTTTACTTTTTATGCTATTAAGCAAGGTTTTTTTTTTATGAATTATATCGGGTTTGAAAGGTACCAGACTCGTATTACGATTTCTCATTCTATATTCCTGCTCTTTCGTTTACAACATGAATGTGTTTTGTTTATAGAATGTATTAAGGGTTTATCTCATAATGTTAATGTATTTAACAGCCCTGCATAGATGGGTTAAAGGACTGCCGCACCTGCATCTGGTTACCATAGAAGTATGGTCGACAGTTCTGGGTTTTCTCCATAACCCGAGACCCTGAGGTTCTGTGGTTAAATCATGACTGTAGGTTATTATTGTTTGTTCCCTCATTCGTATGGAATCGTTTGGTACTTTCCTTGCCGCGTTTAAATACTTTCACTGTATTTACTTGAATGCCAATATGAGGTTACCGCATGGTTCTTTGCTACTTGTAGTGATTTGCATAATTTTACTGTCGTAACCTTCAGAAAATTTGTTCCATGTTAACTATCAGACCTTTGATTCAAGGTAGTATTTTGGGTTTACTTCTCAGCTCAGATTTGTCTGTTCTTTTGTTTATCTCACGGGTTCAGGCTTTTGCCCGTCACTGTGAAATCTCCAGAACCTCCTTGCTACGGTTCGACCTGGTTCGAGATTCCGAGTTCCTTTAATCTTTATTACCCTTGTCTTTAGAAAATCTTCATATTGGAATTATACAGCAGATTAAGGTTATAAAGAAAGGTATTTGTTTTAAGATTATAACGAGGGATATTCGACTTACTGTGAACATTAGGGTCAAGTTACGGTATCGACCCAGAATTCTATTCCCTCATAAAAAGTCAATTTCCTGATTTGGGTTTCCCTATGACTGTAAACCTATTTGTCTGATAGGGATACGGCTCGTTCTTGGAATACACTGCTTTCCTTTGCTCAGTTCTTTATCCTTCGAGTTTTACCGATACACTGACTATAATTTTTGTACAGATAATATAGTTACACTATCTTTTGATTTGTACAGCAATACTGTCTATAATTTTGTACAGATAGTCATAGTCATACTATATACTGTTTTACAACTGTTGCACAGATAATAACAGTCATACTATAAATTACACAGATAACTATGGGGACATAAGGGTTCCGTTAATTACCTGATCTCCACTGGTAAGGTGAGTCTGGGACAAGTCTCCTGCCAAATCTCTGTGTAAAGCTTGTTATCCACCCAACCGTGAGACCAGTCCTTCGAGACCTGAGTCTCCCCCCAAGCTTCCGCTTACCGGATCACTATCCTCAGTAAGCCAGCACTGTGTGCTTGACTATCTGGTCCTTACCAGACTTAGTCCATACAGGGTTTTTCCTTCCCTTTCTCTTTCTCCGCCTGTCTCTACAGCCCAGAGTTCTTTCAACCAACCTTCCCTTTTCCCTGGAAACCCTTCCAGTTAGGGAAGGCGGTTATTTCTAGTTTTGTTAACTAACTTTTCTTTTCCAGTTCCCTTTTGGGAATTCAAATACTTTCATAAGTAATTCTTTAATCATCATTTTAGTGCACATGTAAAATCAACAGAATATTCTCAAAAGAATTAAATCCTTCAATATCATTCTAATTCAGTTTTTGCTGTAGTAACTTTTAAATAATTACATTTTTACGGGGTCATCACAGGCTCCAGTTGGAAGTTTGCCCATTCTATTTACCGCATGTATATATTTTTTTTAAAGTATATATATTTGATTTTTTTAAAGTTTGGTAAGATTTTCTCATTTATGATACTGGAAGTTTGCCCATTCTATTTACCGCATGTATAATTTTTTTTTTTAAATTATATATATTTGATTTTTTTTAAGTTTGGTAAGATTTTCTCATTTACGATTTTAAAATCTTATTCCACGATTATCTCATTCCATGATCATTACCACTTGAACTACCTCAATAGCACTATATCTATTTAACGAAAAAATTAAATAAATTTAAAATATTTGACTACTAAAAATCCTATAAAAACTAAAATCTATAATGTTTATTTACATTATTAACGAACTTTGCACTATTTTCTTTTTCAAAATTTCCTTTTGTTTCAAAATTTACTTTAAATAGTATGAATTATATAATGTGTCATTTTAACTGCGTGCAAAACTAAATCCAGATCCCTTCGTTATATAATGAAACTATCCCGTCCATAAAACTATCCAGTCCACAAGCTAGATTGTTTATTTACAATATTTATTATTAATAAAATTAAGATTTTCTTTCCCAATATTTTCTATAAAATAATATATTTTGGCTGACGCATAGTAAGGAGATGTAGTAAAATCTCACAATAAGTATATTAGATTGTGCTTTGAAAAATATATATTAATTTTTTCCATTGAATATGTAACAATTTTTATATATAAATTTTGTATCAACTTAAATTTTAATTTAAGTGAAAAAAGTTATCTTATACTAACACACTTATTATAAAAAATATATATGTAAATTACTCATAACAAAAAAAATAAAAATTTCTCCATAAATATATTAATTTTTTTTGCAAGTTCTTTGATTCTTAAATTTAAAATTAATATATATATTTTTATTTTATTATTATTATTTTTAAATTTAATATATATCTCTCAGTTTCACAATCTTTATTACATCACTGACCTTTCTAGCATTTTACAATGTCAAAATTATAGTGAGCTCGGGAGGCTTCTCTCCAAGCCTTTTGAGCATAGGAATAAAATCTTAAATCAAAATAGATAATTTGTTTCTTTAGGTCCGATAGACCATTATTTGGTCTCAACGGAAGTTAACCATCATCATCATCATATATATTTCCAAGCTCTTCATTAAAATTAACATTTTTATTTATTTATTTATTTATTATTATTATTATTCCATATTATTTATTTCTATTTCTATTTTTTTTTAAACTAATTTACTAATTTTTACCTTTAATAACTATTAAGTAAATGCTTTTATCAGGCTATTCTTTGACTATGAATATGAAACTTATTTATTTATTTATTTATATTTTAGAATTAACTATTCTATATTCATATAACCTCGTTGATTTATAACTAATTTATTTTAGGATTTAAATCTCCCTTTATCTGATATTTTATTTGAAATATAATTAACTTATATTTATTTAAAATATAGTCAACTATTATCTATTTTTAATTACTCAATTATTTTATGTTTATAGTATATTAATTCACTGATTTTAATATATATTTATAAAATTGTCTATTTACTTTAATAAGTAAATTAATAACTGAATTAACTAATTTGAATAAAAATAAGTAAATAAATAAATATTTTGGTCTAACTAGTCATTTCCTGGTCAAATCTAACCATTACCTGGATATTATGCCCAATCTATTTATAATGTATAGCAAGATCTGCTCATTCAACTTGTCCTGACGATGTTGATTTGAAACGTGTCGACAAAAAATATCTCTATCTAATTTTCACCGAAAATTGTTCTCTGAATATTAGTTTATATTTTGAAAAATATATATTAATTTTCTCTATATTATATTCATATTAATTTAAATATTTAATAATGTATTTTATATTTACTATATACTAATTTTTATATACCAATTTTGTAACCATATAATTATTAATTTAATCGACAAAAACTATGTTATACTATCACACTTATTATAAATCATTTTTAAATTTATATAGTTATATTAGTAATACTTTGTATTGAAACAGTGATTTATAAATTTTCTTTGAAAACTTTTAGTAAAAACGTTATGACAAATTACTGCACATGAACACAGTGTCTAATTTTTAATGCTCTACGTGGAACTCAATCAACACACCATGTCTTTGTACAACTTCAAAACATAGATTCGGCCGTCATAAGTAAGATTTTACCTTACTACGAGAAAGAACTTTATTACATATACATTCACCTCATTTTCAATAAAAACAATTCCGTTAAACTGTTTTGAGTTTTCTCGAATCGATTCGATGAAATGGACTCGTCGTTTTTCAAAATTCAGCTTATTTGGTGTTCTTCGTAATCTTTATTGCTATAGGGTAATTATATATATATATATATAAACAATTTATTATTATTATTATTTAATATTAAATTTTAATTTTAATTATTATTATTATTATTATTTTGTTGGAGGGATGAAATGGACTCTGGTTTTTCAAAATTCAGTTTATTTAGTGTTTTTAGTAATTTATTATTATTATTATTATTTTTATTTTTATTTGGAGGGTTTTTGAGTTAGATTCGCGATAAGATTATTTTCCAATTCCTATATTTCTTGTTATCTAGAATTTGGTAGAATTTAATCTTAGACTTTTTTGTCATCTTAATAAACATCTTTATATATATATATATATATATATATATATATATATATATATATATATTAAGAACTATATACAATGTCTATATAAAAAAAAATGTTTCATTATTTATCTAGTCTTTTATTTTAATGTAACAACCTTCATGATTAAATAGTTATTTTAAAAATAGTTTATGCAACACCATATCATTCTAGTTTTCTATATGGTGATCAATAAAATAAACCTTTAGCTATTACAATCAATTATTTAATTTCAATGCATCTATCTAACCTTTATGTGGATTCATATCCACCTTCACTTTTGTGTTGAAGAGAGACTATGAATGATTAACGACACTTGAACTTGACTACTCTTTTTCAAGTTTCTTGGGCTCCCTCTCTGATTCTTGATGATCCCTTGGTTTTCTATAATTAACCTAAGCTTATTGGTTACGCTACCATGAAGAGGCTAATATTATGGTTTATCTCAACGAGTTGTGCTTCTAGTTATAAAAAACACTCCTCTAGCATATCTCAAGGGTTATCATAAACTAATTCATTGGCCATGGATATGATTTTATGACTTTCTTCTTAACCCGATCTTATCCCTACAAATTCACATAAAATACCAAGAAGAGAAGATTCATAAATAAATAGAATATATATACTATCAAGGGTTAATTCCTTTCAAATTTTGTTTTTTTTTTTATTATTATTAATCTTTTATTTTTTTATGCATGCAATAGATATTTTGTAGAAAATAGGAAACATGTAAATACAATCACTCACAAATCGCAATTATGAAAATACAAAGGAGAAGGAATTCTCTATTGAGTTTCGTGAGACCCGCAGCATGTGGGTTGCTACTGAACATAAACTCCTTTTTTTATACCCTGTATCCACACTCAAATGCTATGCTCCACCATGGAAAAGAATGGATCCTTCCGCAGCATGTGGGTTGCTACTGAACATAAACTCCTTTTTTTATACCCTGTATCCACACTCAAATGCTATTCTCCACCATGGAAAAGAATGGAACCTTTAATCTTCCTAGCGACCAAGTTATAATACAACTTGATAGCAATCTAGTGGTTATATTTGACCCATTTCGACCCTAAACTTGAGTTATAAGTCAACCCTCCTAGACTCTTCTTCATAGTTCCCATATGGCTAACCCATTTTCCATGAGTAACAAGGGATAACATGGCATCGTATTGAATTATGGTGGTTAATCATGATAGCTCAACTTTTAGGAGGAATTCATATCGAGTTTATCTTTGGCTAGCATCTCATTAGATGGAGATGATTGTTCAATTTCCTGGTTAGACACTACTGCAAACAAGAGCATTTCAGTATGTGGTTTATATAATTATATCTCCTCCTCTTATAGAGCACCAAAAGGAAAATATTTGTTTTCTATACTTTGGCATTGCCGATTACTGAAAAAATGCTTATTGTTTGGATCACTTGTTCGAAGAAATAGAATATTGATGTAGGAAGCATATGTCAGAGAGGGTTCGAAGGTCTTGGGAGATTTTCCTTATGTCAATTTAAAGGAGATAGTATTATGCACCTTTGCATTGAATGTCGAGTGACTATCAAAATCTAAAAATATTTTGTTAAGATTATGGGATTCAATACAAATCATAACTACAACTCTATTGAGTCAAGTTTCAAGAAGTGGTTTTTTGCACCTAATGATGGTAAAACCCTTTCCTTCTACATTTACTGGTGAATCTGGAATGGTCTAGGGCTATTGATTTTAGTTTGAAGTTGTACAAATGAATTTGTTTTTGATTAATTCAATTATGTTCCAATATTGCTCTCATGGTTTTCCATTCCAAACCTCTCAATTAGAATCTTAAGAAAAGCGATTTTCTTTTATCTGAATCCCATTGTTTCACATTTTTATAATGATTTTCCATGCCATCATACTTCTTCCATATTATTAGTATTAGCTCTTTTAGTACTAAATTTGTAATCAATCAAGTATTTTTAATCCCTTGAATTTGCATGGAGTAACTTCTATTGAGAACTATATTACAGCTTAAAGTTTATCTAAAACATAGATAATGCTTATTATTAAAAATATAGGGTTGAATATGCCGTATATTTGTATAATATATTTTGTTTATTACATGAATAATACGATAAGTACAAAATTGTAGCTTTGAAATCTTATTATAAGTATAACATACCAAGTTGGGCATTTATGAAAAAGTACTTGCACTCTAGCGTTTACTACTATATGTATGGATAAAATGTGATCTTAGTAGAGATCTAGATAATGGACATGGACTAGGTAATATAATATATATTTGATCTCTAAAGTGAATTAGTACCAGCATTGGTATGAAAATTTTCATTGGTAAAATATTTTAGAAAAAAGTTGCATTATCGACATGCATGAATTTCCAATTGAAGAATCCCTCAAGTCTGAGAGTTATTCCTCCCAAAAGTTGAGTTATTATGATTTAACACCATAATTCAAGATGATGCAATGTTATCCTTCATTACTCATATAAAATGGGCTACCCATGTGGGGAATATTAACACTATAGGAGGGTTTACTTGTAACTATTAGTGTGCCACTAAGAGGAATAGAGATTCCATTCTATTTTCTTCCATTTTTTTCCATGGTAGAGCATAGTAGTTGAGTGTGTATAGAGATCATAACCATGGAAGTTTGTGTTTAGTAGAAACTCACAGGACATAGGTCTCACGAAAGTCAATAGAGAGTTCCTTCTCCTTTGCTTTTGCATCATTTCCATTCTAGACGAAGAGAGAAGAATAACCTCATCTTCCAACTGGGATTTCTCTTGAAAGGACTTCCTAGAGAATATCTTTGTCACCATTGTGGTTTGTGAGTGATTGTATTTACACTGTCTTTATTTTCATCTTAATATCTATCACATACATAAACAAAAAAACAATAATAAGAAATGCAAAATCTAAAACAAATTAACCATTCGTAGTATATATTTCCATTTATCTTCAAAGATTAATTGTGTTCAGTTTTATATCCATAATAATTTATTGATCATTTTGGTATCAAAGTCAATTTCTTCTTGCTATTTTTAGTGAATTTGTAGAAGACAAAAGATAACAATTTCCTAAAAATTAGTTTATGATAAGCTGATAATTTTTTTTATTGAAAATAACGTGAATGTATTTCATGTAATCAAGTTTTTTCCCAACAAGGAAAAATATTGTTATGTCATTTCCAAGTGACATTTAGCGATGGTGCTAGGCCATGTTCTTTTCTATACTGCGTAATTTTTCTAGGTTTCTATAGTTGAACCTTGGTTTTCAATTTAGTTTTAGAGGTTGATGTAGGCCCACCATCACCAGCAAGCCTACTGAGCGCAAGGCCATACACCAGCCTCTGGTTTTCCAAACTGAATAACTATAATAAATATGATTAACATCAATTTATTTTCTCCGTTAATTAGCGTCTTTAACACACTCAACAAAACAATAGTATTATCACACCCACCATTAATGTAGCAATCTTATCACATACATTGAATAGTATTATCACACCCACCATTAATGTAGCATTCTTGTCACATATGTTGAATAGTAAAATATTCAACACCCTTTATGTTTAGGAACAATTATATAAATGAGTTTAAATAATCTTTATAACCCTTCATAAAATAAATTATTATTTAAATAAATAAATAAAATTACTATCAATTATTTCTTTCTAAAACTTGAATAATTATTACCAATATTATACAAACATCAAATATTGTAATTTTAATAATATCATATGAAATAATGATTAAAAATACAAATTAACTGCACTTATAAAATAATTAGACAATAAAAAAAATCTATAAAATTATTTAGCATGCACATCATGAATGACATGCAATTCGATAAGTACAAATCTGAGATCCTCATGACCATATAAAAACATGGTAACTTAAAGTCCACCATATGATAAAAATATGCTGATTTGAAAGCCACCATGTGGTATTCACGGAAATTTTAATAGATATTTGTGAACGAGGCACTTCCTTTTATATGCCCCAAAATTTTGAAGATTGATATAACCAAAATTAAAAGTGTATTCGATCCAAAAGTGAAGATTATTGGAGCGTTGATCCATTTCCATTGCGGAAGACAATAATGTGGTAATAACTCAAATTTTAAAGAGGGAATTTCTAAGCTAAGTGTACTCTACAATTAGATGATGTCATTGAAAGAACTGTCGCTACTGGTTAGTAAACAAAACACGTAAGAGTAACCTGTATTTATGCATATTTGCCTGAATTACAGAATTCATAACTTTTTGTGATTATATTAATACTTATTTTAGTCTTATTACATATAGACGACACGTGATGTTAATTACCTAGCAAGCTTACTCAACAGCATAGCAATAACCCTCCTAAACTGTCTGTGTTGATCGGATTGCAAATATTGATCCAATGTTCAATGTTGGTCAAAACCCAATTTGTAAAACCCATAATCATCCACATTACTAAAACCTAATTTATTCAGAGTATTATATAAAGGAAATGTTGTTCTCGGTTGCACACAACTGGGTGTTACTTGTCCGTCAATGTCAAGAGAGCACCAAAATTTATTTAAAGTTTTATACGAAGGAAATGTTGTTATGAGATGCACACAATTAGTTATGACTTGAAATTTCTTGTTCAATAGTTGCAATAACTCGTTGGTCAACCATTGTGGTAACTCACTTGTTAATGTTAGTTAACCATTGTGGCAACTTGTTGTTTCATCGTTGCAACAACTCACTGTCTTGCCATTGCTGCAACTCATTGGGTTAGAAAATAGAAAAACAAGTCGATAATCATTTCCCTTGTGGTGCAAGACCCTAAAGAAAAGATCATCTTTTTTAGAACAGATTTAGATTAGTCAAAAGTACATGTAAAAAACAAGGAGATTGATCGGATTGCAAAGATCCCTTTAACTAGAATTGGGGACTTTATTAGAGGAGAGGAAATGAACCCAGATGCTCCATGTTTTTTCACCCGGGTACAAAATAAATGCCCAAGATCAAGGCTTACTGCTTCCTTGCTATATGAAGTGTAAGTTTTTTAGAGATGCATTGCTTAGATGTTAGTATTAATAGTGCTCAATCATTTTTCATGAATTCCTATGTATTGACTTTTCAAACATTTTTATACGGCTATGATTTTTCATATGGCCTCGAGGATAGAAGAGGAAAAGATGAAATGAAACGTAGATACTCATTTGTGAAAAAGAGGGGTTTCCAATTCCATTTCATTATAAAAGTTATGCTTCAAATCCCTAAGATAGTGATAATAACATATAACATGTATGATAGGCATTTCTTTTTGTGTAGGAAAGATGTTGTTAACATCTATAATCATCTAATGAAAGGAAAGTGTCAGTTGAATAAGAGGGATGAAATGAGTGTGAACCTTTGGTATAGAAAACACCCAGATGAGTTTTTCTTTTATCAAAAGTGCAATGGTGGAGTGATCCCTTTTATACTTGGAATTCAGATGAAGCGGATGTTGGAGACCATGGTGAAGCTATCGAATGATAGCCTAATAGTCATGGATTCAACATTCAATACGAATAAATATGGGGTGAGTGTGTTAAGAATGATTGATCTAGTATAATAATTTGATTAGTAATGATTGATAATGATTAATGAGATGAAGTTGACTTCAAATGTTTTTTTAATGTGACAATATTAGTTATACACACTCGTGATGTTGATGAGTAACGAAGTGGGGTTCCATTTGCATGGGTGGTGGCATCACGGAATACATCACAAGACATTTCACTATGGTTGGAGCACCTCATGCATAAGTGTCACCAAGTTGATCATAGTTGGAAAGTTAATGCCTTCATGGTTGATGATGCATTGGCTGAAATCGGTGCTTTAAGGTAACTTCAATATTCTTATTTTACAATACAACTTGTATTTATTACAAAAATAACATGCTTGAAATGAATTGAATGTGGCAGGAGAATCACAAGGTGTAATGTTATATTTTGTGTCTATAATATATGGCAAGCATGGCTAAAAAATGTGAATTGATTTGCCAATAGTCCAGAAATAGAAAAAGAGATGCTTAATGGTTTGGGTTTAGTTATAAATTATTTTTCTAATGTTGAATTGAGAAATGAAATTAATTCTTTCTTCAACAAATTTGCTAATGAGGAGAAGTTCCTCAACTATTTCCATAAGAATTTGGTTACTAGTGACAAGATATGTAAGTTGACAAACTCTTTCTTACATTTCACTTTCTGGTTTTCATACGAATGAAATATCTTCATTCACCCAACTTTTATGCAATTAGGGATGTGGGTAAAAGGTTGTCGAAATTTTACCCATGCAAATCACGAGACAAACAATGTTATGGAGTCATACCACTGTTACCTAAAGACAAACTTTCTATCTGATAAAAGAAAAAAATGCTCTTGTATGATGGATTGGTTGATATATGTTCTTCTAGCAAATGTTGAACCCTGTTATTGGTTTAAAGAAATTCTAAAAAGGAAGGGATTTTTGAATAATTACAGGAAACAAAAATAGGTTGAATCATCAATGGAAAAAGAAAAAAGAAATCCAGATAGTGATTACAGGCCTCATGGGAAAATCTCTCATGATTTTTGGGTGAGGAGTCAATCCAAAACTAGAAAGAAATATCTTGTCACTTTTCATTAAACAGATTTATTAACTTGTGATTGCCCATGGTCTATTCATAGCAACATTTGACAACATTCATAAAGGTGGGTTGTTTTTCTTCCTATTCATTGGCTTCAAACCAATTATTAAATCATCAAAGCACAACTGATTCATGCAATGGCCTTTCTCAGATAAATAGAGAGGAGATATCAGTTATTAGTGAAGATGCAAACACGTTTACCATGGATAGTCGCAATGTTGATGTAAATTTTAAAGGACTTGAGTTTGCTAAAGAGGAGTAATTTGGCTACATAGACCTGGTTTGAAAAATTTCTACAGCTACTTTGACCAAGATTGAACAGTTGATTGCTTTGTTTAAAAAAATGTTGGATGAAGGAAACAATATTCATATTATGGATTATGAATTCACGTGTGGGTTGGGTGCTTGTAGTATTCGTTCTTGGTGAGATAACTTTCATGACACTTAGAGAGGGTGATTTTAATGTAGTGATATAAATATTATGCATGTTAGACTCATGTATATGCTTGTATGCTATATACTTAGTTCAGGTCACACGGTTGTGATCCAGGTGGATGTTGTTGGCCACCCACCTATCCCACTTGGACCCCCATAACTGTCTCTTTCAACTTTTCAGTTTCCTTATTTGTAGCACAATTTACTATTTTTAGCAGTTTTTTGGGTCTTGAACTTCTGGAGCCGTTTTAAGACCCTGAACGATGTTTTTTGGGAAATCTAGGAGCAACATGGGTCCATGGGCTGATATTTCTCTTCCTAAAGTTGTATTCCTCGGATATATCTTTCTAATGAGCTATTGTGCACATCAAATGAAAATCATATGCCAAATTTACGACCCCGAGAAGCTGATGTACCAATTTACCCAAAACGGGGTCCACAATTTGGCATTTCATCTCCTAGGGTTAGGTTTTTGGATGTTTACGGTTTACCATTGTTTCCAACAATAAATAGGCCTTTGAGCCTCATTGTAACATAGTTCAGAGGCATGTGGCCACCACATCTCTTCTCAGAGGTAAGCTACCATCGCCCTAGTTGGTTAATTTCCATTTCTGTTTGTAAGCATATTTCAGTATTTACATTAATGGAATGAAGTATTATTTCCACTACATCTCTATGTTTATAGTTATCTCTGTAATTTGTTGTGTTCTTGTTTAAATCCGGATCAGTTGTATCGAAGCAGTCTATTTTTTCTCTATTTTTCTTTGCATGTCCCCAATGAGGTCGAGATATAAGTATCTAGGGTTCGATCTGGTTGAACCATTGCAAGATCAACCTCACAAATCCCAACGGCCTCCCATGGCAGATGAAAAGAAAGATGAGGGCGTTGGATATCCTATCAAAATCTAGCTCGAAGAAGCCCTCGAGTGGCAAAGGAATGTGATGATGGACAACTTTGCCCAGATCCTTCAGCGGCTACCCAAAGGCAACGCATTGTCTTTCAGCTACTACTCTAGAAATGCCACACCTTTTAAGGTACAAGTTAACCTTGAAATCCCCATATTCGAGGGTCGGATAGATGTAGATGCTATAGACAAATGGTTCATTCTATTAGAAGGGTATTTTTTTGTTCATGATTTTTCCAGTCGGGAAAAGATTATTTTCGCTCTACTCAAACCAACCCCCTGCATCAAGGACTAGTGGGAAACCTACTATGAGTAGAAAGATGAAAGTACGGGCTCACTATTTTCAGTCGCACGCACCTGTAATTCATTCCGGGATGCGATTAAGGAGCAATACTACCCTGTAAAAAGCTATGAGGACAAATACATAAAGTGGACCACACTGCGACAGGGAAGGGACCAAGATGTGCCAGAGTTCACAAACATTTTTCATACCCTTCGCACACAGTTGGGTATCAAGGACTCTGAGCTATATTTGGTACTCAAATACCATGGCTGCTTACATAAATACATCCAGGAAGAGATGGAGTTTCTGAACATCTCATCGCTCAATACGATGTACCGATACGCTGTCAAAATCGAGTAGAAGTTCAAACAAAAGAAGTAACACTTTGGATCTGTGAATCCGAAGCAAGGGAAAGGCTTCCCCAAATCGCAGAACTAAGGAAAAAGCTAAAGCGGGGCAACCCAAGACAACCCGTCGAAGCCACAAGAAAAGAACAACACCACGAAGTCGAAAAAGGACATAGGAAAGTGTTGTGAGTTCCACAAGAGCCCCAAAAGTGAATGTCGGACCAAGAAATCGCTAGTGGCTGAGTTGAAGGCTTCAGAATCAGATGCATGTTCTGACCCTGAGTCAGAACCCAACAAGGGAATGGGAGAGGGAAGCAGATCATTGACTGGAGCCCAGCACCACTATTGCCACTGCCATGATCTGGAAGAAGGAACTCAAAGATCCAGAGGAGGGGGAGTGTCTTTTCCACTCACAGATGTGGGTGAAGGGTTCGTCACTGCAATTCATTGTTGACAATGGGAGCCAAAAGAACCTCATTTCAATAGAGGTCGTGAAGTGGTTGGGCCTACTGACTACACCAGACCCGCAACCATACAATATTAGGTGGTTTCACCAAGGACGAGATCTCTGAGTTGACCAGCAGTGTCGCCTTCCCTACAGCATCAAGCCCTTCACAGATAAGGCATTGTGTGATGTTGTACCTCTAGATGTTTGTGATGTATTATTAGTCCATCCATACTTGTGAAGGTGACATGTTCTGTATGAGTCAAGGCCTCACTATGTTATTATTACTTTGGGTAATTCATTATACATGATACCAGAGGTAGCCCCACCTACCGAAACCTCTCTAATCACTGCTAAGAAATGCAACAAGCTCATCTCATAGACTAGGAAATTCATTTTCTATATAGTTCGCTCCCAAAGTAAGGGGAAGATCATCGCCACATCCATGACCCCCGCGAAGGGTTCCTCCAGGCAGCAACAACAACATATGGATACAGTCATGAAAGCAGTCAGGAACATCTTCTCTTCACCCATAGGGACACAGTTACACTATCAGGTCAAACATTTGTTCGATCTGACTCCCAGAGCTCGTCTACCCACCTGACCAATATATCACTGCTCCATTCTAGAAAATGACAAGTATAAGAATTGAAATGGTCCTTACACCAATACCATCCTTACACCAGTACCAAGGCTATGGGGAATAATGATTTGGAGCACGAAATTCCCCCATTCCTTTGCTTGCACTAAGCATTCAATGTGGACTGCCCTCTACCATGCTTCCCACCATTACTGGACACATAAGAGATTGTAAAATAGCTCACTAGGGACTAAGCTCACTAGATGGAGGAACTCAATGCAATGGGGACCATTGCTTCCTAAGGGGGGAGGAATGATCCAAGTGGATGTTGGTGTCCACCAACCTATCCAACTTGGACCCCCACAACTATCTCTTTTAGTTTTTCAGTTTCCTTATTTGTAGCACAATTTACTATTTTTAGCATTTTTTTGGGTCCTGAACTTCCGGAGCCGTTTTGAGGCCCTAAACAATGTTTTTTAGGAAATATGGGAGCAAAATGGGTCCATGGACCAATGTCGATCTTCCTAAAGTTGTATCAGATAGATATTTCAAATGAGCTATTGTTTGCATCAAACGAAGATTGTATGCCAAAGATATGACCCCAGGAAGTTGATGTACCAATTTACCCAACACGGGGCCCACAGTTTGGCGTTTCATCTCCTAGGGTTAGGTTTTTGATGTTTAGGGCTTTCCATTGTTTCTCAACAACAACTAGGCCTTCGAGCCTCATTGTAACACAATTCAAAGGCATGTGGCCACCACATCTCTTCTCAGAGATAAGCTACCATCGCCTTAGCTAGTTTATTTCCATTTCTGTTTGTAAGCATATTTCAGTATTTTACATTAATGAAATGAATTATTATGTCCAATGCATCTCTATGTTTATGGTTATCTCTAGATGTTCACATCTTACAAAAAAAATTCTTATCTAAAAGATGTTAAAGGATATCGTTATTATCAAAACATCATTCTTTTAAAAGGACAATTGATAATTATGACTACCAATTTAACATATTTTTACTTGCTATCATGTCTTTAAATACCGAAATCCTAGAACAATTTTAGCTATTATAATAATGATGTTACCATTACCTCTAACCTATAATGTTAATAAGCCAAATAATAAAAAACATAATAAATACATATTAATATAAGTTTTCTATAAATACTTAGGATTAAAATGAAAATGTTAATAATTTTAATGGTTTTTGTAAATAATAACAAATTAATTTATTAAATTATAATTTATTAATAATTGAGAAAAAAATTATAAAAAAAATTGTTTTGTAAAAATCATATTTTATGCTTATTCTTAGTTAAAAAATCATCTTTCTTAAAACTATAAAAATAGATTAATTATCTAAAACTTAAAAATATGTGATAAAAGCCAAAAACTTGCTCTTTATCAACCTTTTCCCCTTAAAAAAACTATCAACATGTTACTTATATAGTTCCTTAACCAATAATGACAAATTAAATTTCATTTACACAAAGCAACGAATAATATTTCTTTACCACTAAATTAAAATAAATTTTATCGTTATTATAAAATTTTTATAATATTTAAAATAGTATTTATGATTTGTATCATAAGTTTCAAATTTAACTTTTTTAGTGAGGCATATATAATTGAGCTTAATAACCAGCTTTAACTTAGGAATAAAAAACCTAAAATATTAACTTTGATTTGGATAATAATTCTTTTTGATTTAATACTATTCAAACAAGAAATTTCCAATTTTAATAGTCAAACCATAAATTTAACTTAATTTTTTTTTTTTTTTTTTAACTTTCCATTGTGCCTTTTCGAATTGGAAATTTTCTTTTTTATTTAATGAGCTTTTTCCTGATTTGAACAACTTTATGCACATGTTAGGGAATATATCAACTTTTTTTCTAAATTTATCAACTTTTTTCTATATAGTATAACATAAACTCATTACAAAATAAATTTAAAATATCCCATTGTCATGATTGAAAAACACGTGTCAGCAATACAAAGAGATGATATATTTATATATATTCATATATATATATATATAATATATGAGAGCATATCTATTCATTACATGTTCTTAGGTTTCATCACTGAAATTTCATCTTTAGTCTGGTCAATGTCATTTTGATTAAAATCTTATCTTTGAGCTGTCTCTATAAACAATGGCAAGAGCAGAAGATAATTACAATGCAGACAGACATGGGGAATGGAAATTTGCTGCAGAAGCCGAACCTAACCGTCGTCCAAGCCGAGATGAATCTCCTCCATATCCTCCAAGCAACGAGGAAAGACAATTCGAGAGATCCCAGGAAGAATCGGGGAGGACGAGGGCATTCAGTTTAATCAGAGATGACGAACGACGGCGGAGAACGATATTGGAGGCGTTACGAAAAGGTAAACCATATAAAAATCGAGCATGGCGGCTTTTGGATCATAAAGGGAAGCACAACCAGCAAATAGTAAACTGGGTGGTCAAGCATGTCTACGGTATTGACAACAACCAACCACGCTTTGTATTTAATGAGAAAATTCATGAAGATAAGAGATGGAAAAATACCGATATAGGACACATAATCGATGGCAGTTTATACTCGTATAAGCGCGGGGAACCCCAAAAATTCAGGCACAGAGGCTATAATAATGAAAATAACCAGCAAATCGTTACTTCAAACCCTGGTGATAGAGGTGAGCAGGATATAAGCCACCCTTCCAAGGAAAAATACGGTTACCTGCCACAAACTCACGAGGAAGTAGACAGTTCGCTGCCTCTGTTTTTCGGAAATAGTGAGCAGATCGAAGGTTTTTTAGTCGGAGGAAAGCAAAAATTGCAAGAGATCCGACGAGAATTGGAGTATTATTCCAATTCGAGTAGGTTGGGTAAAACCGCTGAGAAAGATAATGGCATCGGCGAATCACATGATAACGCTATTGGTGGCCCAGTCTTATCCTCGGACAGTAGCCTTGTTGCTAAGAGAAAGAAGGTGTTCACGTTGTGGGATGTTGACATTTATGAAGAAGATGTAGGGAATACTTCAGAGGATCTAGAATCATCGCATGGGAAGAGTGCGTGGACCAGAATCATCTCAAGGGAAGAGTGGGTGGACCATGAGCAGCGAGTAAACCAGTTAATTTACATTTTAATATATATAGTTGTTTTTAGCGTCATTGTTTGGACATTTAAAAATTTGAGGGGAAATTTTGATTTGTCTTATTTAAATTGATTTTTTAATTGTATATATGAATTTAAAATTCCTAAAAACCGTTAAAGTATTTGGATTATATAAAGATTATCTATCAAATTTATGATTTCAATAAATTCCATTAAACAAGAAAAAACACCAAAAAAATCACACTAAAAAAACTATACCCAAAAAAACAAACTTCACATTATCAAACATGTAAAATTCTATACATTTTCTACTTATATTGTTTTTCTTAATGATTTTCTTTATACAATATTTTGCGTCCAATTTGGAATATTCTTTCATAATTTTAATTACACCGATCTGTTTTTTAGAAATTACATGGATAGGTTCGCTTATTTTAAAATAGGGGTTTTAAAATTTTGAATTAATTAATTATAATTTTATAATATTTCTTATTATTAGTAAGTAGATTTTATTTTTATTAGAAGATAATTATATTTATAAATTTTAAACTTTACTTTGGAGTTGTTTTTAATAAGATTTTTTGGAGTTTTTTAGTGAGTTTTCTAGTTTAATTTCTCAAAAATTAGGTAGGAATTTATTGATATCACAAAGTTGATGAGTAATCCTTCCATAATATATGTGTCCTTGATGGGTAATCTTTCCATAATAGAAGTGCCTTACGAGTTTTTTAGGGTGCTGAATCCATATATATACAGTTAAAAACCTAGTTTAAATAACACAAATCAAAATTTCACCAATTACATTTCTGAGTCCAACAATATAAATAGAAAATTCTCGGATTCCATACGAATCACTTCTAAATACAAATTCTTTTAAATTCATCAAAATATCATGTACTGATTCTTCAATGCCTATTATCAGGGAATATTCAGTCTTTTTAACCTATCCAAAATATCATACTTCAAAAATTAAATTTTTATTAATTATTTCTTATAAATATTTTAATATATTTTTCCTAATTCATTATGAATTACATAAACCAATTCAAAAAATATATTTTTCCAATTAAATATTATAATAAATCTATATATAATTTTATCGATATATTAATTACTTTGATAATTAATAATAATTATAAATTAAAATTAGTATCTTATTCTGAATTTTATAATAATTAATTCTGAAGGGAGTCTATTATGAATAGTTTTGTGAGTGCCAGGCTGGAACCTAGCAATTAATTCGGAGTTTGACTGTCAGTTCAGCTTTAACTTTTACGAAACATGTTAAATAAATAAAGTATATTTGATTATAATTAAAAAATTAATTCGACAATTTTTTTATATCTTCTTTCAGGTATCAACGCCAACTGTAGTTTCGGCGGTATTCACGGCAAAACTACTTGGTGACACCCAAGATAGTTACAAGAGGATGTGTCGGTCATCTGATCTGTAACTGTCGATAGAAACAGTATCTCATCATTTCATTCACCTGACCATCATTGATTCTCGAGTGAAGGTATTCGATTTCGCTGATAAACACACAGGTTCTTAGAGTGGCTCAACCGTTGGAAGTTTGCCCATTCTGTTTTCTGTATTTATAAGTGGGAAATTGAGATGTTTTTTCAAAAATTTTCAAAATTAATTATTTATATTTATTTATTTATATATATATATTTATAAATTTCATTTTATTTCGAAGTTGTTTTAGTGAGATTTTTTTGAAGTTTTTTTATTGGGTTTTTTCTAGTTTAATTTCTCTTAATTCTGACAGGAATTTATTAGGTTTTGAGTATGATGGGTAATATTTCCATATTAAAAATACCTTAGGAGTTTTTTAAGGTGTTGAATCCATATATACAGTTAAAAAACCAGTTTACATAACACAAATCGAGATTTTACCTCAATTATTTTTTTACCTAAATCCAAAACATCTTACTTCAAGCATTGAATTTTTATTAATTTTTTTTATAAATATTTTAATATATTATTCCTAATTTATTATAGATCACATAAACCTTAATTCAAAAAATATATTTTTTTCTAATTATATATTTCAAGAAATCTATGTATTGATATATTAATTACTTTCCTAATTAATAAAAATTATAAATTAAAATTAGTGTCTTATTGTGAATTTTATAATAACTAATTATGAAGGGAGTCTATTATGAATTGTTTTATTAGTGCCAGGCTGGAACCTAGCAATTAATTTGCAGTTTGACTCCGAGTTTGGCTTTAACTTTTACTAAACTTGTTAAATAAATGAAGTATATTTGATTATAATTTAAAAAATTAGTTAGGCAAATTATTTTATATATGTATTAAAGCAAACTGTGCTTTCGGCGGTATTCACGGCAAAACTACTTGGTGACACCCAAGTTAGTTACAAGAGGATCAGTTGGTCGTCTGATCTAGAGGATGTTAGATAAAGAAAAGAACCCTGAAAATTAACTGTTAGGACAAACATTATAGTTAGTTACCGGAGGATGAGTTGGTAGCCAAATCTGGAGGATGTTAGATAAAGAAAAGTGCGTTGAAGATTAACTGTCCGGAGAAATAGTATCTCATCATTTCATTCACCTAATCGTCATTGATTCTCGAGGTAAGGCGTTCGATTTCGCTGATAAACACAGAGATTCTTACAGTGATTCCAGTTGGAAATTTGCCCATTCTATTTTACCGCATGTATAAGTAGATTTCCTTTTCTTTCTTTTTTAATGTTTGGTAGGATTTTCTCATTTACAATATTAGTAAGATAGTACAAGATTTGAATCGAAGATCTCATTCCACGACTATCTCATTCTATAACCATTCACCACTTAAACTACCCCAAAAGCACTATCTATATCTATTTAACTAAAAAAAATTAAAATCTTTGATAACTAAAATTCCTTGAAAAAACTAAAATCTATAATGTTTATTTACATTATTAACCAACTTTGAATTTTTATTTTTTTTTCAAAATTTCCTTTTGTTTCAAAATTTACTTTAAATAGTATGTCATATAACGTGTCATTTTAAGTATGTCATATAACGTGTCATTTTAACTGCGTGCGAAACTGAATCCAGATTCCTTCGTTATATAATAAAAGTATCCTATTCACAAAAGCTAGATTGTTTATTTACCATATTTATTATAATAAAATTAAGATTTTCTTTTCCAATATTTTCTATACTAGCATTTGTACCACATGTTGCAAAGGAAACGTCGTAAGGAAATGATATAAAAAACAACAACATAGAAGAAAGAAGTGAAAATTTTATGCAAATGACATAAGAAACAACAGCATAGAAGAAAGAAGTCAAATTTTTATGCAATTTTGTTTCTTTACCGGTGTTTATTTTTTATCATCAACAAATGGCTAGATCATCTATTCATATTACCAAGAACCTTCGCGTTTGAGGGCATTGCCACAATGCCACAAAGCTCATTCTGATGATCACCGGGAAGGGAATTGTTGTGAGAGATGCAAATTGTTTCCATTGTTTCTCGAATGGACTCTGTTCTTGCACTGATTATTGTAATGCTAATTGCAAATCATCTCATAAAAATAGTGTGACTGCAAGCATAAGCAATTACTTGCCTTTTGTGACAAGCATATGTTTGATAGAGAAAAATGGAAAAATGCAAAAGCAGAGGGGATTAGTAAAATATTTGATGTCTAATCTAGGGTGCATACATAGCATCGGTGTAATCTAGGGTGCATACATAGCAAAAACATACCTGGATAGCTAGTGACATTTTCGTAAGACAGATTGAATTTCTACCTGATTCATTTCTTCATATCGGCCATAATTTTACAAAAAATGTCGAATAGGGGTTACATTGAGTATAGTATTGCTAGAAATTTGCATAACGCAGTGTTGTTGGGTGGTATGCCAATGGTGACACGTCATGTGATCATATTTCATTGATATAGATGGTATTTCGAGCATAATTATTTAAGGTTACGTGTAGAAGATTTCAAGAGAAGATATGCATGGCAGGTTCTAACTGCCCTAACATGATTCACGCAAAAGATACAAAATTTATCTGACAAACTAATTTATCTTGGACAATGTGATTGTTACATGAGAAGGCGTGCATTGGGCTTAAGATTGTAAAATATCTCATAACCTTTTCCAATATACTATAAATCAAGGCCAAGGAACACTAATGTAGGGAATGATAAACATGCGTAGAAGCTAGGACATTCATAACATAGTAAGAAGAGAATTCCCTATGGGGTCCTCTAGGTCAAACCCATTTCTAATTACATGGCCATGTATCTCGTTTCCTTGCTGTGGAGCTTCTAGGCCATCACACGCACCAAGTACACTGGAAAAGGTAACATGATCCGCCTCTATAGCTGTCCATTGCATCCAACCATAAAGCCTTAATGCCTCCTGACAATACCCATTTTTAGTATATCCAACAATCATAGTATTCCATGACACCACATCCCATTCAGGCATTTTGTCAAACACTGTCCATGCATCCGCTACATATCAATATTGACTTGTTCGACTTACTCAGAACTAGTCACTGAAGCTGATCATATAGTGCAAGAACTCCAACCCTTACTACTCTTAACATAATATTAGTTGTTACTCCTCTGAAGAGGGCATGGATGCCCTCTTGGCGCACAATCTGTTGAAAAGCATGGACGGTGTTGCTATAACTTGTTTCTAGAAAAACAGCTTGACAGAAAATTTTATGTGAGATCCATTATAGTTGCTAGAAGTAACATCACAAGCTCAGAACATGAGCAAGAATGTCTATTTTATGTCATATTTCTTACTTGTATAATGTCTTCAGCATGTCGTGTATAAGACAAAGAAAGAAAGTCAATGTTGTTGCGAACTCCCCAAGATGCAATAACCTTCAAAGTACAAACAACATAAATAAATCAAATTACAAACCTTGTCATAATCAAATCACATGATGCACAATAAACTTTAGCACAAAAATAGACTAGTGCCCTGCAATTTGTAAGGTTACATTTATTTCATGAGATCAAAGCTTGAACTATCTAATATTTGAAGAGCGAGGGTTACCACAATTAGCAAATGCACAAATTAATTTATTTGACACTTTGATTTCATGTTAGTTACAGACTGCATGCTTTCAGTTTATAAGGTTTATCCTAAGGTCCTTGATGGATGCCAATACTGTCTTCTGACATTGCTTGATGAACATTTGACAAAGGATGAGAACAATGATGTAATTGAAATTCAAAGATTATGAATAAATAAGGAAGACTTTTATATAAGGGAAATTAACTCAATATGTTCATTTTAAAGATATGCTATCACCAATATTAATATTCATTAGGTTAGGGACAAATAGAAAATTAGCATTAGGTTTCTAACATCCAAATGGTCTCACCATTGTTTGAATTAAGCACTCCTAGTGATAAAAAGAGTGAAAATATGTTAAAAATTGGATTCTATAAGCTTCTAGAGGGCATTATGTTGTCAAAGATTGCCCGAGGTGAGAATTAATCAAGTGTCGGATACCCAAAAAATCAGCCATTGGATTTAGTAAACTACAAGTAAATCTTGTTCAAGGTGTAAGATCGAATTTACCATAATGAGCATAGACAAACTAACTAGTGGAGAGGTAGTCAAACAAACTATGTGCTTCTAAAGGCATTATGTCGTCAAATATTGCAGATGCCCCAAGGTGAGAATTAAACAGGTGGATGATACTAGAATTTGAATGTGTAACATCAAAGTTCTAAATGGCTAGTTTATAAAGAGAAAATTAGTAAGAAAGGAGCAGGGTAATCTTATATAGTTTCATTGGCTTCACATTTGAACATTATGTTGTTCTGAACCATGATACCCTAAATTCATATATTAATTCAATGGATTTCATTAAACAATGCCCTATCCTTGAAGCAAAGTAATAGAAGAGTACTGCCATTTCACCCAAAAGATACAAAATTTATCTCACAAACTGAATTATCTTAGACAATGTGATTGTTATATGAGAAGGCATGCATTGGGCTTAAGATTGTAAAATATCTTATAACCTTTTCCAACTCAGTCTGACCATATCCCTTTACAAGATTAGTCCATGACACCACATCTCTTTCAGGCATTCTATCGAATAATTGTTGTGCTACAGAATTGTGCACAAAAGTGCACAAATTCTTACGAATTCTAAGAATGATGTTAAAATTGAAACAAGGCAGGGTGCAACCATTTGGTTTCCATCTCTGTTACAAGTATTCCATGTCAGAGCAGCTATCCATTGAATATATGATAGGTCTTTCCTCTGTATAGAGGCCCTTTTGGGCCATGATCCATTTTCCTTTGAAAATATTACTTTTTCCCGCATCTTTCTTTGGATCGATCTGAGTTGTCTCTAAAACCTTGCATTCATTCCTTTTAATATCTTGAATTTAAGACATTTTCTGTATGCTACTTCTTGTGTTTACACTGCTGTTGTCAAAGAAATAGTGACTGGTATGGGACCATTTTTATTGTACAGGCAAGAAAAAACTGAATTGGGTTTTAGGAGCTTCAAGGCCATCAAATATTGAATTGAATGATCATCAGGGATCATACGTACCCACA